>WBMV01004063.1:557642-935713 GCA_013396655.1 Campylorhamphus procurvoides
GGGAGCGGAGCGGCGGAGGGACGGGCACTGCGCAGGCTCCAGCCCGGCCCCGCCGGCCACTTCCGAAAGAGATTGCAGCCCTGGCACTTCCTCACGGCACACGGGGATACAAACGGATACATGCGGACACACAGACAGACACATAGGCAGACACACAGGCAGACATACAGACACGCAGACAGACAGACACAGAGGCACACAGACAGACACAGACATACAGACACACAGATACACACAGACAGACACAGACACACAGACACATACAGACACACAGATACAGACACACACAGACAGACAGACACACACACAGATACACATACAGACACACACACAGACACACACACACACACACACACACACTCCCACACCCAGCGCCCGTGCCTTCTATGGGCACCCAGCACCAGCCTCAGGCACCCACTGCTGTCCCCCATCATCTATACCCAGTACCAGCACCGTGTAGCCGGTACTTGCACCCTGCATCAGATACTGGCACGCAGGACAAGCACCGTGCACCCGGTACTGATAACCAATACCAGCCCCATGCACCTGGTACTGATAACCAATACCAGCACCATGCACATGATATTGATTACCAGGACCAGCACCATGCACCAAGTGCTGGTAGCCAGCACCAGTACCATGCACCTGGTACTGTCACCCAGCACCATCACCATATACCCAGTACTGGTACCCGGTATCAGCACCATGCCAGCAAAAGGCACCAGCATCATGCTCCCAATATTGTTCCCTCGCATCAACACCCAGTATCAAATATTGGCACCCAGCACCAGGCATCAACATTCTGCACCGAATACTGGCACCCTACATCAGCATTGGGGATCCCCCATGCTCCTGTGGGTGCTTGCTCATCCCCGGGATGTGGGGAAGGGCTGCCTGTGGAACTGCCCCCAGACCTCTTCCCACCTAAGGGTCCTTTGCCCAGGAATGGCTTTCCCTATAACAGTGGTTTCTCAGGGGTTTTATTCTCAAAAGGGGGCATTATACATGACTAAAAATAAAGGGTGATAAAACTTTAGGAGAGAAGGGAGGCATATAAGTTTCATAATCTTGCCAGCCAGGGAAATTATCCCACTTTATTATTTAAAACTTCATTAAAAACCATTTCCCTGGGAGAGACAATGATCAAACCACCATCTATTTCAATCCTTGAGACGTGAACTCTACGACGTGGGGGATGTGTTTAAAATAGGCCCCAAATGTGACTGCTCTGCTGAAAACACCACCCCAACCCTCACCCTTGCAATCAGTGTCTCTGAGCTGAGCCCTGCTGCCTCTGCATGGGGGGATTGCATAGACCTGATGTGCCTCCCACATTTTCAACCTGCCCTGTCCAATACTCCAGATTTGTCTCTTTTCACCCATCCAGCTCACTACAGTGGGATCTACACAGCCCCAGGGAGGGGCTGCCCAAGGACCTCTGTGAACAAAGCAAGGTCCTTCCTCTGATTGCAGCTTTTCGAAATCTTAAGAGCAGCTCCTGTGTGGAGTTGTGACTGCCAGTCTGCTCCCTCCTGCTGTGTGACCGGGCCACCAGCCCTCCTGATTTTCTTTAGCAATTCATTTAACTGGAAGGTCGCGAATGCCCACAAAGGCTCCCACGCCTTCAGGAACTGCTTTGTAGTTTGTGTGTTTGGGATTTTTAGAAATCCCCATGAACTTTTGCCTCATCCCTGGAAGTGTTCAAGGCCAGGCATGGCTTAGAGCAACCTGGTCTGGTGGAAGTTGTCACTGCCCATGGCAGGGGATTGGAAAGAGATGAGCTTTGATGTCCCTTCCAACCCAAACCATTCTAGGGTTCCAGAGTTCTGTGATTTGGGCTTGTGATTCCATGTGATTCTCCATCCAGTTTATTCCTTCAGATGATGAAAAGAAATCACCGTTTTTTAAAAAAACGTTGGATTGGGAGCAAATGCCTGGCACTCCTAAACCACCTGCACAGTGGACCTGTCATTGAACAGCCAGAGTCATAGCACACCACATCCCTGCCTCGCATCTTTTCTAGCAGTTGGAAACGCTTCGATTTATAGCCAGGAACACCGCTCCGGGTCTGGAAAGCTGCTTTTCCCCCGTGCCAGCCTGGGATGGGAGCAGGAGCTCCCGGGAGGGATGGGCAGCATCCTGCCGCGCCCGGAGGCACCGGCGGAGAGAGCGACAGCCTCGGTCGAGCCGTGTCTGTGCTGAAGGGTGACAGTCGGGGCGGAGTCGCTGCCCTGAGCACCCCCCCACAAGCGTGGTTACCGCACCCGCTCCGCACCTGGCCCATCCCGTCCCGCCTGTCCCAGCCCCCCTCCCGCCGCTGCAGTTGCGGGACCTGCCCGCAGATGCCGCCCGACTCCGCCGGGAGCGCGGCCGCCGGCGGCTCGGGGGGTCCCGGAGCCTTCGAGGGGTCCCGGAGGTTCGGGGAGGTCGGGGAGGCTCGGAGAGGCGGCCGGAGATGCGGGGATCCCCGGCGGTGGGAGGGTCCCTGCGGGCTCCGGGGAGAAGAGCCTGTGTGCGGGGCAGGGAGCGCGGAGCGGACCCACTGCGGGTCGGAGCAGCTCCGGATCAGGAGAGCGGGACAGCCTCACACTATATCGGGAGCTGCTGTCGCGTTTCTCGGGTACCCGACGGGCACATCCGAAGGGAAATCGCCAGTCTTGGCAGCAGGAGCTGGGCTTTCCATTGGCGTTTGCCTTAATTTTCTGATGGTGTTGCTGGGTGGGCTCGGACCTGGGTCTCCTGTGCTTGGCATTGCTGAGGCCAGACCTGAAGTCCTGCATTCAGTTTTGGGCTCCTGATGGAAAGAATGCCATTGAGGTGCTGGAGCATGTCCAGAGAAGGAAACAAAGCTGAGGAAGGCGCTGGAGCACAAGTCTGATGAGGTTGAGGGAACAGGGGGGGCTTATCCTGGAGAAAAGGAGGCTCAGGGGAGACCTTCTCACCTGAAAGGAGACTGGCCCCTGGTGGGGACTGATCTGTTCTCCCAGGTGACAAGAGACAGCACCAGAGGAAATAACCTCAAGTTGCACTAGGGAAGGTTTAGGTTGGATATCAGGGAAAATTTCTTCACAGAAAGGATTGTCCAGCATTGGAACAGGCTTCCTAGGGCAGTGGAGTCACCATCCCTGGAGGGACTTAAAGGAGATGTAGATGTGACACCTGGGGACACAGTTCAGTGGTGTGTTTGGCTGTCCTGGGGTAATGGTTGGACTCAATGATCTAAGAGGACTTTTGCAACCCAAATAATTCTGTTTCAGTCTGATTCTGTGATTCTGAGAAGGTGCTGGGTGAGCAGAGGTGAACATGAGCAGCAGGGAACTCCGAATACAGCACAACACAGGCACCTGCTGAGCTTGTTTTGCTCTTCAAAGAAAAGAAGTCCAATAATTCCAGGCAGGATGCTCAGGAACAGGAAGCCTTTTTTGATGAATATCTGAGAGGAGTCAGCCTGTGTCAGGACTGAGATACAGCAAGACTCCCAACACATCTGCAAAGCACTATTTGATGGAGAAATCCTGTCAACAGTTGCTCAGTCCCATCTCCAAAGTGTTCTGCTGTATCAGCCTGGCTGCAGCAGCAGAATGGGTGTTTCCAGGGTATTTCCAGCTTGTGTGCTCACTGAGAGGCTGGCAGGTGATGAAACTGGATGGATGAAGGTTGCAGAGAGGTTTTGCTTTAGGAAAACTTCTTTCTTCCATTGGCTATCTGGGATTTTTAAAGCTTTTCAAGAAGCAGAGTGTATTTGAACTGGAGCAACCGCAAGAGATGTACCTGGGATTGGGCTGTGAGTAAGCAACAGCACCTGAGCTACTACAGCCCAAGTGTGAGGTAGAGGAGAAGCAACTCTGTGCTGTCAGCCCACAGGAATTACTTGCTAGAGCTGAGATTGTAATGGTTGTCTTCATCCTTTCCCTGAATATGCGTCTCCTCTGCTGGGGGTACATGAGGACACGGTGAGGTGATGGTCTGGTGTGTGCACAGGAGCTGGCACGTGTGGGTGCAGGAGCCAGAGCTGCTCTGGAGTATAAATCCACCCCGTAAATCTGCTGTGGAGCTGGCTTTGCACAATACCTGGTTTGAGCTGTGCGGTCCCATCACAGCTAATTTATTGCCTTTAGAGAAATACCTGGGCGCCCCTTATAGCCTTTATTTATTCTTCTAAAGCCTCGGACCTTCCTGGGGAATGTCAGAGCTACATTTCCCATCCTGATCTCCACCTCAGTTCTCAGGTGTTCTACAAACCTGCGTATCTCTCTGGCTCCCTGTGGCTGCTCACATGGTGACTTAAGAGTCATTCTGGTTGCGGTCATGTCTTTTCCACAGGAGTCTGAAGTGCAAAGATTATCTCCCCAGTACTCAAACTTGAAGACAAAGCAACAGCTTGAGGTTCTGGAGTGTTGCTCTCCACAGGTCATAGAGCAAAGTTTAAAAGGGGATTTTGCACTACCAGGAACAGCGCAGCTCCAAATTCTATCACATTTAGAAGGAAAAGGGTCAACTATTTTGATTTCCTAATGTACCTAATGTTCTTCCAAATTCTTCTCTTTATATTTTTGTTTTTAACCCTTTGGCCAGTTTTATCAGAGAACTGACACTAGTTAGAGCTCAATTCCTGCCACTACAAACAGCTGGGCAAAGAATGACCTTGCTAGGGCTTCAACTGTGAGAAAAACCAACACACGCTGTCAGACCTTATTAGACACCAGAGAATCCACATGGAGCTGACATTTGATCGATGCCCAAACCGTGGGAAAAGCTTCAGTCAGTTTGTGCCCTCTCAGGCACCCAGGTCAGTCCCCCAAGAGACGCCAGCCTGCTGAAAGCCAGACTCTGCAAATTCTGCAGAGCTGTTTGTTTACTTTTGCAGTGCCAAGCTGGAAGGGAGTGGGCAGGGAAAAGGAGCTTAGCACAAGTCTTGGCCAAAAGGGCTAATGCTGGTGTTCCTAAGCCACCACCACGATGGGACTAAAGGCTCCAAAGCCAGCCTGTGGTGGTGTAGAGATACCCTCCTTGAAGGAATCACTGGAAATTGTCAGCTCTGCTGCTGGGTGGCACAAGCTGATAGTATCTTGGAGGGTACTAAACCCCATATTACCATTATGGTTCTCACCTGAGCCTCTCGGCGAGCTACAGACTTTCTCTGAAACTCTCATCAGTGTTTGAGAGGTGGCTGAACACTTGTTATGAAGTGTGTCAGAAAAAAGTTGGAAGCGGTGACAATAAGGAAAAAACTGAGGCGGCTGGACTCCTCTGATCTGGTACTTCTGGCTGAAATTAAGGCAGGCATAGGAGATCTGGGCAGCTGTGCCCTTTCCCCGACCACAGGATGGACAATGGAAAAAATTGGACCAAATCCAGCCTGTTCCAAGCTATGACTACTGTGATAGTTCAAAAACATCTCTGACTTTTTAAAATGAAGAAGGAGTTGAGAGACACTTCAGAGACCTTCCACCTGTAAAAACAGGCACATTTGGTCTAGCCCCTGTGCAAAAGTTCCCGGGCAGGTGGAACAGCTTCTGCAGGTGATACTGATGATAAGAGATGGGAAGAGCATATTTGAGGGGAAGGTTTAAGAAGTCAAGTGTCTTTAAAGGAAAGAAAATACTTTGCATAAGAGGGAAGATACTCTCAACTGTATAATCTACTCCAAGAACTATATTATCCAATTTTTATTCCGCTGGCATGAAGAGCATCTCTCCATTGCTTCCTCCTCTCTAAATCATTTGGTATACACAGTTCATTAGAAATCTGCTCTGTTGAATAGCAAAGTAATGAATCTTCGTGCTTTCCATTTCCTCTGTCTGAACTGGAAAGTGTTTTTCTCACACAATCTCAGTCTTGAGCAGTAATAACAAAACCACAGCTTCTGTTGCAGTTCTTTGTTTGCAGGTGGATTCCTCTGTGGACACATCTAAACAGACGTGTGGATGACCTGCTGACTACAAGAGAGCAAAGAAAACAGTGGTTATGGGCATGTGAAGAAATATCATCCTGATATTTCCATTTTAACACAGCAACGTCCAGGACTCATGATCAGGAAAAGCCGGTCATGACTTTGAGGTTTCTCACTTATATGCTAAGCTGAGAACATATTCATCATGTAGAACAATGATTTTTGTATGTGGTTTTTGGTTTAACACCAAACAATCCCTATTTCTCATCAATCAGGTGACACTTAAATGGGCAAAGCTTTGATTATAACCTGATTTACACGTGTGCAATTCCAGAGCAAACACAACTACATTGCAGGATTTATATTTTCATCTTACATCAGTAAGATCCTGTGAGATGATGGAGTAAAGGAGAGCAGGTTGCTGTGCCTGAGGAAATGTTGGCTCAGATGAGAGTTCCCAAATTATATCAGTTGGTAGATTTACTTCAATCCAGGGGAATAAAGAAGGAAGAATGCAGACATTTTCTCACTTTCCCGTTGTCTTTCTGTAATGGGAGAAGTGAGGTATTATGGGAAGTGGGCAGAGGTGAGGTATTATTTGACATCCCTGCACTCTTGAGGTGTTTTCATTACAGATTTAGGAGAGTCAAAAATAAGAGCCTTTCCCCTGCCTTACAATGCCTGATTCAGTGTGGAAAGCACCATTTCTAAAGGGAAAGGGTTTATTTTTCTCAGTCTTGAATCAGTCTCAGCTTTCCCTGCTGTGAGAGCTGGAGGAGGAGAGGAGGGCTGTTGGGCTTGTGTGTGAGGATTCATTTCCTCTAGGTCACTAAGAACCATCAGATAAGGTAGCACTGGGGTTCAGCTGCCATGAGCCCAAACTGAATTTGAACCAGAGGCCCCAGATGAAGTGCCCTAGGTGTTTTGGGGAGGCATCCCTGCCCTGCTGCTTGTGGCCAACACCCCATCTGCTACTTCTGCTGGAAATGGGTGTCAGGAGAGATCTGAGCCTGTCTGATCTGAGCCCTGCTGGAGTAGAGATCTTCTAACTCCAAGACTTGTCCTGGGGACAGATTTAAAAATATCCCTAGAACAAATTGACTGAGGCATCTCTTTCTGACACGCTCCTGGATAAGATGAAAGGAGCTCCTTCCATGCCTCTTTTCTCAGTGATACAGATACAAGCCATGCAGCTCTTCCTCTGCTTTGGCGAAGGGAGGGGCAGTTTCCTGTTTTGATACAGAAATTAGATTGATCCAGGATGTCTTTGTGCTGCTGCTGGTCCTGATGCACGCAGAGGGGCCAACAGTGTATGTGGGCTGTGTAAATTTTGCTTTAGATTTCCTGTTCGTGTATTTGGCTCTCCTGGCACTGCCCTATGGGTAGAGCCTTGGGGTTGAGATGTATGGAAGGACCTCTCTGACTGACCAATGTGGGAGACTCCCAAGCACCATTAAAAAGCCTCTCCTGCAAAAATGGGCTCTGCATTTCCAGTGACCTGTTCTGGGGTGTTTGCAGGTACCCAGTGCAGGAGCACAGCTCCATCCTGCTCTGACCATGGGACTGCCACTCCCAGAACAGGGCTGTATCTAGCATTACCATCCCAGGAATCTGCTCCAGGCAGGCAGGAACAAAGTGGAGAGACATGTTTACAACTACTGGGGGGGAAGCACAGGCAGGGGAGCAGAAACAGCCCAGCATAACAGTCTCACAGTCTAGCTATCAAGGAATTGGTCTTGGATAAAGGGAAAGGGAGAGCAAGCAGTAAATTGGCTTTGCTTAGTGCTTTGGCCACAATTAATAAGGAGGGAACTGGGCAAAGGTACTGTATAATTAAGTTGGCTGAGAGCAGAGTTCTGTCCAGAGCAGGAATGTGTTGTAGGCTGTCATGCTATAATTAGTAACATTTTGTTATAGTGCTTTTCCTTCACAAAATGCACTCGGTTAAAGTTACCAGCTCCCCTCGGGGAGAGAGGCACCACGTCCTGACCCTGCATGGTGGAAGAGTCTGGGTCTGTCAGGATAAGGTTTTTCCTCCAAAAACACCCATCTGGAAGACAAAGAGTCCCTCTGCCTGGGGTGACCTGTGAGATGGGTGATTTTGCCTGTGAGAAAGCTGGAGCATGGAGAGGTGAAGTGGCTTTCTAAGGTCACCAACTGAGTCATGGGTAAAGCCAGGAATAGAAGGCAGCAGTCAGGCTCCCAGCTGCTGTACCTATGGTTATTTCTGTTTATGCTCTTCACTTCTCTTGCCCATGGTTTACTGAGTGCATTCCAAGAGTAACTTGCCTGCCAAACTTCCTCCCCTTTAAAACCAGAAATGGACAGATAAGATAATAAAAGAAATCACTTTAACTGCTGGTATGTGCACAAACATACCTGAACCCCATCCAAGTTATCAGCCAGTTTTTTTCAATGCTCTTCTGGGGCAGGAGAAATGCCTCCAGTCTCAAAGTGCCTCTGGCAGTTTGCTGGCAGGATGTCAGATGATTTATTTCCTTTCCCTGTGGTCAAAAGGAGAAAAAATTTCAAAAGGAAAAAATAAAGAAACATGTTAGACAGAGCAAAACCCGGTCAAGTGACTCCACTATAAATCCCATGAAGGCAATGGGAGAATCGTGGCCCTGGGAATTGAAAGTTTAGACTGTAAACCAAAATAAAACTGAAACTCCAAATAAATGCTACATTCTCACCCAATAAATTTTCCCAGAATGCCTCATCTACTTCTCACTGAGGGCCTTGAGACTTCCTTCCAAGGGCCCAGGGCCAGAGTATCTGGGAAGCCCTAAACCAGGGGTAACCATTTGGTTCCTCCTTACTCTTGGCGTAAGCAGAATTGGACTGCTCTGTTAACTGGTGTTCAGAGGCAGCATATAAACGTTCATTCAGGTGGCAGATCTGACATGAGGTCAGATGGTTACATCAGGTGGAAGCTTGGTAGTGGCATGAGTGTCCAGAAACGCTGTGCTGTGTCTGTATCTCAGCCTGCTGCCCGAGAGCAGGCACTGAGACTGGGGACTTGCATACATTGTGACCTGGGCTTAAGTTACTCAAACTGCCTTTAGTCGTGGATCAGCAAAAGGGCTCCCCTTGAATCCCAGAACAGAATCCCATTGCTTTTTCACACTTCTTGGCTCTGTCTCTCTACTCTGTTTTATTCTTTTTTTCATTACTTTTTTCATTTTGCCCTTTATGTTTCTATTTCAATGCTTTTATAGCAGTCTTGTTTTATAGTTCTCTTCAATGCCTGATTGAGAAGTGATGTACTAAGGCATGCAGAAGCTACTGCTGCTGGCCTGAGTCCCCTCTGAGAGCAGAGAGGTGCCTGGGTCCCCAAACTGTCATCTGAGCCTCAGGATATGGTCGTGAGGGTTCCTGACAGCAATCTGTGCCATGGAATTAGGGAGCTGCCTGATCTTTGACCAGGAGGGTTTTAGCACTGTGTGGTTTTCTATGTTTCCTCTGTTCTACTTTGCTGGAGTTTTCCCAACCTTCTCTGGGATCTTTGCAGAGGGATCAGACTGGAATAATGTTGGTTTGGTCCCCAGATATGTTGCGTACACAGGCTGTTCCTTTCAATGAGGTGACATTCAGAGTGTTCCAGGCATAAAAGCTGACCTCTCCTCTTTGCCCTCGTGGTGATTCCCCAGTGCTACAGCTGATGAGGAGTGCACAAGCTCTCCCTCCTCCTGCCGGCCCTGGCTCTGTGCACTGGAGTTCCAGGTCCTTTCACGGAAATTAACATTTACTTTAAGAACTAAAACAAACAAAACCCAAATAAATCTCCTCACAAAATAAGGTCAATAAAAACAAAGCCAAGTGCTTTGTTTTGCTTAAAAGACGCATCTTTGTACATATCCACTTGTGTGTTGCCAAGTTTTGGAAATCAGCAAAGGCTGACATTGTTTACAGCAAATTAAAGACCCTCTGGAGACACTCTGTCTTGCTTTCCAGTGTAGCCTCAGGCTGGGGGAGGGAGGCAGTTGGACAGTAGCATAGAAGAAACCCTGTTCCACTGTTGCTAACTATAGCATTAATTTCAGAGTCATAAATAACTTCAGTACCATGGTTACAGCACTAGCCAAGTATGATATCATTTAGTTTAGGATTAGGGGAAAATATCTTCCTTGAGGCTGTGGGTTCTAAAATAAGCAACTTTTCCAGGATGAGTTTTCTCCCAAAGACTACACAAACTCCAGCCTGCGGCCATAAATTAGAAGGATTACTTTGGTAAAACTGACTGGATGAAAAGTGTCAGCAGGTAAAACAGCTCAGAAAGTAGATTCTTTCAAGTCTCTCAGTGAATGATAGCCTGGCATTCCATCAGTTTTCTTAGAAAACAGCACCTTCTGGGAATGAGAGCAAGTGTAGTCTCTCCATCCCAAGTTCTGCATTGCGGGGACATGGAGAAAAAGGTCCCTTCAGGAGTCAGATGCCACTAATGAACATTATAAAGATGGATTGAGGGTTCAGAGCTGACAGTTCCCATGGCTGCGAGGGCAATATCAGAGGAGCTGCATGAGCAAATGAGAGCTCATGTGCATCCATTGGCCCAGAGGAGAAAACAGCTGGGATGTTTGTATTACAAAATTTACACACAATTATGTACACACACAAATCTGCAGGACCTTGGGAGCAACTGGGAGAAGCTGTTGAGAGAGAGATCCTGAATATGTATTACACACAGTACCATGGTTTACAACAAGGACTCAAATGGGGTAAGGGTCTCTCATAAAAAGTGAAAATTTTATGGAGAAACACTTTAAGCACAGCAAAAATGGTCATAGGTTGATGATACAGGAAACCTGGCTCTAGGCCTCCTGGGTACAAAATGCTAGACCACACAACCCAAAGCACTGATCCCATTCAAAATTGTTCAAGAAGTTATGACATGAAGTCTGTATTGGTAGGCTTTATGCCAGATTAGATATTGTCTTTCTTCCTGCTGCCGGCACAGAGCCAGCACAAACGCCCTGTTATGTGCTCTGGCTAATTCAACAGAAACGTCTTTGTGTGCTCAGGCATGATCTGGATTGAATTTGTCCTGCTAAGTGATCCAGTAGTGCTCAAACCTGGTATAAGGGACCATAGCATTTCAAATTTCATTTCTTCTCTAATGTAAGGAAAGAGAATTTTGCCCCACACAAACATTTATGAAAATCAGTGAAATGTTTCCCCTCAGTTTAATGCCATTTCACAACTTGGATAAGAGGATGTTCCTGCATGAAAAGCAGTGGATAAACTTGAACACACAGTGAAAAATGAAATGTACCTTTTATTTCTGCTCTTCCTGGTTATACTTACAGAGAGAACATCTGAAAAATGACATTTTTGGGATAGGCTGAACAAGTCTGATTGTTACACTGCATTCATTAGCCCTGCCTCTCACTGCTACAGCCTGATCCCTGCTGAGACATCCTCTGATGGTTAACTTAGCCCCAGCTCCTGAGAGCAGAGTCTCAGGTTTCAAGGTGATTTTGGACTTCTGCAGCTCTGAGCAGCCTGGTGACCCTGGCCTCTTTCTTTTGCTCTTTGTCTATGCTAAGCTCGGCTTCTGAAGCAACTGTTATCCATCACGAAGATGTGGGAGGCCAGCATGGTTTTCATTTTCTCAGCAGTGGGCTCGGTGAATACCACATACCTTGCCCTCTCTTGGGCTGTGTTAAACAGATGGATGCTTTTGGTTTAGGAATAGCCCTCTGTGTGTGTGAGTCTTGAAGTCATCTTCATTTGCAGCTGTGTAAAAAAAGAGAAAAATACAGGAGAATTATATTTGTGTATTAGGACAGACGCTTTTTGAGTTACCTGATATGAGTTACATGAAAAAATACAAAGGCCATCTGGCCAAGCAGTGACCAGAAGATGTCAATTGACATTAGTACTAATTTAGGGTGCCAAGAGCTTCTTCAGTACAGCCAGTGAATAAAAATGTTGCTGTCAGGCTCAGAATATCCTTGTGGCTTTGATGCTGCCCTGTTCTTTAACCCTTACAAACTCAAATCTTTATCGTTTCTCTGCCTGAACTGCAGGATATCTATTCACTGCTGAGTAATACAGGACCCTGATCTACACTGGGATTTCTACCACCACATAGGGTGTCACTCTTACAATGATCCAGCCTTATTTCATCAGGGTTATTTAGAGCATCACTGTTCTGTTCAAATCCTCTGCTGTCAGGGAAAAGGGTCAGGCCTGGTTCACTTGAGCTATTTTGCAGGTAGTTGACCTGCAATATGCCAAACAGTCCAGTCTGTATTTGGGATGGGGCCTGGCTGGTCCAAGGAGCCCTCTCCCCTGCAAGGAGAAACCACCTGCCAGAGCTCTGCGTGCATCTCTACTTGGAAGCTCCTGGAAGCTGTTCTCAAGTGTAGTTTAGAAATATGCAGGCAATTATGTACCACTGCTGTTGTACTAAGACTGCCAGCTGCGGGGTCAGGTTGTCCCCTTTGTTTTCCAGTAATTATTATTTTTAGTTCAGGTTTCATGAGCCCAAAGGTCCTCTGACTGTGCTCTGTAACAGCTTCAGGGAAGACAGATGGGGCATTACAGACACAGTGTACTTAGTCCCTGCCACTCATGAGATTCAAAGTCCAATTCAGTTGATTAAAGAATATTGTTTTCAAGTTCTGAAAACTGCCTCTGGATGGAAGCAGAATATCTGCAGCAGAAACATAACAGGGAATACTTTTGCCTGCACAGTAAAATGGAAGATTGTAAATGTTTGGGGATCAAAGGGAAAGTCTGCCATGGTGGTGTTTTGTTTCAGGAGCTTGGACCATGTTAGCTTGTGAAGTGCATCCTTTGTAGCACTCTTCAGTTCCAAGAAAGGCTGACACCTAAACCAAAGTAAAATCTAGGGAAAGAATTGGGCAGGCAGGGGCTGGCCAGAGTAAGTCAGCACAGCTCCCCAGTTCCGAGCAGTGGGGAAGCTGGGCCAGGCAGCATTCCTGGAACTGTGGTCCAATCTCAGTCCAAACACTGAGTGGCTGTCCCACTGCAGTGTCAGCTGAGGGCATGAGTCAAAGCCACGAGAGGCTGCCATGACCTTGCCAAGTATGAAAAGCCCAAAGATACTCAACACTGCCTTGCATGTGCTGATTGCTTCTGTCTGAAAGCAATGGAGAAGGTACAAACCATTGGATATCAATTACTCAGAAGATCAAGGAATCCCAATACATCTGTTGCTCAAAGAGCATCATATATATTCTAACCTTCCACATGCGTTAACAAACTGATCCTTGTCAGAGATCTGGGAAGATCCCCAGTAGCACAATTCTCGTCTTACTGAGGCCACAAATGGTAATTAGCTGACTAAAGATGGCAAACTCAGCACCCATATTAAAACTGGGACTTGGGGAGTTCTCCCCTCATCCCTTGCTGCTGCTGACACGTACCTGCAGCATTCCCAGCAGCTGGGGAGCACTGGCCAGAATCCCAACACTGGGAAACCACAGCTCTTGAATAAAGCCCTATCACACAAACACAGGGGTCTCACACTTAGGATGTTGTGGTGACAGAGAAGCCCAGACAGGCAGGGTTAGCTCAACAATTTCTGAAAACAGTTTCTGTAAAACAGAAACTACTATCAAATTTATCTTGTTGCTACTGAAACAGGTTCCTCGGAGTCTCTCCAGTATTCTAGAATAAACCATGGAGTTTAGCTCCTGGTTTCAACCCTCAGTGTAAAACACAGGTGACTGCAGATTAACACAAGGTGGCCAATAACTTCAGGTCAAAATTATACTCAACGTGGATTAAACACAGATATTATGGCTAAAATGTGAAGAGGTGCCTGCCAGAACTGAAAGGCACAGGGAGCATTAATACAAACCCATGGGCTGACTCTGGGAGCTGAGGTAGTTTTCACCAAGCCATGTGAACCAAACCTGTCAAGTTTCACACGAAGGGCAGCCTCAGGCATACTCGTTTAGTTCTTAGAAACTGGAATTTGTAATAAATATGTGGCAGCCTGTGGTAACCAGAAACTATTATTATCACAGGAAATGCTGCTGGTCAGGAGGAACAAAAATGTTTGATCCCCATGGCATGAACAAGCCTTTGAATTTTTCTGTCCAGCACAGATCTTGGGTTTATTACACAGGCAATGTTTTTAATAACAAGAGAGACTGAGTAAATTGGTTTTACTCTAAACAGACAAGCTGACAAGCCACGGAGAATAACATGTTCAGAGCAGAGGAGTATGGTGGAGTGTAAGCAGTCTGCCTTTGACTCAGCTGGGTTCTCCTTAGTGTCATCTGTACCCTGATGAACATGACTGGCAGGAAGGTAAATTGATTTAATTTACACATTAATAGAAAAGAAGAAAGTTTAGGTTGTTTATTCTGTTTATAACAAAACAATGGATTGCAGTTTAACTGAGACTAAAAGAATCTGATTGAGTGTATAGGAGGTTAAATTTCTGCCAAAACTCAGTTTCAAGAGCTGCCAGAAGATGCCAACTTATCTCAGCTTAGGATCCACCAAGGCACTATTAAAGCTGTGTCTTAGGCATTGAGTCAGCAGTTTAGGTGCCTGTGGGAGAGGGTGATATCCCAACAACAGTGGGAGTGGTGCATGGTGCATGCAAATCACCCTGAACACATTAGCTCTTCACGGTGGATATTGCATGAAGATGGAAAGGAAATGAATTTCTTTGTGAAATAAAGCCCAAGATGTTTGTGATTATTAAGAAGAGTAAGTGATTTCAGTGGAAAATTAGTTCCTGTGCAAGAAACAAAAACTTTGTTGTGCTGTATCTTAGAAAATATATTTTGTAACAGAAAGAGTGAATTTGGGGGGTTCTGTGTTAACAATAATTTTGGGGTTTTTTTTAAATAAAACAACAAAAAATGAAGAAAAGGATTTTGACTGTAGAGAAAAATACCCTGAATTCTAGGAAAAAAGGAGAAAAATGAAAAAGAAAAAAGAAAACCTGTTGGACAAATGCTTTAAAGAGGGGATTTGTAAGTAGATTTGAGAGAAAAGCTGCTAAAGGCAGAAAAAGTCTTTCTATAAATGAGGAGTCCTTTCATTTGTACGGTTCTTACAAAACAACGCAGGAAATCACACAGGATGTGCTGATGAGAGGGAGGAAGTGGTTTTAAGGATGACATTGGAGGCTGCAAGTGGGATGCCAGACGTGTCCAATTCACATGAGGAATTGGTGTTTTCACCAGTTATTGTGCCATGAACTGCTCGTGCCTTCTGTGCCTCAGAGGAGCAGCCCATGCTGAGACGAACAGCTCGGGGAGCTCCCTTTAAACCTCTGCAGCCGAACTGTCTCATCATCTCTTGCTTCAGGGTGGTGGTGTTACAAAACCTGTTCAGGAACTGAAACTTTTGAAGTCTTCCTGAGCTGTCTGGTGAAGGCTCCACCTTCCTTCTCCGAGTCCTGCTTAACTCAGGACGCATCATGTGGGAAGCAGGCAGTGCATGAGAAGGCCTTATTATAGAAACAGGGCAAAGTGCTTGACTCCTGGAGAACTCGAGGCTGCCTTGGCCATTTTTAAGTGGTTACAGTAAACAAGATAATCCATGTTTATGGAGGTCCTTGACGTGTTATTTTCCTTTCACTCTTGATGCGGTGTGCAGGTTCAAAGGCACCAGCACAATAGCTCTGCCCCACAGAGGTGCAGGAGGTGGTTTCTCAGCAGACAGTCTTGTGAGGCTGCTGGGATTCTGTGTAACTGCAAAGGAAAACAGCTGCAGTTCTAAGAGTCTAAGTCTGTGCTTCTTTTGTAGCTCAGATTCTTTTCAGCTAATTTATACAGCTTTTAAGCAGTTAAGTTCAGGTCAGTAGCTACATGAAGCTGAAAAAAATTTCTATCAGAGACCCTTGAATAAATCCAAACTCAGTAAAATAGTTGCTCATAAGGCTTGCTCATAAATGGTTCATTATAATGTTATATTGATGAGTCTGTAAGAAAATGCAGGCTCCCACCTCCACGCTGTTTGTTACTTGTGCACAGAAATTCAGGACACTGACTCCACAGCTTAGTCAGAGCCAGTGCAGATGTAGCTGCCTGTTTGTGTGCTTTAAATCTCCAAAAGCAGTAATGCATCTATTCTGTCAATTCCTGCTGCAAAACTGACATTTATTTTCCTGCTGTCACCTAAGCATCAGAGGGGTGAATATCAGAATGGGGAAAACCCCACCACTCAGCTGTGTGGCTCAAAGGTCCCTTTGAGCTTCAGTGCCCTCAAGCACATGAAATGTGCTGTGTGACTTTGCCTTCCAGGAAAAACGTGGCTTCACTTCCTGACTTCTGCAGTGAAGCAAGAAACAGCTTTTTCATCAGTGCTAAAATATTCTGGACAAGAGAAGAAAGAATAAATGTAGTCACATTTTAAATTTTCAATTTATAAAATACAATTGAATTTCAAGTATGCTGAAGAATATCCCTAATGAGATCCACCTGCTACTTGACTTTTTAGTTTCAAGGTTTCTCCTTGCTGCTGGAAGTGGCCTTTGTGAGGGTTATATTCTATAACTCATTGCACAGGTCAGGCTCTGATGTTTATATAGTCTAGTTGGTATAGGTAAAACAACACAGGTTTACATGATGGTAGAAAGGAGACAAATGAGATCCTTGCTCTACCACCACTCTAATAGTCATCCAAGAGCCCCGAGGCCAAGGTTAACCCCACAGATGCCTTTCCTGAGCTACATCCATTCCCTGGCAGAAGGGTGAAGAGCAAGGGATTGCTTCAGTGCACTGTGCTCCCAGATGGAAAACATTTTTGCAAATGAAGGAAAGATGGATTTCCTGTCAAACACTCTTTCCTAGGCTAGTGAAAAATGCTTCCCAGGACATTCTGGATTGCTGTTGCTTCAGTGTGGATGCAGCCACACATGTTTAGTCAGAACACAGGCTTCTGGGGTGAGCATCGTGGCTGCCTCGTCTCCCACAGCTGGTGTCCACCCCAGGGAAGAAGTCTCAGACTGGAAACTTCTTGCAGGCAGCCTGTGAGGCTCTGGGTATTACCTGGGTGTGTGGAAGCCCTGTGGTCTCACAGCTTGGCCCTAAGAGAGGATCAGTGTTGAGAAGAGCTCAGCTGCTGTCTGTGTGCTCGCCTTAGCAGCCAGGCTTTCAGAACAGCTCATCTCTTTAGAGACTGAACTGTCAAAAATCTGGGCAGTTGTGTAACAAAAGGAGCTGCCACATGCTAATTCATAGCCATTCAATCTCTAAGAAAAACCACTTAGCAGATCTGGACAAGGACTGAAGCTGATAAGGAAAGAACTCATTAAATTGATAGAATTGGAGATCTCTTTTAGCCTTCCTCCATCTGTCTTTTGCCACCTGTCACTCACTGTTATTTCTCTAACTCAGAACAGTGAGTTTGGGGAGCAGAGATTGTGTTTTCCTACATCTTCAGCTTAAGGTTTTTAACATTACATAATTACCAATAACACAAAGGGAATAAGGTATGAGAGCTGCAGAAACCCAATTTTTGTATGCTGCTCTTGACAGCAAAAAGCCCCTTCTAGCTCATAAATCCTTTATAGTAAGTACATCTCCTAAATAAAACATGATAAGACTCAAAAAAAAAATCAAAACCCAGGAAAGCTCTCTGGGAAACCTCTGTAACTAACCTGCTGCTGGAGCCAACCCCAGGGACCCTCAAAGGCCCAGCTGTTGACTCAGACAGTGCTAACTCTGCCTGAGAACAATTCTAGGAGCAGATGTTTAGGTTTAAACACCATATTTCTCATGGACCCTGAAGAAATAGACCTTAAATATATTTATATAGATAGAGATGTTTTAGATGATCTTTTACTATTTTTTTTTTGAACAGCAGAGATGGGTCACACATTTAAGTGTAATGAGACAAAACCCAGCTTCTTTTTGGACACAGGACCTGTTGCTCCATTTGTAGTGTACCCAGGCTGGGCAGCATTGCTCCTCATCACAGCATATCCTGCTTGGCTCCCCATGCCCTGCCCTCCCCACACACAGATTTTGGGTGTTTTTGAGGTCTAGACACAATAACAGCAGCAGCACCTTTCTAGGCAGCCCATCATGGCACTGAGTGAAGCAGGGCCTGGGCTGCCCAAGCCCCAGAGGGATGTTTTCCATGAGGATTATCCCTCCACTCCCCTCCTCACTCCCCACTCCCCTCCATTACTTCAGGGCAGTGCAAGGAGCTCTCAGGGCCTTGGCATTGATTGCATGGGGTTCACAGGCATCTTGTTTTCCCTTTTCATGTTACAGCTGGAAGCAAATGGTTTGTCTAGCAGAATAATAACATTTCTTTCTGTTGTTTAAATTCTTTTTTATATGAGGAAAAAGTGTACAGTAAACAGCTACTGAAGCATGCTCTTCATATGCCTGGTTTTGCTGTTTGTTTTTTTTTTAATTTATTATGAAGACAAACACTTTCAGGAACTCCATTTTTATTTCCCAGCATCATTCGTTTCTTTTGGCTGGGCATCATCAGCCAAAGAGGTATAATAAAACCATGGAAGAAAGCAAATGTACAACAAGGCACTTTACCTGAATAGATGTAGGATTGCACTCGTTAAAAAAGCACATTTAGGCATAAAAAGCAGCTCAAAAATCTCCATTAAGAACTTCCACCAGGGAAAAAGATTGCTTTGACCTTCAGAGATTGATGCAATGTACAATGCTTATTAATAGTTTTAGCAAGAAAGTGCCTATATGGGGGATTGTCTTGCCTTTTATTTGGCTGAATTTGAGTGCCTTTGCCATTTCTTGACTTGCCTAGTGAATGAGGTTGATGAAAAACTCCCTACCCCTAGGTAAATGTCTATCAAGAGATTTCTCTGCTCCTCTGATGATGAAGGTAGCACTGTGAATGCTGCAGGACCCTGAGTTTAATCCCTTTCACTGGCTTTACAGAAAGGGAAGGTGGCTCCAAGGCTCTTGATAGCTGTTCTGTGTATGAGAAACACTCTGAAGCATGAAGAACTTGGGAAGGTGCCTTGTGGAAGCATCCCCTTGTTTCTTCTTGGGATGTACTTCCTGCCCTTTAGGAGGTTTTCTATAATCCAGATTTTTTTTAGGAGGTTTTCTATAATCAAGATTTCCAAGATCTGCTTTCATGTTTTTGCACACAATTTGTGACGGATGTAATTACTCCAACTGAGGGTCTTTGAACACCACAGCTCTAAACCATCAGCAGTACATGCCTGTCTCTGCTGACATGACTTTTAAGTGTAAGAATTTCTCCACCTAAAGCAAAGATCTGATGAATTGAGGAGGAAAACTGGCACAAGAATGCCACTCTCAGGTCTCGACACTCACATTTGGTGAGACAGGGCGTGGGTAGGTTTTGTGGTGTGACTTTTCAAAGGCAGATAGAGCAGAAATTTGTTTTCCCCTTCCCCACCCATGGAAGTGTTTAAGGTGGGGTTGGATGAGTCTTGGAGTAACCTGGTCTAGTGGAAAATGGGGGCACTGAAATGAGATGAACTTTAAGGTCCCGTCCAAACCAAACCATTCTGTGATTCCATTATTCTATGAGTCCTTCCCCAGAGTCTCTCCCCTAGCCCAAGTGAGCCTGCCAGTAGAGGGAGTGCAGCACATGAACTCACAAAAATAGGAGCTTGCTAAAAAAAACCCTACCCCAAACAAACCCAAACAATTAGCAGAATGATTATGGTCTTTAGCAGAATAAACAGAATAGTCAGAGAAGTCAGAAGCTTTTCCCCAGGCAATGCGATCCAGCTGCAGGCTGGATGGGGAACAGGCACTGCATCTGGCAGCGATCTTGTTCCTCCAGCAGGGACGTCCCTGTGTGTCACACACGGCACTGCCGCTGCAGGGGTGGCCTCTTGTCCCTTTTTTCACCCTCCTTGATAGAGCCACCTCCGTAATTCCCCATCAGAGCACAGTGGTTTTAGATGAACCAGAATGGAGCTTCCTCTCCCACGGCGCAGCAAACGGAGGGCACAAGTGCAGGTGGTGGGCAGGGTGACACCATCCCAGCTGCTCTGCTGTCCTGCTCGCTCGTGCTCTGGCCATGCTTCAGTTTTTGGCTAGAAGTTGGGAAGTTTGGGGCTTGCCTGAGAGCAGTTCTTCAGAGCGTGGGCAGTGCTCGGCATGGGAAGGTGGAAGTGAACCCATCTGTCTTAAAGAAGATGATAAATAAAGACTAATGAGAACTGGAGATCTTCCTGGGACTTCATCATCTGTGGTTTTATGCTATGAAAGGACTTCTCCAAAGGTTTGGACAAGTGATGCCTTTGGGAACCTGCCTTACTTGCCATGTCCTCCTTGTGTCTGGGCAAGAGGGAACAGAGGTCCCAGGTTGTATGGTTGGTTTGCTTTGGGGGCAGCAGCAGGTGGTCCTGCTGAAAGCATTTAGTTTTGGGACTTGCTGCTCTCTCCCCACACTCTGAGGCTGAGGGGGTAGTTATGGTGGACTCACTTCAGCACAGCTGTGATACAGCCTGGATCTGAATCTGACATCAAACCATTTCTACAGCAGGCTGGTCATTAGGAGGAGCTCAGTGTTTGCAGGGTATTTCCATGAGAGCTCTGCAGCCCTTCAAATCCAGAACACTGCTTTCATTGTGGATTAAAAATGTAGTATCCAGCCAAGCTTTGTTAGTTTAGTTTTTAACAGGGATTTAAGCATTTAAAATTCTTTCAAGACTGTAAGAAAGGATCATAATTTTAATTCTTGCAGACAGATGTCATGGGGAAAATATGAAGACTATTTAAAGGCAGACTGCCTGCCTGTCCATCTATCTGTCACCTCCTAATCTGCCTGACATGTGCCACTGCCTTTCTCTTTCCAAACACAACGAGGCCAGGTCTGCACAGGCACGTGTGGAGTTACCTGAGATTCCCCAGAGTCCTGTGTGCTCCCTGCCAGCTGCAGCCTGGCTATGGGCATGGGCTGGTGCTGATCACAGACTCACAGACTGGTTTGGGTTGGAAAGGACCTTAAATCTCATCTCATTCCAACCCCCTGCCACAGGCAGAGACACCTTCTAATAGACCAGGTTGCTTCAAGCCCCATCCAACCTAGCCTTGAACACTTCCAGGGTTGGGGCAGCCACAGCTTCTCTGGGCAAACGCTGATGCTCAGCCTTGCTGTAGAGCTGCCTGTACCTGCCTAGATCTGGAGATTCAGGCTACATGGGCAGGGTACCTGCAGATTTGGTGGAGAAGCTTATCTATACAAGGCACTCTTCCCTCTGAAGTCAGTGGGAGGAGGGAATATGTTTAACTTCCCACCAGATAGTTTTCTCTCTACTTGTTTGAGAACAAGCATGGCATTCACAGGAACTAAATCATTCTTCGGTAACAAGTGACACAGGATGATATTTCACTTTTTTAGGTGACCCAGTTCACTCCCCTGTGGAGAATTAAATGATGCTCAGCCAAGTAAATCTCTTACTTGGTCAGGTCTTTCCAGCTGTCCTACATTGGCTGGGGACCAGTTGCCTTGTATGGGAGCCATAGCTTCAAAAGAACCAGCTCAGAGCCTTGCAGATGTTTTTTGGGGAGGCAGGAGGGATCAGCAGCTTGGGTTGACACACAGTGATCTAATTCTGGAAGTACAGAGGAGGGCAAAGGCGATGAATATCTCAGGGATGGCACATCTCACTTCTGAGGCTGGATTTAAAGGAGTGGAAAAAATGTAGTCTGATTACTTGTCTGAAAAAGTTTGGGAAAATTATGAGCCTGATTCTGTCTTAAAAAAGCCATCTCAGGACTGGCAGCTGAAACACCCCTTGTGTCAATGGTGTCTGGAAAGTGAACCTGAGTTTATTTAGTGAATCTAATGAGGGATTGGAGAGTCTGAGCAAGAAAGGTCATTGCAGAAATTCCCAATACTCCATCATCACAAGTAGCCATGGTCAAAGGAGCATTTCCAGTAACTGGTCTGGTGGCTTTCTGCAATGAGAGATGAAAATGCTCTTTGCCTTTAGCTTTTTGAAAGGTTTTGATTGTGGTGCTTGAGTAACATTGTGCAGCAGGACCAACATCTGGATGAAAAGTGCAGATGAGTTTAAATTAGAAACCAGGCAAACATTTTGAATAGTGCGAGATTGAACCACCAGAGCACTTTGCCAGGGGGAACAGGGAGCTTCTTTACCTCTGAATAATTCTGAGTTATGGCAGATGTCTTTTTTGCAGGTGCTTTTATCCATCACATGTTCCTGGACTCAGCACAAAAATAACTCTGAAGGGAGAAAAAATACAGCAGCTTCTTTTGGTCTTAAGGTCTCAGAAAGGTTGGAAGGGACAAGGCACACTGTAAACTTGCCTTGTGTTATCGGAGAAGATAAAATGGTTGTTATAGTCCAGGCGTTGCTGTTGACTCCCTGCCATGCTTTTTTGGCTGAGATCTGTGCCATAATCTCTGCAGCCCATCCTTGGATGTTGGGAGGGTTAATGGGTGTTTGCAGAGTGCTCTGGGTGAGGAGGGAGGACATCATTTGTTACTGCAGAGATTGGAGACTCCCTGATGTGATTATAACGTGTAGTGGTGGAGGCTATTTTTGTTGTATGTTGTGAATATTTCCTTGTATGGCATCACAAGGAGCTTGCTTGTGGCTTGTAGCTCTGTTGAAAGCTCCAGCAATGAAGTTCCGATGTCTTTGGCATTCCCAAGTCAGTGCTGTATGCAGCAGTGTTAATTAGCCTTGGGGGCAAAGCATAATAGTGATGAGATAATGCCTCTGGCCTCTGCTCTTTGCAGAGGGAGAATACAGAGTACCACAGTCCCCTCTGCATCTTAGGACCTGATGTCTGGCACCTGGACTGAGTAATCCCCATGGAAGTGGGAGGAAACTCCTCGTTCTTCTTAGAGATCCAGATTGCTGCTCAGCAAGTCCCCTCACCACTGGAGCTGCAGATCTGTTAGCTGAAATGGCATTAAAGAGGAAGTCAACCTTTTGCACAGTTTCCTCTTGGAAAGTGAGTGTTACTTCTAATTATAGCGATTGCAATTTTTCAAATGCTCTCCCAGGGAGCAGGATGCCAGGGGTGGGGAGGGACAGCTGAAAATGCTGATAAGTTCCTCCTTGTCATTTATTCATGTCAGTTATCTGAAACAGGAGCAGAGAGAAACAGTCTCCTACAGTACCAACCTGGCTGTTCTCCCCACCCTAGTCCTGGTGTTGAGCACAGCTGTGTCCCTCATAGGCATCAGCCTTGGTGACAGAAATGCCTCTCCCAAATTGTGGTTGCTTTTCAGAGAAGCTCAGACAGTCTCCTTTTCCCCTCTTCCTCCAGCGTTTCAGTACTCTGCCTTCCTTTTGGTGGGTTAGAAGCACATTATGAGTGATTTTGTCCCAAGGCCAGACCTTCCTGCAGAAGAGCCACCATTCATGGACGAGTTGAGCCTGCCACCTCCTGGTCACACTCTTCAGGACTAACCACAGCTTGGAGAATGAAGCCAGGGGGCAAAAGACTTGAGTGCCCTCAGCACCACATGCACCCTTCCTCCTACCCTTGCCTGGAGGGGGAGCAGACATGGCTCTTCCAAGCCCTGAAGATCAGGCAGGACATACCGGAGGAGGAGGCCAAGAGGTCTCAGTCTCTCCATCACCTCTGCTCTACTGTTCCCAGCCAAGTGCTGTGTCACTTCACAGCAGCTCATTTTGGCACTGCCCTGAGATCTCTCTTGCCACCTCTACCTGACCCCAGAAATCTCTTCACTGGCTTGGGATTTGTTCTTGTGGCTTCTCTGGGGGCTGTGGGTATGTGATTCCATCTGTTTTGCAAAGCTAAGATTGAAGCTCAGCTCTGCTCCCCTTGAAGTGCTGGAGTTTGGTGTCCAATGGTTTTAGGACCTGAATTTCTTGTGGAGGACACAGATCCAATATAAAAGAGAGAGGCATCTGAGGAGGGCCCAAGTAATGTTCTGGAGGCGAGGCTGGGCTGTGGCTGTGGTTGGCTCTGAGCCTTGCCTGGAGCATGTCCCAGTTTTGGCCACCTGTTGTCCCCCTTGATGTCCAACAGCTGAACTGCTGTTGGAGCCTTGTTTGTCCCAGGAGTCCCTTCTCTGTACCGTGTCTCTGGGTAATCTCATTTCAGCTACACTCAAATACCATCTCTATGGTGATGACACAAAGGCATGCATCCCAACCCTGGGCTCTCCTCTCCCTGCCCAAATTGATATCTCAGTGGAGCTCTCTGACATCCTGTGAATGTCTCACCATCCGCTCAAGCACAACATGTCCAAATCAGAGCATTTAACCTCTCCTTCTTAGCTCAGTGGTTCCTTGAGCTCAGCAATGCCAGGATGCTGTTCTGCTGCCAGAATCTGAGAGCTGTCTTCATCTCATGTCTTCATATCCTGGACACCTCGAAGAATTGCATAACCTTGCCAAACCTTTCCTAAAGCTAAAACTCTCACCTTCTCTTTCATCACATTCCCTTCCACTTGCTGCAATATCCCTTTTTGACCTCAACAAACTCGCTGTGGGCCAGCTTGCCTCCACTGGGATGCTGCTTCAGGCACTGCTTCCCACATCTCCTGCCTCTCCTGCCTCACCCCTCTGGGCTGCCCTCATGCCTGCAGCCACCCCCTGCCTCCCCTCACTCTCCACCCATGCACATTGGCTGTGCTGGCTGCCAGGGCTGTGTCTTCCTGTTAGATGCTCATTTTATTCAGTTTTGAGCTTTTGGGTTCAGAGGCAGCTTTTTTTGCTCCTCTTCTCACCATCGCTGGACAATCAAGCCGCTGCATTTCAGCCAAGCTCCTGTTAACTGCAAAATTGGGAAAGTATCTTGCCTGTGAGTAGAGAGGAGCCCAATGGATGGACAGGACAAAGTATTTCCCCAGGATTTTGTCTGGGATGGGGCTCGAAGGCTGTCTGGCTATGCCTGGTGGTACTGGGTCAGCAGGCTGGGGGACACAGGGCTGTCAAAGGCTGCTGGCAGCAGCTGCATCCCTGCCAACACAGGGTGCCCAGGGTGGGATGGACCACCAAACGGATGGAATTTCAACTGCAAATAAACAGCAATTGACCCCAGCCACAGAGGACTTGGCTTTTTCCTGCAGCTGCAGAGGTGCAGCTACTCCAGAGGCTAACTAAACCTAAATAAGCCATGAAATGGGGACTGGGCATGGGAGACTGCTGCAGGACAGTGAGCAAGGGGTAGAGCCTGCACCTGTAAACAGAGTGAGGCTGAGAGGGTGACTTCTGCCCCAGGGTCCAAGCTGGCTGTTGCACTGATGGCCATGGATGAAATGAAGGAATCCCAGGAGCTAGCTGGACTCAGCTCTGGGTTCCTCTGTGGGCAACAAAGAAGTTGTTTCCACAAACATGACGTCCTGCAGAACAGCTCTGGACCAGCTTTTTGTAAAAGGGACATTTCAGAATCAGGGCAGAGCTGATGCAGCATCCCAGAAAGGTGTTGATAGAGCACATCCTTGCAGTTTTCCTGCCAGCTGAATATTCATTTAGGCAAGAGCAGAAAGCTGTGATGTGCCTGCTGAGAACTTCAGTGCCTCTGTTTGAAAGCAAAGGCTGTTCTTTTTCCATTAATTTGTTGATGCTGGGCTCCAGCCTCATCTCTGCTCCCACAGAAGGATGAAAGCAGCTTCTTGTTCTCTTCTGTCAGGAGTGAGGCAGGTGTGTGTCAACAGGAGTTTTATGTTGACATGTGAGGAGCTTATTTCTAAAGCAGCTTGTTCCTGGAATCCTCATGCTGGTGCTGATGTGCATCCCCGTGCACTGACATCCCCAGCAGCTCCCTGAGCCCCTGGACTCTGCCCTGTACCTCACTGCAGCTCTCACAAGAGCTGCTTTTCCCACGTGAGCCATCCAGATGAAGGATAGTTTTAATGTGGCTGCAGAAGAGGTACATCTACACCTCTTGCAGTGATTCCTTCTCTTTCCTTATGGGGAAAGGTTCTGTTCAGGAGTATATTGTTTTTTCTGAGATTTAAGGATGAAAACAGCAACAGAACCTTACCACTGCCTTGCTGTGCTCTTTCTTCATTCCCCATATTCTGCCTGCTGGGATTTCTTCACTTTTGCTCAGTCTTCAGTGCTTTTCAGCTGTGGCACAGCAAAAGCAGTGTCAGGTGTTTGTTTTTCCTGTGAATTCTTCCTATGGCCATGGCCCGCCTGGGGTTAAAAATAACTGCTGAGCCCTGGGCAGTTTGCTTTGCAGCACACAGCACAGTTGCTGGGAGACGTGAATCAGTGATGCAATCCCGATTTCAGAGAACTTGACTTTGGAACACGTGATGCCAGCCCAGAAGTCAGTAAAAGTGCTGGATGGGAAATCCCCTTAATGTTCCCAAATCCCTGAAACCTTCCTGCAGTGCCAGCGTGGAGGGATGCTGTGGGTCTGCCCATCTCCAGACAGGGAAGGGTACCACAGCATGGGCAGGCACTGGTGTGTTCCTTGGCTCAGCTCTGCCTGCCTGGAGTCACCTACACCCCCTGAGGTGCCCTGGTTGAGCAGGGACAGGCTGATTCAAACAAGCCCAAAACAGAATGGAGCTTTCTTGGCTCTTTGATGATGTGTGCTTGAAGCATCTTTAGTGATTATCTGAATCAACAAGGTCTTCTGATTATGTCCTGACACATATACCTCTTCTCTACTAAAAAGACCCCGGAACTCATTTTGACTCTCCGAGGTAAAGGAGAAATAGGCTAATGGGCTCTCATGTGGGCCCTGGCCTCTCAATGCTCTGCCCGTTCTGAGAAAACAGTAGGGAAGTTTTTCTAATGTTCTCCAACTTCCTAATGCACAATTTGCTGCAGCATATTATGAGGCATTAGCACCTTATTCACGCAGGGTTACTATTCACACTAAGTAAGCAACATTCATCAGTCACAAGAACCAGTTCTGCTGCTCAGGGCATTAGAGTAGAAGAGAACCTGGCTCTTCTGACATGTAACACATGTAATAATAATTTAAAAAGTGAGGTTCCTTGTTAAGCATCACATTATCTTCCAGAAAAGTGTCCTGCAGACTGTGGCTCTCTCATGCTTTACAAGGGAAGAAAGAAACCAGCTTGCTCCAGAATGGCTCCTGCTGGACCCTGTGCTCTGCTGCTTGTAGGGCAATTGGTGGTGGCCAGAGGTGGTTCATAAGGCAGTGTGGGGCTGGATATGGAGAGCTTCTCCCTGTCGTTGGGCACTTGAGTAAGCAAGGAAGATCATACAAGGCATGAATAAGAGCTGGGATACAGGGCTCATCTGTCCACTCACCTTCCAGCCAATGCNCAAGAGCTGGGATACAGCCCTCCATGTGCAGCAAGGATGGCAAATGCTGCCCAGCAATGGGGATATGATCAGAGTTCATCCGTCCACTCACCTTCCAGCCAATGCCACAGACAGTGGGATCACATATGGGATCACAACACAAATGGTTTGAACCAGACCTAGGAGGGGATCGGAGACATCAGAAAGGGGCCATCAGGGAGGCCAGCCCAAGGGAGGGTCCACAGGTGCTCAGCACAGAAAGCTGGCTCTGCTGTGCTGAGCAATCCAGGGCTCAGCCCTTGCTGAGTTCACCCTGCCCAAAAATGAAGGTCTTGCTGTTTCCACTGAAATTAATCCTTATGGGAATCTGGTCTCTGATGCAACACTCAGCAGGAGATTTCTTTTTCCCATCACTCTGCTTATTTCAGCCTGAAAAATAAACAGAGACGAGAAAGCAATAGGCAGCAAAAATATCTGTGAGCTGCTCGAAGAGTTTAGAGTTTGCCATCTGTCCGTGGGGAACGCGCCGCGATGGGTAACGTGGAGTGCTGACTCAGCTGCCATACTTCAGCAATGAGAGCCGAGGGAAAGACTAAACATGCTGCCTCGTATTTTGGCTTGGAATTACATTAGAAATAATAAACATCTGAGCCCTAATTCTCAACTGACAATATCTCTAAATGGAAGAGAATGTACAGGATGGGAACCAGCAGCAAATGGCCAAAAGGAGTAAGCAGCTACTGCTGTGAGTGGAGAGCTTGTGGAAGGGCAGGGGAGGAGGCAGCTGGTGAGCTGGGGGTGTCTCAGTGTGTGGGGTGGGGACCAAAGGAGCCTGTTGGAACATACATCCCCCTAAAGACAATGGAGATTGTAAGGAGGAAGAGCAGGAGGGCTGTCGTGTTGCTTCACTGCTCCATATCTGCAACGTATCTGAATCCTGGGCTCAAGCTTCAATTAGGGCAGAAAAAGTGCTTCATATCCAAAGCACTTGGCCTGAGGGTCCTGCTTGCACCAGTCCACTGCCCAGAGCAGGAGAGGGTTGGTATCCTGGAGACTTGGGACCAGCCCTTGTGAAGCAGAGAAGGCAGAGTCAAATGTTACCTCCATGTGGGGGTCTGATTTCCCAGGGAGAAGCTCTGCAGGTGTTTTTTGGCTTCAGGATGGTTAAAACACAGACCCACACTCCTGGTGTGCTCAGGGTGGGCACTAGTGGGTCCTTACAGTGTGCTGGTCAGTGTGACCTGTAATCCTGACAGCAATAAGTGTAGAGGCAGGGCAGCCTCACCTCCACCTCCTCCTCCTTCCTGGCTATAATTTCCTGCAGTGAAGCAAACCATTGCTTTAGTAGAAAGAGTTGCATAGCAGGCACATGAGAGCAGGTCCTTGGGGCATCTGTCTTGTCAAGGGGATGGATTAATAGAACTATTCAGACTCAAACTCAAGCTTCATATTGCCTCCTAAGTATGGCTCCATTCACCAAGAAGTGGATTCCTAATAAGATGGGTTCAACAAGGCAGGCAGTAAAGCACACTGCAGGTAATAGCCTGAGTGAGAGAACTAACTGTATATAGGAATTTTAATTAAACCTGACAAATCCTGAGAGGAAAAGGGGAGAGGCCAACTGGCATAAAGATGCTGCATAAGCTGAGCTTGGTGAGTACAGTTGGCTTGCTGCAGTTTAGGATGATTTGCTTCTCTGTGGGTGCATGGGCCAGCGACATAGGTCCTTCCATGATCCTGAGTCAGGAGAGATGCAGACGGAGCTCTAATCATACTGTGCTTTGTACAAATATATTTAACCTTCCTTGGAAGTAAATTTGCACCAGGATACTCTGCCCTGTTTCTGGCAGCACCAAGAGGATGTGGTATGAAGGGAAACACTGCTGGGAGGATGGACTGTCCTGCTGTAGGATTTCAAGACACCTCTTTATGATGCATATGGGGTTGATCCACCCATTGCAGCCTTCAGTCGATACCGCAGGCACTTTTTTAGACCCTCTGCCCTTTGCTGTATATCCAGCTCATGCTCCTGGGGGAAGGCAGGGCCATGCAGGATTTGGGAGCAATCATGCCACCTGGAGCCTTAACACAGACTCTCAAAATGGTTTGGGTTGGAAGGCACCTCAAAGCTCATCTCATTCCATCCCCCTGCCATGGGCAGGGACACCTCTCACTAGACCAGGCTGCTCCAAGCCCCATCCAACCTGGCCTTGAACACTTCCAGGGATGGGGCATCCACACCTTCTCTGGGCAATCTGTGCCAGGGCCTCACCACCTTCACAGTTCCGAATTTCTCCCTTATATCTAACATAACCTTGCCCTGTGCCAGTTTGACACCATAACCCCTCATCCTGTCACTCTATGCTCTTGTCAAAAACCCTCTCCAGCTCCACCATCAGTGTGGGCAGCATCCCCAGCCCAGAAGCTGTGCTGGGAAGGAGGCACAGGCTGCAGAGTCAATGAGCTGGGGATAAACCAGAGAAGGACTGTGTCAGCTCCCAGCCGTGAACAGCACCCGGCCACCCTTGCTGAGCTCTCTGGGGCATTTGACACACAATCTGAGCCAGCTCTATCTCCCCTTGGGCTATTAATGCAAACAGCAAGCATTGGTGATACGTTTTAGTTCTGCTGGAAAAGCCTTCAGAGCGATGCTGAATAAGGATTAAAAGGCCATTTAATCTATTTTTTTTTCCTTTGCAAACACAAGGAAAATTCAAAACAGCTGACAGGGCTGGTGGTTTCAAGCCAGTTGCAGCAGCCCCTGGGATTTCCTTGGCATGCTGAAACTGCCTGTGGGAAGAGGCTGGAATGAACCAGGTAATCTGGGCTGTGTCCTGGTAGTGTTGCAAGCAGGGGCAGCTGATGGGAAGCTCTGCTTTCCCTCACCCTGTACTGAAGCCTCCACCATGTGCAGTAAGCACTGTCCTATGTTTTTTACTTGCCCGGGGTAAGGATGGATCCCTGCCCAAAGAGGAGATCCAGGGAAACAGAGCTGAAGAAGGCTGGAGAGATGCTGGAAAGATACATTTTACTGTGTGGATCCTGCTAAAAACCAGAAATATCACCAGGCATCATGTCCCTTCCCTGGATACCCAGCATCTTTTCTTGGCTTCGTCCTTCTAGACCCAAACCCTCCATCTCCCTCCTGTGCTGGGGATGGTATCAAGCCCACTTTGATATCCTGGCCAGGAGACCTGCTCCCAGCCCCATGTGTGGGGCTTTGGGGTGCCTTTCCTGGCTGTTTAACCCTGCTGGGAGGATACTTCAGGCACTGTTCCACCCCTGCTGTGGCTGACAGAGATGGGAGTCCAGCCTGCCCCAGCCCTACCTGGATGTGAGTCCATCCAATTCGTACTTCACCTGGTTTCTCCACACCTCTTGATGTTCTGTGTCCATCCACTCTGTGTCTCACTAGTCCAGAGTAAAATTTTTGTTCCATACAGAGTAATTGCATCTTTATTGCAGCTATTGTATTACACAAAATAATAAAACTCCATTAATTAGGCATAAAATGGGAGCAGTGGAGACTGGAGAGTGGATGCACATGGAGCAATTGCAATATCCCATGCCGGATGCCACATTCCTCTGCCACCAGCACTGCCCGCAGGAAAGGTCAAGCTTTCCACAAACCACCCCTGGGGCTCTCCTGTTGTTCTCCAGCCCTCCTTGTGTTCCTGCCTGGCACTGAGCTGCACATGTGGGTGAGGGCACGTCCCTGGCGCGTGTGCCAGAGCCCATCTCCATGAGCCTGGAGCGCTCTTGAAATAATTGTGCCCAAACATTTTGACTAAGCCCTTTGCTCTCCCCTCCCTGCTAACATCCCAGCTCTGCGGTATCCCTGGAAAATGCTGGCTCTTGCTGTGGGACAGGCTTTCCTGGCTGCTCCGCCAGCTGCCGGTTGGTTCAAATTAACTTTGCAAGCATTGCTTTGCCTCGTTTTCTTCTGACTCCAACAAGCTCCGGGCTGCTCAGCGCCTGTGTGGCCTGTCCCCCTCTGTGCCTTGGGGACAGATATAATGAAAATCATTCTGGGTTGAAAATCACAGCCTGGGAGAATGGGTTTCTCCTCTTCTCACCAGGAACTCGCTGGAGAGCCCAGGCAGCTGAGCAGAGGAAACTGGTTTTGGGGATCAGGCAGGGATGTGGAACAGGGCTGGGTACTGGGATCTGGGAAATGTGGTGGCTGGGAAAGGGACATCCCCTGCACAGCCATGCAAGGAGCTTTGCTTTTATGCAAACCATAAGCATGGGCTGGATACATCAGCCAGAGAGATGAAGGTGCAATAAAGACTTAAAATCTCCTTTGCACCAGAGCAGGCTGCAAACACCTTCAGAAATTACTTGGTGAACTCTCTGACTAGGACAAACTGTGGCACAAGGCATGAGTTTGGGGGTCCTAACACATCTCAGGTATATGTAAGAACTTTAGGGAGACTGGAGACATTCCTGGGAAGCCTTGATCCATGTGTGCTACACAGAGACCCATCAGCCCTGGAACACACAGGTAGGTACCAGTCTGCTGATCACCCATCCCTGCATCCACACATCCCCATCCCTCGCTTGCCCCAGAGTGGCTGTGAGAGCAGGTTCACTAAGGAGGGGGTTATTGGCTAGAAAACCAGAAAAAATGCTCAATCTGAAGGTGCATTGTCCACCCTTGGGAGGGCAGCAGAGGCTTCTGGGGTCCAGCTGGGCAGCTCCATGAGGAGCATCTCTGCCTCTCCAGCATTGCAGGCATGGGTGGACACAGGACTGTAATTACATTCCACGTTGCTTTGCACACACTGTGAATTTAATGCTCCTGAAAATGAGAGGCAGTGTTGCTGGGGAAGAGCTGAATCTCCGCCTGGCAGAGCCTGGTTTCCTCTCCCTGGTTTAGTGGAAGCAGCACAGTGGGGTTGGCAGAGAAGAAACACTCCATGCTCCAGTTTAGTGAGGATCATACAACCAGGCTGTGCCGGCTCTGAGGGATATGCTTGGCCTCCAGTCAGTCCCATCAGTGCACAGGCTGCCATGTGACCTTGGCCAGCTCTGCTGTGGGACACATCCCATTGCCTCACCAGGCTCTGCAGCCTCCCAGCACAGTGTCTCTGTGGTTTTAGGAGGAGAAGAGTGTCAGCTGGGAGCACAGCAATTCTCTCCGTTAATTCAGAGAGTGGAAATATCAAAAAGCTGGAGCTGATGTGCTCAGTGCCTTGGCAGTGCCCAGCATACCCGCTGTGCTCAGCCCACTGTGGGCATCTGGCTGCTGTTCCCAGGGGAGTGGGTGGAACTGTGCTCCAGGCAGAGGAAGGAAAGCAGGAGGGCAGAAGGATGCTGCTCTCTCCAAAGCTGGCTCCGGAGCTGGCTGGGAGGATTTCTTTCTGCAATGTTGGCACAGGTTGCAGGGGAAATCACTCAGAGCGGAGAGCCTGGCTTATTCCTGGGTTTCTCCTGGTTTTAGGTGGTTCAGGTTTATTGGCAGCCACTCAGGAGAGTGTGTTTGTCACAACTGCGCTTTTCGAGGAGCAGAGTGGGAGAATTAACCCATGAGTGTCCTCGATGGCTCTCTAGATGAAGAAATCACACTGTCAAGCACGGCCCAAAGCCCAGAGGAGCAAAATGATATCACTCCTGCATTTCCATCTCCTTTCTATCAGTGTCCATGGAAGCAGCCATGAACGACTTGTTAGTGATGAGCTTGGGAAGAATTATTTCTGCGCACTTTTCTTTCCTCATCCCCTCCCCCCCCAAAAAAAAAAAACGGGAAAAAAAGGCAAAAAAAGCTTCCCTTTGAATTTGCTGGGTCAGGGCTTTGGCTTCTGCTGGTTATTTCAATTGATGCTTTCCCCCTTGTTAAATCCTGCCCTGTGCGGAAATGCGTGAGCTCAGGAACTTTGACACCCTGGTCCCTGCCAGGGCTCCGCCGTGATTGATTGCTGCGAGAAAGGGGCTGCAGATGCTGCGGGAACACAGAACAACAGGGGGCTGGTTTCTGCGGTCGAGGGAGATGCTATCTGCCTGGGATTTGCCTCAGGAAAAGCCCCCCCAAGGCCTTCCCTTCAAGTTGCAAAACCAGTTGAGGCCACCCCAGATTTGGCTGTTTCTTTGCATAAGCACTAAATGGAAGCAAGGATTTTAGCAAGCCCCTTCAGAGGATCTGCTCAGCAGGGAAACTGGACAGGAAAGCCAAAATGCATATTGGCTGCTACATGACAGGCTTTGGTCAGACCTCTCCTGGCTCAATAGTGTAGGAATCGGTGGAGCCATGAAAAAAAATAAAAATAAAAAGGAGCTGTGGAGATGGTGATCTCCAAACCTCAGGGTGTGTATCCCCCAGGCTCTGGGGCAATGGTTGCTCCTGGGATGAGCTGGGTGGGCTTTGCCACTTGCCCTCACTCTAGGCAAGGCAAAGCTGAACCTTCTGACCTCCATGGGCTATATCCATCAGCTCCATGGAACTTCTCCATTTTACTCTCTTTTCTTCTTTGTAGGATGTGGTCAGGATACAGATTTTCAGGGTCCTCTTATTTATAGAGAGGTGGTTTGGGTGGGAGCTTCCCAGAGGGAAGGAGCCCACCTGTCCCCTCCTAAACACAAAAATAGATATAAAATCTGTTGCTGCTTCAGAGTGTAAAGCAGCCCTGCTCAAATGTGCTGGAAAAAAAGGGTAGATCGGAGTCTTCCCTGCTGTAAACAGATGGTGTCAGCTGCAAAATACATTCTTTTTCAATTTGCAATACCTGGACAAAGCAATCTGCCAGGATTTGGTGAGACACCATGCCCGTCCATCAGCTGCTGTCACCCTAGCCTGAGCCTTGCTTAATCCCAGGGAGTCAATCCTGCCGAATGTATAAATATTAGATCTACAGTCTCAGCTGTGGAGGAGAACACAGAGCTGTCAGATAAGCTGCAATTAGTGCATTTATCTGCTTTATTTTCCTGTTGCTTCCCAAAAAGCATTTGCCTGCCTGCTTTTAATACATGTTATTAAACCTGCACTAAATGTTGATTAAAGAAGCCTTAATCCCAGGTGTTTGTTTTCTAACACCGCTGTGAGATGCACTCTTCAGCTGCCTTCTTAGTTTTTCATTTTTAGGAGTTTTTCCCACCTTCCAAGTACATTCATGCCAGGGAAATGGGTTTTTAAGAGAAGATTAGTGGGTTGTCCTTCTGATTTGCTTTGATTTGCTTGGCTTCACTGGACAAGTGATGGGTCATGTCTTTGCAGGCAGCTCTGCTGCCTCAGAGATGCCTTTACTCTGCCTTCACTTAGTGCTCCACAACCACTTTAAGCAAAATACTGCAGAGATAGATGCATTCTTATTAGTCTTGCAAGAGAAACTACAGCAATCAATCCCAGCACTAGACTAACTCCTTCCCTTTGCAATTTGGATGTTTAGAAGTAATTTGGGGAGTAATCGCTGCGAACGGCAGCATGGAAGTAACTGCCTGCAATAAAACATTGCGGGGGTGAATGTTATCCTAATGATATTTCCAACAAACATTACTGAAATATGTTTTCTTCTCTAAAAATGGCAACAGAATTATAATGTTCTTAGTGCTAACGTGGAAATGCAGCAAAAATTAGCTGGTTTGGTTCTGTGATGATGATTTCTTTATTATTGCCGTGGTGGGTGGGCTTCCTCCTTCCTATTGCCCTGCTTTTTCAGAGGTACAGCATTATTCTCTGCTTCATGACCTGCTTGTGTGTTATTTCATGTGATGAAACTCCTTTCCATTAAACCAATATAAATAATTGCTATATTCTTCCACAGAGGAAACAGGAATATTGCAAGTGGCAATAACATTACAGGAAAAATCCACTGGCCTGATCCCAATGGCCTTTTCTCCTTTTATCCAGATGGGTTCATCTCTTATCCTTGTGAATAATTTATCTGGGCATTCCTGGAAACATTCTATAAAGAAATTATGGCTGTCTTAAAACATCTATACCAGTGCTGCCTCTAAGTGCTGGAGAACCTTTATTTAGCCCTTCCAGCAAAGTGGTTTCCACTCTGTGTTTGCAAGCTGGTGGTGCTGGGATACACTGGGATTTGGGAGAGAAACTGGGGTAGGCCAGAAATTGGAGGTGGGCAAATGATGGCACAGGCAAGGTGTGTGGACCATCCAGCCATAACCTAACTGTGAGGTCAGAGGCTGGCTAAGTGATGCAGGGATGTAGTTCAGAGTTAGGCAAATCCTTGAGGACTGGCTGGACCATGGAATCACAGGTTCATGTTGGGAAAACCCTCTAAGATATTGGGTTCAACCATTCTCCCAGGACTGCCAAGGCCACTAGTAAACCATGTCCTTAAGTGCCACATCTACATGCCTTTTAAACCCTTCCAGGTATGGTGACTCAACTGTTGTTCTGGGCATCCTTTTCTGATGCTGGACAACCCTTTCTGTGAGGAAACTTTCGCTAATATCCAATCCAAACCTTCCCTTGACTGAAGTCAATCTGCTGGCTGCAGTTGGATTGGGTTTACAGAGCAGGAGAGCTGAGGGTGGGGGCTGCAGGGGGACCTGCCCTGCCTTCTTTTGGTGGATGGGTGCATGTCAGGTGCCTCTGTTTGCAGATGGAGCCCATGGTGGCCAAATCTTTCCAACCAATTGCTTCCTGTTATTCAGCATTTGCAAACCAATGAGGGATGGATGCAGAAGCAGTGCCAACCCCTGCTCTTGTGTTTCCATCTGGCCAAAGCTGATGAGAGACTTGGAGGCCAGAAGGGAAAAACTCACTGTGCTCATCATCAAGGCATCTGAAATCCCAGAACACTGTGCGTTACAGAGAACTCAAGAGAGAAAAATTTGGGGGAGGCTTCAGACATTTGCTGTGCCTGGTGCTCCTGCTCGGAACACAGCCAAGCCTCCTCCTCCCTTGGAGTCACGGCAAAGCCCTACACGGTGAACACCTGCCAATTAAATACTGTGCAAAATGAAAGGGGTGCTGTTCAGCCCTGGTTTTCCCTATGGAAGGGTGGGCTGCTCTCGTTAAGACTCTGCCCTCCCGAAGAGGGGGAGCTGGCTCTTTGCTCAGCAGCTCAGAGCAGCTGCCCGTGTTCAGGGATGCGCTTTTCATGGCATTCCTCTGCCAGATACAAAGCTATTAAGGCAGGTGATTAAATGCCATGCCTCTCTATTGATCCTTCTGCTTCCCAGAGCCAGGGCTGACGTTATGCTCTTTGAATATTCATAGAGCTGCTGCTGAGAGCCTGCTCAGAAATCCTTCCGGACAAAGGTGTCAGCAGCCGTGTCTGCCGCCTTCTGCGGTGCTTTTGGCTGCCAGAATCCTGCACTGCCCTCCTTGATGCAGGGGGACATGGGTTTCTGCTCATCAGCCCGTGAACGACCGTGGTGTGACCCCAGGCTGGTGGTGATGGTACGTGGTGAGGAGGAGGACACATCCTGGTGCATCCACCTGTTCTGGATGCGGATCAGGGTTCCTCTGGCTCCACACCGATGGTTTGCTGACGTTCTCCTGGCAGTGGTGTTGATGTAGGGCAAGCCAGGCTGTACCTCTGGGCATCATTTCTCCCTTCCCACTGGCTGTGAATACCACTTCCCAACGGGTCGCATAATTTTGTTTTTTCTCTCCTATTTGCCTACTTTTCAATGGAAGCATAATGGAGGCATCCTCCTCCACGAACTGATGCTCAGGGAGCCTGAGTAACATCCCCTTCGTGTATGGCATGGGGTAGCCAAGAACAGAAAGAAGGCCTCAGAGCAGGCTATTCTCCAAATGCACCAGAAAAAAACCAAGAAAATATTTGTTTTTAAAGCATTTTTACAAGGTGTTTGGTTTGCAGCCAACAGCCTAATGCATCACTGAGCTTAGCTCCATCTATTCTGTGGTGCAGTTGCCCAAGAAATCAATGCCCTGACATACTTTCTTTTGCTAGAAAATACACTTTTGCTTGAGTGGGTGTGAAAACCGAGCTCTTGCCAAAGCCCTGTGAGTGCCGAGGAAGGCTATCCTGCTGAGCCCAGCATCCAAAGGAGCCACAGAACAAAGGCTTCACTCTCCAACTTCTGTTCTACTCACAGGGGCCACGGGGCTTTGAATACTGACCAGAGAGCAATTTAACAAGGGAAATGTCTTTCATTCTCTGGCTGGAAATAACCATTTTCTAGTGTGTGGCCAGGTGATTTGTAGTCTAGGCTGATTTTCTGGCTTCCTTTATTCATAAAGCATCCAAAAAAACCCGCTGCAGTACTCGGGCTGTGCATTGATTTCTGCACAGACACAGCTTCACTGGATGTATTTAGTCTGACTGTGAAATGGGCAACATCTCTGGACTTCTCTGGGAAAGAGGTGTCTAATCTTTCCCACTTCTGTGGTGAATCCCAGCCTTGCTGGGAAAACTTGAAACATCAGTGTAACTCCTGACCTTGCAGTGGTGTCCCTCGGTCTGTGGTTTCATTCTTGGAGAACAGCCACTGTAAAAAATAACAGAACAAAAGTCACAAAAACAACCTCTGAATTCCCCTCTCTCTGCCTATGTTTTGACATGGGGTGGTGATTTCCAGGAGTGCCCAGGCAGACCTACTGGAAGCAATAACTGCTGGCCCTGGGGCTGCCTGTGCCAGAGGCTGCAGTGATGGGATCCCCCCAGACAAGGGAGAATTTTTTGAGCTTTTCTGCAGGGTGAAATGCCTATGCATTATTGCCCACTGTGGGCATGGATTTTGGGAAATGGTGATTTCCTGCAGGGAGAATCCCCACGGATTTGGGTCTGGGGGTTGCTCTGCTGTTGCCAGCCTTTTACCATTGCAGACCTTGGCTTGCAGGATCGCTGCTCCTGCTGGCGTTTCCTGTCCCCCTGCCTCCCTCCTGAGAGGTCTCTGACTCAGAACCTGTCTCCTTCTGACAAGTTTATTGGTTTTCCAGAGCCTTTCCAGCACTGCTGAGGCAATGCCTTTCATTCTGAGGGAGAAGCAAGGAGTAGTGAATGCCTGCAGGAGTGAATGAGCCACGCAGTCAGGCTGGCTTCTGCAAGACCACCATCCCCCTGTATCCCACATCCCTGCTCCTGATGCAACATGGAAAAGCATGGGAATGCCCTGATATCATTCCTGGAGAGTACTGGTACTGGAGGGGCTTGCTTGTGTTTCCAGATCTGCTAGGGAGAGGTTGGATGGTTTTGTTCATGTCAGAGCCCTTGTTGCCTCTTGGGGTCTGCCTGGAGCAGGGGCATGAGCAGGGTGTGCAGTGCCTTGGGTAAGTGGGATAGGAAAGCCTCAGGAAAGTCTCGCTGGCATCCTGGGCACAGGGTGCTGTCAGCCCATCAGAGGGATGTGCAGGCATCTGGATGATAATTTTCTGCATGGATTGACAGCTCCCAGCTCCAGAGCACCCAGGAGAAGGAGAGGTGAGCACCCTGGCATCCTGCCACCACCACTGTGCTCAATGGCATCTGCTTCTGGGCTGGGAAAAGAACACATTCTACCTAGAGATTCACTCTTCCATCTCTAACAGGTATTTGACATCCTATCTCCTGCCCAGCTGCCAGCTTGTTTTCCTCCTGCAGATCTTGCTGGCTGCTGGGCAGAGCTGATGTGCTGTCCCCATTCCTGGCAGCCTGGATCTCTGATGGCAGCATGTCTGGAGGACCTGCCTCTCACCTTGGAGGATGCCAAAGTTGTTAATCCACTTTATGGATTAAAAGACTGAAAACCTCTGGAGCATGAGGAACCATGGGCCAGACCCCTGTTTCCCCAGCACTGCTTTCGAAGTAGTTTTCAATTTACTATCAGGAATTTCGTATCAGGCCAAAAATGTGGCTTTCTTAGTGGAAAAAAAATATTGCAGATGGGAAAGGGGAAAAAAAAGTGTTTACTCCTTTACTGCATTATAATTGGATTGTGATGGGGAATAGTGAAATGATGCAATGAGCAGAGTACTTGTGAGTGCTGCATGGGTAGGAAGGGGAGGCTAATAACAGAAGTACTGTCAGGATCCTCACTTTGGGACTGGGGTAACTGGTCTTCTGCTTCAACAGTGAGGTAAAGGGAGGCAGCAGGGCTCTGGGGAGAAGTGAAACCAGGTAAAACCTCAAAAGAAATGCAAGCCAGTAGCCAAGAATTAGAGCATCCCTTTCTTCAGAGCCCAGAGGCCCCGAAGCAAACCTTTAGTCATCCTGGAAGGGGCGTACTCACATGGTGGCAGGAGGACAGTGGCTTCCTCACTCAAGGTCACGGTTTGCACAGGGATTGAGATCTCAGCTGGCAAAGAAATTCGCTCAGCAGTTTGCAGGGGAAACAGGGGAAAGAGCAGGGAGAGGCTGGGGGAAGCTGCTGTGTGACACCTGCGAGCTCCATGTCCTGCTGGATGGCCAAGCATGAGAGACAGCAGCTCGCAATTTGAACTGAATATCTTCCAAGTAGCCAAATGTTTTGGGGAGTCGATTTTCATTACCTGCTCGCTGCAGGTCCCTCCTCTGCAGGGGCTGGGAAGATGCTTTCTGAAATTTAACTGTAGCGGGAAGATCACTCAGTCATGTTCCAAGTAATTTCCACTCCTGGAACTCCACAGGGTGTTTGGAGGATGCTTAACCCTTATAGGGGAAAAGATTGCCTCCAGTGCTATAGAACTGGTGTGAGGCTGGGCTCAGCCCCTTGCCTGTAGCAGTGAAGTCCAAGGGATCTGCTCTCTGAGTCAGCATGCTGTTCCCAAAGGATCCCAGCTCCCTTCTCCTGCAGGGTGGCAGGGAGAGAGGCTGGTGGGGGACCAACCCCAAACCACTGCTCTGAAGTTTAAACCACTGAGTGAGAGTGGAGCTTGCTCTGTGCGAGACACATTGGGAAAGCATCTGGGGTGCAAAGGGACAGTTTGAGGAGCAGCTTTGAAGCTTAGCACAGACATTCACTGCCCAGCAGAGCTGCTGCAGGTTTCCTTTGCTCTGCTGTAAGGGCAGAGTCAAGTAGTTTGTATTCAGCCCTCGGCTGCACGGGTATCCAGCTGTGAGTGCAAAACCTCGCTCAGCACAGTTCTCCTCCGATCTGTCCCGGTGGCTCTGACCTGGAGAGGCTGCAGCTCTTGTCCTCCCCTGAGGACACACTGGATGTGCAGATGGAGTTTTCTAAATGCTTTTGCAGGAGCTGAGCTAATACAAAATAGTGTTTTTACTTTCCCCTTCACATGCCTGCCCTTGGCCTTGCCCCTCCAGTTCCATCCTGTCCCTGTGCTGGTCCTGCTCCATCACTCCCTCTCTCCTGCCCTGCAGGTGGTGGTGTGACCTGCTTCTGCTGTGAAGGAGATAATGATGGAAAAAATGCTCTGCCAGACCGGTGAGCTCAGCTCATTACAGAGTGTTCTCACAAATTTCTGCTGCCCTCTTATCATCCCATCAGTGGAACCAGATCACCCTTCAGCTCCCACCAGACCCTGCCGCACCTCCGCAGTCCGAGCCTTGGGAGCTGCAGCCTGACTCACTCTGTGGGGGAGAAAGGAATTGTTCCAACCGCAGCAAATTTGAGCTGTAATAGCCTTTCTCACTATAACAGCAATGATGGTCCTTCAAAAATATATTTTACTTGATTTTGGATAATGAATTTGGCTTATCAGGGAGCAGACAGTGGAGGGATGAGGAATGGGGGGATAGGGAATAGCAAGTGGAAATAGCTGTTGTGTCCCATGGAGAGGGTGCAGGAGGCCTGATGCTGCTGCAGGGCACAGCCAGGCAACAGGCAGGCAGTCTCTGGGACATGAGCAGAGGGAGAGCAACACTGCTGGACTCACAGTCAGTCTCACCAGGGGCAATTTCTAGGAGCCTGTGCAAGGGCTCTGTCCACACAGATCCTTGGTGAGCATCTCATGTGCATGTAAGGGCTTTCCTTCCTCCTTATCCTCCCTCTGCTAGCCTTTTCAGCGGTTTCCCCTGGTTCTTTGCCCACACCCTGGGGTGGTGTGGAGCCATTTTGTGTCTTCAAGAAAGAACAGTTGCCCTTTCCTCAAAGGTGTTCTGCTGTGAGCCAGCAAAACGCATTTAAGGGAAGACAAGCTGGATCCAAAACTCCAAAGCTCTCCTCTGCAGACTTTGTTCATCCTCAGAGCTCACAGAAGGGATGTTCAGGGCAGGGGGTTAACATCAGTTTGCCATGTACCACTGCAGCGTTTCAAGTCCTTCACTTACAGTGCCGGAGATGCCTCTGTTCCTGTCTCTTGCTGGGAAGAAAATGCAACAATGCTCTCTAGAGGCAGAAGAAGTCAAGGAAAGCTTCGCTTTCCCTGGCTCTGCCTTTTACTATGACCTCACTGCTCTTTCCAACTGTTTATTTCCTACAGAAATAGCAGTTTCTGGGCATTTTGGCCTCCTGAGATGTAGCTTGTGCAGTTTGCTTTCCCCTCTCTCCTCACAGGACAACCTGATGTGACTATTGCAGATGCTCCGGGGAGGGCTAGGAGAACTGGGGAGTATTTTGGGTCAGAACGGGGAGTAGTTTAGGTCAGGATGGAGAGAATTTTGGGTCAGGATGGAGCTGTGTGAGCAGTTGGCTGTACAGGGTGATAGAGGAAGGGGAAAAGGCCAGGGAAGTTGTGCTGCAGCATGGTCCAGCATCACTCTGGGGCCAGGAAAACTGGGATCAAGGTGGGATGTTGAAAGAAAAAGGTCTTCCAAGTACTGATTAACCCCAGTTCTCAGGTGAGGGCAGGTGCAGCTGTGGGGCTGCACTGGGAAGCTGGAGCCACAGAAGCCCAATTGGGCACCAACTGCCCCTTAATAAAGGCCAGATGGGGTACAGGAGCTCCTTTGGAGGGTGTGGGTTTTTTCTGGGCTGAGCAGGCAGCAGCTTTGACACTGGTTCTCCTGGGATATGGCTTGGAGTGTGAAGAAAAGACTGGAGCCCTAATCACCAGAGGGGTTTTCAGGTGAGTCTCATGCTGCAGGAATCTTTGAGGTGCTTTTTCTAAGGTTATTGAAAGCTTTAGTTGGGCAGTCCAAAAGAGCCAGTCCAGGTGCAGCTCCTGAGGTTGGAGCTGGTGGTGGGGGTGTGCTGAAGCTGGGGAGGTGTCCTACAGCAGACTGAGTCTGCAAGAATTAGCAAAAATGGAAATGCCAGCACCTGAACCAGCAGATACAGATCCCATCCTCTGCTCTTCCAGAGACCCCAGCTGACACCTGCATCCAGCTGCAATGGTTGCTGTGTGTATAAAAACTGTTTGAGCCTTCTCCTTGTGATCTTCCAAGGTTTAAAAGGTGGTGCTCTGCCCTGTGCAGGGGTGATGCACAGGGCCAAGATGGGAATCCAGGTGAGATGTTTTTCCTCATGTGGGCAGTTGACCAAGTAGAACTCAGCTTGTGTGAGAAAGAGTGGGCAGGGGGGTCTCTTTGCTTATGCTGAGTCATAATCACAGTATAGTTTGTGTTGGAAGGGACCTTAAAGCTCACTTTGTTCCAAACCCCTGCCATGGGCTGGGACACCTTCCCTAGATCAGGTTACTCCAAGCCCTGTCCAACCTGGTCTTGAACACTTCCAGGGATCGGGCAGCCACAGCTTCTCTGGGCAACCCATACAGCAGCTTCACCACCTTCACAGGGACAAATTTCATCCTGGTATCCAGTCTATCCCTGCTCTCTGTCAGTGTGAAGCTGCTCCACCTTGTCAGCCATGCTTTCTGTCCTCTCACAAGGGGGGATCCTTTCTCTGGTTCATACCCAGAAATGGGTGGGATGCAAAGCCCAGACCACCTCTGGTTATAAAAAAAAGAGAGAAAATCCAAGTAAAATTATTCATTTTACTATCCTGGCCAGTTTCCAGTTTACTCAATTACATTCTGCTGATCTACCCTGCAATCCCATATGTTGTTGTTTATTTTATTAGCTCACATTGCAAATCTTTCAGTAACGATGGTCCTATGAATAGCCTTGCCTGCTGAACTAATCGTGCTGCTGAAAGTCTCAGGTTAATGTATAAAATGTACTTGCAGGTCCTGAATAAAGGAAACAAAGGAAATTATATTACTGAGCTGAGCTGGCTAAACCTCGTGTCTCCAAGTGACCTGGAAGATACATAAAGAACTAACTGGACAAATTGTTGAAAAAGACATGGGACAATACCTAGGCTGGCCATCTCATTCCAGCCCCCAGCCAAGGGCAAGGACAATTTCCACTACGCTGGGTTCTCCAAGCCCTGTCCAACCTGGCCTTGAACACTTCAGGGATGGGGCAGCCACAGCTTCTCTGGGCAATGTGTGCCAGGGCTGGATTGGGGCTTCATCAGCTAAAATACCCATACACTGTCCTCCCAGGCAGCTGCCCAGGGGCTACTTGTGTGCTTCTTTATATTTCTGGTCACTTTCTATTGGAAAGCAAATCCCATACTGCATGCCTGTCATTACTCAGGATGCTTGATGCACCTGGCTGCATCTTCTAACATTTGCTACATGCAGTCTGCAAGCCAAGGTGAGTTGTGTGGGGTTCTGTGCTTCACTTGCTGTGCTCTTATCTCCCAAAAATGGTAAATCAGCACTGGGTGTTACACGTGCAGACTGCAGATACAAACAGAAGGGCAGTTTGTGATAAATTGCACCAAGTTAAAATATTTCTGTTTAGAAACCCTTGCTCTGATTTAATTTCATGGGGTTCTGTGTTCTGTGAGACTTGGTTGCCATGGGGAGCTCACTGCCTTTGGAACTGAGAGTGATTATTTACTCTGACCTCCAGTGAGGTGTAAAGATTTCCCCTATCATTCCACAAGCCCACAGTTCTGCCTGAGCTCCTACATGTGCTGCATCTTAACTTCAAGACTGAGTGATGTGTGATAGCAAACCCTGAAAGACCTTGTTAAGTTTGGAAATTACCTGTGCAATTAAAAACTGTCTTGTTTCTAGCTGTTGCTTTACTTCAGTTTCCAGTGCCAGGAGCTCATTATGACTTTCCCTGCTGCATTAGAAGATATATATTATGGGGGAGCACGAGGCAGTGCTGTCCCAGAGAGGCTGAAGAGAGATGGCTGGATGGTATGGGCAAGTAATTGGGATTCACAGGCTGCTTTAGGAAAGGGACAGGTAGAAATGCTGAGGGAGTGTATGAAATAATGGAGACCTGAGGCAGGAGCTCTTTTTTTATTTAATGAATCTCACTTCATCAAGTTGGTGATGCTGGACTTTGCAAGTGTCCTGGACCTGTGCAAAGGCTCAGCCAGCTCTTGTTCACTTAAGTTTGCTTTGCTTTCCATCTACATTTTCCCCATCTCATTAGAATTGGGGATACATGGCCGTACTAGTGCCTAGATTTATCTGTGGTCTTTGGCAGTGTTACTACAAGGTACTGAGGCTGCTGGTGTCTGTCTTAGCCCAGTGTGGTCCTTTGCCACTACCTGTTTGTTTCCTGGGGCAGATGAGCACTGATGGAATGCCAGGGAGGCTTGAGGATGGGGGATTGCTGGAATCAGAGGTGATGCTCTGCTTTTGCTCTCACCAGCTGATTACAAGGACAGTAGTAGCCATGAGGAGCAGACACTTGTCCCCAGGGAGATGTCTGGGGTGTGGGAAGGTCACTGTGCTATTGTGGGGCAATCTGAACCCATGTGGGACTGGCATTAAGTGTTTTCTCTTGCTGTGCTTTCAGGGTACAAGCGATGACCTCAGCAGGATGGAGCCCTGTGGTCCCCTCCTGTCACTCAAGGATGACCTGTGTTTGCTGCCAACTCATTCTGTGGTATTAATTCTTATTTAAACCAAACTCTTATGGGCCTGTGCAGGAATTTTTGATGCTGTGGACAGCAATTTGCATTTGGATGGTGAGAAAACTCTTTACCCACAGGGATGCCAGGGTTTTCCACCAGGCAGTGAGTGCCATCCGTAACTTGCTGCTGTAACTCAGTTTGATACACTGTGCTGTCAGCTCTCTAAATCTGATTAGCAAAAGTGTTTCCTCTTTTCCTCAGTGATTTGCTGTGTTCTTAATGTGATGCCCACTAACGACAGGGAAAGAAGCTAAACCAAGTTATTTTCCTATTGAATAAATGGCAACTTGCATTGCTCTTAAAAAAACTGAGTGAAAAAGGAAACCTCCTTAGTGGAGGCTCCTGGATGAATCAATTAATTCTGACTGCTTAGAGAAGGATAAATGGGAAAAAGAGAGTTGGACATGCACTTATGCTGTCCTGAGAGGTGATGATCTGCTCTGGCTGCTCTTAATCCTGGTGAAGAACACTTGGAGCTCAGAGGATGGGTGGTTTGGGACAAGCCAACTTTGGGGGTCACCATTGCCTCATTAACTCCCCAGATTTCTTTTTGGCACCATTCACCTTTATAGCCCAAATTGCAAGGGAACATCTCAGGTATGTTCCTGGTATGGTGCTGGTTCCTCTCCCCACATGTCACAGCAGAGCCGAGGATGTGGGACCATGGGGCTTGGGACCTCTCACTGCTAAAAAAGGCTTTGCATGGAGACCCACAAATGTTGTTATAACCATTGGAGTGGTTTCAGAGCATGTCTCTGCAGCAAAAGGTGAAGCAAGCCCTGAGCCTCCTCCCCGGCTGCAGTGTGCGTCATCACTTATGTCTCTGCAAACTGGGGTGGGAAATGCAAGTCAGATCTCTCTGCCATAAGCACTGCTCCTACTTTGCATGCAGAGTGCAGGTGTCTAGACAAGGGAAAAGGTGGCAGAGGCTTTAAGATGATGCAAAAAAAATAAAGCCAAGTGTAAGTGCTTGTTCTTGTGCTGGAGAAGTAGGCTGAATCAGGTTTTTTCCTTCTTAATCTTATTTTCATCCTTGCTGTGTGTGTTTTGCTCCAGGATTTACTACTCAAAGCCCATCATACTGTGTCCACAGGTTTATTTAATGTCTAGGACATCTGGCGGTTCTTTCTTGGCCTCTTTGTTTAGTTGTTGTTTGTTGGTTTTTTCCCCCCAACACTGCAATTTGCTATTAAATTTCACTGTATGCCCTTTAATGCTTTTGTGGAAGGATCCCACTGTATGATGCATTCACTATGATAAACATAACTCTGTGCTAATTGTTTCCATCATAGATAACTGTCTGGTTTTAAAGTATTTCTCCTTCTCTTTATTCCTTTCTGTCTTTCACAGTTCCTCCTCCCTCCTGGGCAGCATCCCTATTCTGTGTTCTGATCATGAATGCCACTGAAGAATTGTTCCTTGGTAGAATATCCTGAGTAAGTTATTTGTGAAGCAATCCTGCATCTTACACATCCTATAATGATCCCTGCTTAAAATTTGTAATGTTCCCTCATTCAGATTTGGGTTGAGGGATTTCTGCAGACTCTGAGGTGGCATTTTCCGTAATTGATGTCCCACCGAAGGAGGTGATTTAATTCTGCTGAAGTCATATTTGTTTTCTACAAATCTCACAAAGTTCATGAGGCCAATTACTCCAAAGAGCTGAGGCTTTAATGGCACTGATGTATCATCCCGTGTTGAGCTCATCCTCACGTGTGAGGCAGGGTGATGTATGGGATGATGATGGTGATGGCTTGGAGCAGCCCCTCACAGCCCTGCCCATAACTCAGACAAAGTGGGATGCTTTGCTCCACATTGACACAGAGAAACGCCAGGACTGTCCCTGTCTGAGGGAATTTGCAGTCCCAAAGTATGGATCTGAGACAATCCAGGGCAGATTTCCTGTATAACCTGACTCAAAATCGTTGCATTATAAATAAATGTAAAAGGCTTACGAGGAGCAAAGCCTACAGAATTGGAGTAACGTCATGTTGCATGTTCCTCTCCTTCCATCTGCTTGAGAGCATTTTTCCCTCTGTTTCCCAGCTTGGAGGATACTCATCCAGCCAAGTGGCTGGGGATCCAGGACTGCTGTCAGCTGGATACTCCTGTAGTTTCCCTCATGGAAGAGGCTGAAGATTAGAGACATGCAACCTTTACACTCAAACCTTCCCCGGGGCTCCTTTGTACTCAAATCCTCCTTTTTGCCCTGTTTCTGTAAGCTGATTTCTGTGAGCTGCAACTTAATCAGGATGTTAATTTTAACCTTTTCTTGAAGGATTATGTTCCACCCTGCTTAACTCCCAGAAATGCTGACACCCCATGGGCATTCCCTGGGACTGAAGCTTTTTCTCCCTTCAAACTTTCCTGTGTTTTTGCAGTTCTGTTTTTTTACTTCTTTCTAATGGTGCCAACTCAAATCCTGGTGCTGGTGGAATAACTTTTCTGTGTGCTGGAATTAATAATTGATAATCGGCATCTATCAGATGGAAACTGCATTATTTAAAGAGTGATAATGTGGGTGGGCAGCTGCTATTGCTGGTGGAACATCTCTCCTGTAGCATCATGTCACAGCACTGGGGGAAAGCTGGGTGATGTGCTGGATATCAGGGTGTGTGTGGGAAGGAGGCAGGTAGTGATTCACCCCTGTGAAAACATGCCTTCCCTGCTGCCAGTACCCATTTCTGGGGAGAGAAGGGTAGGAGGGATGGGGGTTAATCTCCCAGGGATTTGCCAGGATTTTGGGAAGTCAATGGGACAGAAGGGAAGAGCTGCCAAGTCAGAACTTGTGCTGCTTTCCAGGCTCTGCTGCTGTGACTCAGGGGATTAGATCACAGGTTTGCCTAAGTGACAGCTTTTGCAGGTTTTGTTCTTCTAGTGTAGATGATTCGTTTTTTTCCCCAAGAGGGTTTTTCAGGGATTTTGCCTTTGCTGTTTCTCTGAGAGGTTTCTCAGTGGTGTCTTTCTCCTTCAACACTGGAGCAGCCTGGAGTGACCCACGGTGAGGGCAGAACATGAGATTTTTCTGGTGTTCAATATGGTGAGGACACTACCCCTTGAAGGGAAGACGCACAAGTTTTTGCTTGAAGAAATACTGCGGCAAGAGATGCTGATGGCTTGTAGTCTTTTGGAATTACTTTTCCCTGTGGGGGCTCTTGAGAACTAGTAAGAGCAGGATAAACATCCTGGTGCCATGGGTGGCACCTCTTTAGCAAGGAGTGCTGCCATGGAGTAATGTTTTAGCATGGTTCAAAATAGTAATAAGGATACAACTGTTGTTTGCACAGACAAGTGCAGAAAATGATGTGAAATGGCAAGAAACCCATTTGTCTAGAAATACTCTTTTCTTAGCACCCACTTAAGCCTTCTGACACATGACATTTCTTCCTTTGACTTTCAAAGGCTGCAGATTGTCTACCACGGGAAGAGAAAATGTGTCTCTAGATTAGAGACGTCAGGCCACATTTACTTTGTGCTGTGGAAAAGATGTTTGCCCGTGGGGCTGTGGGAACATCCCTCTGTGTCTGACTGTCCTTGCTGGGCAGGAGGATGTTAAGGGTGGGCATGGATGGAAGGCCTGAATTTTGCCTTTCTCCTTGTCACCATTGCAGTGAGTAAACACCATCTGCCTGCCAATTCTCCTGGTGAAAACTGTTCAGGAACAATGCCGCAAAAAGAATTTAAAAATGCAGTTGCATTGAAGTGATGCTTTCAAACAGGTGCTTTCTACTTTTTTTCATCAGCTGTTGCTGTCTTGTGAAGTACCAGTTACTAATTAGCCTTCGTATCTCATTAAAATCATAGTGGGTTTTTTACCTACTGAAATTTTGTAAATAGCCTTTATTCTGGTCTTTAATGCACATTGATTGAAGTATTTATTGGGTGCCACTTATGCAGCTCTGTGCCTGTGTTCATTTTCTTCTTAAGACATTTACTAAACGACTGCTTAGAATTACTCCAACCCATCTGGCATATTAAGTGTTTGCGCAGAGTGTACCCGACTTTCCCATCCACTTCCTCAATTAATATTAAATATTCAGGGGAATTGAGTTTTTTCCCTCCTTGCCATCTGATCTTCCTAGCATCTATAACACCATATTTGGGTTAAAATGTGGCTCTAGCAGTGGAGCATTAGCTTAGAGGCCAGGATGTGGGTGCAGGAGGTGAGGTCAAGGTGCCCTGTTCTGCATAGCAACAGAGACCCTGGTAATGGGTATCCTCAAAGCTAAGGATATCAAAGTCAAAGGATATTATTCCACCCAATTCTGGCCTAGCAGGAAAGGGTCTCATGGAGGCAGGGATTTAATTCCGCCCCGTTGGCCGTGCTGGCTCTGAAAGCTGCCCTACATCCCCAGGGAGCAGCGAGGATGGGAAGGATTAGAAATGAGCTGCACTAGCAGAGCTCTGTGGGGAAGCACGTGTATGAAACCTCTCTGCATTAGGCATGACAGTGACATGGTTTTACTTCTGTAGTCAACCTCGCAAACAAAAATGAGAACAGAACATGTCACTTGCCTGGTGATTATCCAGAGCAGCCTAAATCCCGTGCCAGCAACAAAATCAGGGCTAAGAATGGATTTAAGTGGCAGTAAAATATTCATGGGGGGTTTGAGAGTGGAAGGCAATTATTAGCTCTGAAGAGGATCTCCTGCAATAAAGAGGGGATCTGGCTTTATAGCCCTTCCTAGTAGGTGGAAAAAGGTGCTACATGGACTATCCCAGCCTTAAATCTGTCTACCTGGAGACAGAGATAAGAGATACTGGAGAGGAGCATCACAGAATTCTTACTTCAGGATGTTGTACTGGGTGTTTCAGTATTTATAGCAGCATTGTGGCTGGTTTACAATGTTGATGAGGAAACCTTGCTGTATCTATTACCCTTTCCACAAGAAGAAAAGAAGCAAGCATTTATGGGAGGGGAAAGCACACGGAATTTTTGCTCTTGGAGGTGACAGCAATCCCATGCATGTGTTGCTGTGCAAACATGGCTTGTGTCCACAGGGGACAGGGCTGCCACTTGTGCCAGGGAACTGGCACAGCCTCCTTCTCTCCTGGTGCTGCCACATCAGATCAGGGGGATGCTGACAGTGCAAAGGCTGTGCTGGAAGGGGGGTTGATGCTGCAAACACCCTTTCATAACTGGTAGAGATCAGTGGATATGTGATGTGCTGTGGTGCAGCTCACATGTCCTGCCTGTGTCTGCTGGGAGCTCCTGCTTATGTAGAAATATTTCCATGGCCCTCTAGCTTTTCAACAGCATCCATTGTGGATGTCCTGTCCCTGGAAATGTTCAAGGCCAGGCTGGATGATGCTTGGAGCAACCTGGTCTAGTGGAAGGTGTCCCTGCCCATGGCAGGGGGTTGGAATGAAATGATCTTTAATATCTCTTCCAACCCAAACCATTCTAGAATTCTACATTTCAGGGGCTGGAAATACCTTCTCACCTAAATGAATATAATGCTTTCTGAGAGTGGTTGCAGCATGGACAGGGATCCTTTGTGAAACAGTATGGCAGAGAAATAGGATAATATTGTAAAGGCAGGCTGGGCTGGATGGTGATGGGATCGAGCTCCAAGGACTTGAAGAAGTGGCTTTTCATTGAGCCAACAGCCCCTGCAGTGACCCCCAAGGGTCATGCACTTGGAGCCCTTGACTCCTGCCATTCTTCTCTGTGGTGGGTGCTTTCCTTAGCCCCTAACAAATTGGACTCAGTGCTATTTATGCAGGTCATTGGGAGTGCTTGGAGATTGGCTTTTTCCCCTCAGCCAGCTTGATTGAAGGAATCTGAGGGGAAACAGAGTGTTAGAGTTGCACATGGATGCAGGTGCACACTTATCAGCATAAACTCAGTGTATATAATTTATGTTGATCCAAACAAGGCCATAGAGATGCAGATCAGCTGTCTCATACCTCATTAGCATGCATCAAACCTGCCTGCACTGCCCTCGGGGGCAGCAGCACCTCCCATGGATCCCGTGGGGGATATATGTAGTGCTTCATTCCTGGCAGGAGATGAGGCTCCAGGGCTTGTTTGGGGGTGAATCCTAAATTATGGCCAAGATTTTACTTTGCAATGTAGTCGGGGTGGGTGTGAAATCAGTGATGGTATTACTGTGTGTTTGTGAAATTCCTGCCCAAAAAAAGACCTGCTTGTGTCTCTGGTGATACCCTGAGGTGGGTCTGATTGAGAGGGGAGGGCTGACCCCTTTGGCGCTGTGCTTCCCTGTGCTTGTTTCCTATGTTTTCTTTCCCATGCCATTTTGTTTGCTGAAAATAATACGGAAATGAAGGAGGAAAATACCCTCCCAAGCTCTGCTGTCCTCATGAAATCTGTGTGGTTTGATCCCATTTTGGGGGATCTGCATCTTCTTTACTGCTGCTTCCCCTTCCAAGCCCCCAGGGACACAACATCCTGATTTTTGGAGACCCTGAGCAGAGTTGCCTGTGTTGCACCTGACTGGTGCAAACCTCATTTGCTGATATTCCTGAACAAAGCAAAGCAGAACTACCCTGCAACTGCGGTGTCCTATGAAAATTCTGCTTTTATTTCCCGAAATAGCAAAGACAGTGTTTAGCAATAAAAATTCCTTCTGCAAAGGGAGTGACTGACAACAGCACCTCCCGCTGAGAGAAACAAACGTGATGTTTCAGACAAAAGGAGACATTTCCTTTCCTTCTAGAATTGCAACCTGTATTTTGCAAGTTAAATTGCTCCAATTTGATTGAAATCCACCTGGTGACGAGCTTGTTATTTAGTGACACACTGCTCTAAATTGCACACCCCGTACTTTTGATATTTATAAATTACTTGCGTATTAGAAGTTAATACTAAAGAAGGGCAAACACGCAGAGTGCTGACAGACTGAGGGTTCACTGCCACCTTCTTCAGTAATTAAGAATTTGGCAGAATCGTGGGAAGGGGAGCTCAGGAAAGCCTTGAGTGATGTGTTGCCCTCCCCGATGCTGTGAGGACCCAGGGGAGTGTGTACAGAGAAAAAACACTTCTTTGATCATCTGAATGTGTCAATTTTTGCAGCGTGGGTGGTGAGTGGGCACAGGGCTGGCAGCGGGCACAGAGGTAGCCCAGAGCCCTCCTCCATCTGTGCTGGATGGGAGCCCGGCGGGGGTCTCTTCCCAGATTTTGCTGACAATGTGTCTCCCCAAACTTGCCAAGGCAACAGAAGGGAAAATTAATCATGGGGAATACTGCTTGGAGCTGTGCTGGAAAACGGGCACAAGTGACTTGCTGTGATTTGGGTTCATCATTACAATTTCCTAAACTAAATTTTAACCACTTCCATTACTTTTTTTTTCCTCTTTAGAGGTAGATCTCCCCTGAGGCAGGGATGGCAGCCCATCCCTGTGTCCTCACCTCTGATGAGCAGGATCCTTCCTGGGAGCAATTGGAAGTCTCTAATTCCCTTCTTTAGTTGCTGGTTTCTGTGCAACCAGCCCTCCCGTGGGCATCACTGCTGTCAGCTGCTGGGGGTATTTGCAAAGGGACATTTGTCTTTGTACCCTGCTTGTGTCCATTTGCTTACAGGCACTTGTGTGTCCCCCTGGTTCTCCCCATCTGCCCTCCTGGCCAGGGAAGCCCTTGACAGAGGGAAAAATCCCTGCTGATGGGTAACAATGAATGTGTCTTCACTTTTCCAAGAGTGGCCACTGTGTAAGATGTGGCAGCCCAAAATGCTGGCAGGCCTTCATGTCCAAAGTTATCTCCTCTTTTACTTTTCCCATTTGAAAAATTGCATGTGGGGATATTTCCAGCTTGCAGGGCCCTGGAGGCAGCTCCCTGTACCCTGTGATGGCTTCAATCCAGGCTGGGTGCAGCCAGGTTTGCTCCTGAAGTGCCTTGTCACCTCCTCAAGCTGCTCCTTGGAAGCACAGCAGTTAAAATGTGCCTTTCAGTGAGAAATGCCAGGAGGAAATTGAAATGTTTTTTCTCTTTTCTAATCAAAGTTGAGGGGTTTTCACCTGAACATGTGCCTGTCATCTGGAGTTTTGAGAAACTACAGAATTACTCAGTGCTCTGCAGACTCTGGGGAGTGCTTGGTGCAGTGATCCACCTTGCTGGTACTGCTGGCACCTCACTAGATCCACTGAAAATAGGTTAAGAAAAAGAAATTTCCTTTATTTAACTTATTTATTTGTACTGGAATGACACCTTTGCTTTCATGCTCATCACTTTCTGAGTTAGTGCTCCAGAATTTGTCTCCTCAGAGCCATTGATGGGCAAACAGAGGTTGAAAGTCTGCTCATGGCAGTGCAATGAAAAAGCTTGGCTGGATGAGCCCAGTGCATTGATTGCAGCAGGAACTGTGCCATGAGAGACTGGCAAGAGGAAGGAACACGCTGCTGGAGAGGACCTGCAGGTATGTGTGGGGCTGGAGGTGGTGAACCAAACCAGAAGGTTGGATTATCAGAGTTGGGACGTCCTGGGCTTTCCACATGGACCTGTCTGCCCTGGTGGGCTCAATCATTGCTATTAAAATGAGATGTAGCATTTCTCTCACCTCCTGTAGTTTCATTTGAGATGCACAAGCCAAATATGGAACAGTTGCCAGCTCTCTTGAGGGGACCTGCCATTGAGAAAACCCAGTTTGGAACAAGAAGTGTGCTTGACAGCTGCCTGTCTCTGGGTTTTATACAGCTGCTCATCAACTTAATGGCAATAAATGAACTCCCAGGTGGTCTTAATGGTGTCTTTGGGATGTCCCTGTGCTTGGGAGTTGCTTGGGTAGCAGTGTTTCTCTCATTTTCTTTATTTTTGGTGATCAGACTTTAAAAATAGCCTGTTTGCCCTGCAGCTCTGAGGTTGGACGGGTTGGGAGTGCTGCATGGTCTCTGAGCTTTTTCTGTGCAGGTGTTCTAGCTCAGCCATAAAGGGAGGAAGAATATATAGAATCATTAGGTTTGGAAAAGACCTCCAAGGTCATCAAGTCCAACCTGTGGCTGAATACCCCCAAGCCCAATAAACCATGTCTAACCAGTAAGTGTACCAGTTGTATCTCTGTATTAAAACCCCTACCTCACCCCTGCCATATCTTAAACACACAGGGGTTCTCTGAAATCCCTGTCCTGCCTGGCCTCAAGCTACACCTTGTCTCATCATCCTTCAGAGATACGGGCCAGTTACACCTCTGCGAGCAAAGGGAAGCCTTGCACAGGATGAAACCTCCCAGATTGATGGTTTTTTGGGAGGGATCATCTCTCCCTGTGCTGGACATCATGTTGGGCTGTGGGGCTGGAGTCCCATGCTGCTCCTGGAGCTCCTGGCAATCGGTGCCTGCCGGGAGGAGCAGACGGCAGCTGGAGAGCCGAGCACAGACACAGCCACGATGGGCTGACTCACGCCTGGTGGTGTTACTTGCCATGTGTTACAATCACCGAGAAACAATTTGCCTGTGGTATCATTTTCTTTAAATATATCATTAGGGAAAATGACAGCCCGAATTGTGGGAGGATGTTAATGGCTCTGGAGTGGCAGACAGATTGCAGAAAATAGTTCCCTGCAAACACGTCGCAGGTGGGAACTGGTGGAGGACGAAGGGAGGTGGGACTTGGGTACCAGCCTGGGGCTGACACAGCCCTGCTCCCTCATGCACCTTGGGAAACCCCTGGTGCCTCTCTGCTGCTTTTCCTTGGACAACTTTAGAGGGAGTGGGGTGAGGAGGAGGCAGATGGTCCATGTGGGGCTGTGCAGGCTCACTGGAAAGAAAAATGTTGGTTTAAGCACTGTGTGATGGAGCAGTGCCTTGGTGAAGCCCAGCTGTGCCACGTCTGTTCTGCTTCTGGACTCCTCACTGCTGCCCTGGGCTGTGTGCCTGGCATGGGGTTTGTGGTCCTGGACCCCTCCTATGCCATACAGGAGGTCTGGGGAGGAAACCCCTCCTCTTTGTCCTCTCTCAGAAAGTGCTTGTGGTCCCCAGGGCTCTTGAGATGAAGCTCCTAGTGTGCAGTTGCAGGACTCTTTCCACCCCTTGTATGAGCTCTGCTGCCTTTATTTTTATTTTGTGAAGAATAGTAAGGAATGAAATGTGTTTTGAACTTTGCAGCTCTCACATTTTGTTTTTTTTTAATCACTCCTATGTCCTCAATCTTTTATTTCTGCTGCATCTATGTAAGAAACAATAAAAAAGAATGACATTTAATTTCCATGCATCAGCCTGCTGTTCCTGGGGGTGCCGCACCAACACTGTGTATCCTGGTGGATAAAGGTCTTCTGCCTTGTTCTTCAAAGATACTGCATTTAAATCCTCTTGGATTCGAATTTTTACTGAAATTAGTCCTTTCCAAGAGCACTTAATAATGAGAACTGCTCTCACATGGGGACAGTTAATTGCCCCAACCCACACACTGCTCACATCAAACACTGAGGGCCACGCAGAGCCCAGCAGTGCCCTCTGCATCAGAAGAGTGATGTGGAGACAGAGACGGGCTCTTCTGAAGGAAAACCTTGTGGAAACTGTGGTGCTTCAACTAAACCTTCAGCTTTGAGCCTGCCCAGAGGCAAGGATGGCTGGATCCATGTTATGGGAGTGCCAAAAGTATTTCTGCTGGTGCACAACCACTCCATGCCCTTGTACAGAGTCCCTCTCCAGGTTGGAGCCCTTTTAGGTACTGGAAGGTGCTCCAAGGTCTTCCCTGAGGCTTCTTTTCTCCAGGTTTTCCCAAGGTTTTCCCTCAGGAAGGTAGGAATCATACCCTGTCCCTGGCTTCCCAGGGGGCACAGGTACACAATGGGGGTGTTCTGGTGTTGGGACCAAGAGAAAACACAGAGGAGGTGGTGGGGAAATGGTGATTGTGTAGCATGATGCTCATATCCTAACCTCTTCCAACCATCCTCTTATCCCCTTAAGGTGGAAAGCTTTCTGCTCTCCAATCTTCAAGTGGTCTGGGCAGAGTATTTTGTTGCTGCAGTGTAGGCTTAGAGTGGAGGAGAAAGGGAGGGAGAGCAATGCACCTACTCAGGAGGTATTTAAGTGGTTTAGTTTTGGTTTCTCTAATTATTGCTTTCTGTATTCTCATTTCTGAGAACGTGACATTGCTTCTGGCACTGGTCTGGAAGGAAGGGCAGATTTATGCCTCTCTTGAGGGGGATGTGGCAGTGACTTCCCCAGATGTGTTTGATCCGTGGGTAGGAATATTTATAACCCACAGCCAGACTGCATCATGTCCTTGCTTTTGGTGGTGTTTCAGGGGTTTCCAGCTCTCCAGCAAAGAGGGGGACCTGCCACGTCCCCTCCAGCACGGCAGATGGAGAGAAGAGGGTTTTATTTACTATGAACAAACTGGAAACACCCCCAAATGCTCCCCTCTGCCAGAAGCAGCAGTTGGGAAGGGAAAGCACTTAAAAATGATGGAATTTGTTGACTGTCATTAATGTTTTACCTCCTCCCTGACTGCTGTGTGGAAATGTTGTTTTGGACTAGTGGTGCTCCCAGGCAGGAAACTTCCAATGGGATAAATCAGTAGGATAAATCAGATCCTATTCATGACCTGAGACCCTGAGGAGATGCTGTGGCTATTTTCTCAGCTATCAGTTGTTTCTTCCTTCAAATTGAAAGAAGAATTAATTAATGAAATTTACTTTAAAAAGGATTTTCTTCACTGGGAATTAAAGAGAAATGGCACCAAAGGGTCTTGGCTGATATGGGGGAGGATGGATTCATCACAAGAAAAGTGTTTTCTTTACAAGGACTGATAAACAGCCTGTAACATGAATATTTTCACACATTTGAGCAAGGTCTGACCCTCTGAGAGGTTTTTCTTAACATGGATCTGTGAATTAAATAACACTTCTGTAAAGCTACAGAAATAAATTACAAGCCAACCTGAATCTGATGTTTCTAATCAGACAGCAAGAAAGTCACTGGTTATTTCTTGAACAGAATTTGAAAAAAAGGGTCAGCTGTGGGGAACCAGTTGGCAAAACATGAGAAAGGAAGGCTCGGTCAGTCCCACCTGTGACAAATTCTTGTTGCTCTTCTGAGTTGACAAACCTGAAATAATTATAATAAATGTGAAAAGCTGGTGCTGGAAAGGAGATGGGTTGGGTGACCTGAGGGAATATTCCACCCCTCAAGACATTGCAGGTATCATGCAGCCCCAGTGTGAGAAGTGTGAGTATGGAAAAGCTGCCTTTGCCTCAGCTATTTTTACGTGCGTGGTCTTATGACTCCAATTCTACCTTAATTTTCCTTTGGCATTTTTTCATGCTTGGTGTTTGATGCATCAGGCGTGAGATGCTCTTTGATGCAATTACAGCTTCGAAGCAGGAGCGGGCTGGAATACCTGATTTAAATTCCAAACCTACTGCGAGACAGATGAAAGCAGTCACTTGGATAGCTGCCGGCTCTGAGTTTTGTCTCTGCTATCAGTGCAGGATCTCAGATTTGCTCCCTGGCTGGATGATATCACCATGCTACCAGCTCAAGGCTGCCTCGTGGGATTTTTTAGTGGGGTCTTTTCAGTCTTACTGCTATTTAACTGCAGTTGAAAAGCATCAAGTGCTGCCACTGAATGAGGGACAGGCAGGCTGATGGAATAGGTGTTCTTTTGCTCTTGGGTGATGTCAGTCATGCCAGCTAGCAAAGCTATGTAGAGGTCACTTCTTGAACTACCCAAGGGCAGGAGAAAGTCAGAAAGATGGATGGAGTATGAGGTTGGTTAGTTCTACTCTGAAGCTGAAAGGAAAATCCTCATCAGGGGATGTTTGGCAGAAAAAAACCCCCATGCCCAGTGCTCATCCTGGAGGAAATGACTTATGGTTGAAATGTGATTTGTAAATAAATTAATGACAGATTGATTATCACCTTCTGTTTGGCTTTTCCTGCTTATTTCATCCTTCACCTTTTTGAAGGTTTGTAAGTGACTTGGGTGATTTGCCCACACTCCAGCTGTGCACACCAGCTCTGTGTGTGCTCCCCAACCTTCCTCCTCCTCCAGCTGCTGCAAGAGGGACTCAGCTCCTGGCAAGAACAGATGTGCTTCTGGAAACCTTCAGCATCTCAGCCGGTGCTGCTAAATAAGTGTATTTATTGATTGTTGCTTTCACTAAATAAATAACTAGAGCTTATAGATGTGGTTCTCAAGAAAACTGGAGATGGAGGAGATAGATCATGACAGAAAAACCTCTTGGTGGTGGTAGGTATGAATTTCAGCAGTCTGGCCAGCATTAAACTTATCTCCCATTAGTGCTTGATGTACCTGTGGGATCTCTCCTGCTGAAATACTTACATGCTGCAGGGACATAACAATGTGAAACAATTACCATTTAAAGCAGTGTTGGAACATGTGCCTGAAATGGAAATAAGGATGTCACAAAATGGTAGAGGGACACCAAAAAGCAATTTTTCTCAAGTCTTACCTGTTCCTCTAATGTCTCAAACCTCGCCAGTGTTTAAGGCAGTGGCTGAGTGCGTTTTGCTGGAACCAGCAGGAATCCCTGAGATGGTCCTGGGGAGCCCCACACTTCGAGTTGAAGGTGCTGCCCTAGGGGGCAATCCCCTCTCCAAAGGGAATGTGCCTCCTGTTTTCTCCAATAGCTGTTATTTCATATTGTCCTGAAAAACAAATCAGTGATTCTACAAAATGACTCACTGCAGTGAGGGCAGGTCAAATTATATGTTATTGTATGCCTTGCTGAGATGTTTTAAATTAACAGAATTAGCTAATGAGGCAAGCTCTCTGCTCTGTCCTGCAATTAGCAGCCTCAGGCACTAGTGATTGGGAGCATCCTGAAGGATTTGTCCTGCTCTGAGTCTGGAGGCATCTTGGAAGTGATGAGAGATGCTCAGCAGATGTTAATATCTGTCAGCTTATGAGGAGTCCTTATTTAAAAGAAGCAAAACAACCAAAAACCCCCCTGGCTTACACCTGCGTGGAGAGGAGCAGATATTCAATTAAGGTTCTGATCTCTATGTGCAATTACTGAGGCGAAGGCAAAACTGCCTGGTTATCTGGGAGTGCTGATAACTCATCTTGCACCTCGCAGGCAAATTGCCAGAACCAGGGAAACTGTAAAAGCTGGCATGTTGGGTTCCTGGCTGTGAGCACAAATCTGTCCTGGGTCCTGCTGTGCTCACGTGCTGGGGCTGGGGCTTCACCTGGGGGCACCTCTGGATGCCTCGGAGTGGAGTGAATCCTGATCAAAACACAGGGTTTCTGTGCAGAGGGAGGCAGAGCTGTCCAGCATGGACACAGTATGGAGGGATGAGTGTGGCAGAGCCTTCTGGACCTCCTGCAGCTTGCTGTGTGTCGCTGGCTTGGACCAGTGTGGACATCAGGGTGAACTGATGACAAAGAAGTGTTTTGGGTTGCTTAATGAATGGCCTGAACAAGGAGAAGACATTAGTTGTGCGTCTGTACAAGCCACATCTGAGGCACAGCACAGCTTCTGTGGGTTTGAATCCAGAGGGAGACTCCCTTCATACCTCAACACAAAATTGCCTTCTTGGATGGCTGAGTGTGCCCCAAGGGGATTCCTGAGCCCTGTCTGAGTTTGGGGAAGGAGTTGAGGGGAGGGAAAGAGGGTGGTCTGTGGGGGGCTCATGGATGCCCATGCTGCTGGATTCCCTCAGCACTGCAGAGGGAGGAGGATGTGCAGGTAACCCAGTGTCTCACCTGACCTGCAGAGGTTTCCTCTGCACTATCCACTGGCACTGGGATGTCACTTACCCTGGTTTGGCTCTGTCCTGGCACCTCCCAGCCTCTAATGGAAGCCCCAGCTGCAGGGGTTCTGATTAGGGGCTGTTTGTAGAAAGCCATTTCCCTGCTCAGATCCATGGGGAATTAGGACACGCTGGTGTTTCTGAGGGTGGGAACAAAGCTTGAGAGGGCCACAAAAAGGTGGGACTCACTGAGGTCGTTATCTTTCTTGGGGGCCATTACTTCATGAGACCATCAAAGGAGGAAGGGAAGTCCCACTGAGGGGACTTTCTGCAAGGACAAGAATGCTCTGCAGCCTCACTGAGTTAAGGAGCAACTCCTCCATTCCCTCCTTCCCTATGAGACCTCCTTTGCCCCTGGATGAACAGGACTGCTGCAGCCTGGATGGTGGGTCTTGCTGGAGCTCTCAGTCCTGCCAACCTCATCCAGCCCAGGCAATTCATCATCATTATTATTATTATTTTTATAACAATTGAAAACCAACCTGGTAGATCTGCTTGGGAAGGAAATTTTCCTGCTCGGCAACAGGCTGATTAGGAATTAGACTCGTCTGGTTGTTCTGTTTTTTTCTGGTGAAAGAGAGTGCTGGAAGCACTGTGGTGCTGTGTGGGGTGGCTCTTTGGGTTCCCATGGACAAAAGAGGGCCTGTCCAGACCCTCTGGATTTATGCTTAGTTTGGCAGTGTGAATGGGACAGATCCTGCCCAAGCAAGACTGCATCCCATGCCATCATGCTGGAGTGCAAAGCAGCTTTGGGACTTGGGGGGTTGTTAGTAAAAAGGGGTCTATGTCCTTCTGTGCTGTCTTCTTCCCTAAATCCAGCTGGTGATGGGAATTTCTGCTGTTCCTGACTGTAGAGATCAAAATTTTCTTGGTTTGATACAGATGCTTTTTTCCAATTCCTCTTCACTGAAGAAAGTGGTTTCTTCGCTCTCCAGGGTGACTATAACATAAACCACCATGAGTAGCTGTAAAAACTAGTTATGTTCTGTGGAAAATCAGTTCTCCTGTGTCCTTCTCCCATCTGCAGCGGCTCTGGGGAAGAAAGAAAGACATCATCCCAATGGTCCCATGTGGAGAGAGGTTCAATGTCAGAACAGACTGTAACAAAAATGTACCATTCCAACATTTTTCATAATATGCCCCTGTTTGAACACAGTGGTGCAGAGCTGACAAAATGGGCAGAGTGGGTAGCAGGGATAGAGAAGGCTCCTCTTCTGAGTGTCACCAGCAGCCTGGCCTGGGAGAGATATTCCTAACATATTTCTGGGCTCTCATTCAATTTGCAAATTAATTTTACCGTTCTGAATTGCATGAAGTGACTCTGGCATGTACCTGTGACTGAGACCGTGGTAATGTCCAGATACTGAGGGAATTGCATTGAAATTGTGAAATCCCTTAAGCTTATTAGTGAGTAATGGTGTTGGCTTTCAGCGGAGTTGGAATAGCAATAGCATTTTAATTTTCCTAAAAGGTCTGTGTAACAGAATGCTTGGTTCTCTCAGTACAGTATGAACAACAGATAACTCCTTGCCAAGGAGAGCTTAAAGTTGTTTTCCAGCAAATTGACTTTTTTCTTCATTATTGCTCAGACTCTTATCTCTGATTCCAGGCTAAGGGATGCTAAACTTGACATATTTGAAACATTAAAAGTTACAAGCCACAGGCAGAAGTGGTCCCAGGATATGGGGTGTGGACAGTTGTGTGTGTCTGCAGGAGTTTTATGGTAATCAGGGGAGAAATCAGCCGAAATAAACTTTATGGGTGCATTGCTGCACAGCCTTCCCATGGAAGCTGTGCTATGAATCAAAAGAGCAATGAAATTTCAATGTCCCCTTCAGGTCCTGTAAAATGACAGCAAGCTCTTTGGGTCTGCAAAGTGCCTCGCTCTTGCTGAGCTGTCGTGGCAATGCTCCTGCCACAAAGTTTGGGTCATTTGGATGTTGGGTTGGAGCCTCTACAGTGGGATTCACGTGTGTCCCTGTAGTCTTCCTCCAGTTTTGAGCAATTTCAGGTTTTTTGGGCTTCCTGGAAACATCTCAACCTACCATAGCTCTGTCCTCACTTGATGTGTTTGTGAGCTCAGTCAGCACAGGTCAAGCTTCAGATTTCACCCATACCTGAAAGATTCAGATTTTCCTTTGGCAAAATCGCAGGAGCTTGAGCTCAGCCTTCTATTTCTGTGAATGCTCCTGCCAGGAACACAAATGAGAATTGGGGCATGGGAGGGATTTGCTTTCCCAGGTGAGCTTTGTGACACAGGGGCCTGCCTTCAAACCACAATAATAACCAAAGAGAGTAAATACAGGTAGTTAAGAAACAATAGAATTTGACAACTAACAGCAATCACCTGATTTTTCTGGTTTTTTAGACTAGAGAGGGTGTAATGCAGAGTACAGCTCCTGCCTCTCCCCTGCAGTGCTCTTCACTTGGTGGATTTTTAAACAGTTCCAGGAGACCAAGAACAAGCCATTTGTTTTGCTCTGTTTTTTCCACTCTTTTGATTTTGTTTAATTTTTTTCTGTTACGTGAGCCTTTGGGAACATAATGCTAAAAATGTTATTAAGAAGCCATTGACCATACATGCCCTGCAGATTTTTCTGATAAAAGCTGCTGCCTATTGGTTTCGAGAAAGGAAGATTAAATACAAGCCAACTGCAAAAATATTCTTGGGAAGAGTGGGTGAAGTTGCAAAAGCACCTTCAGACGTCAGCAACATCCTTTGTCGCTGGCAGGTCTCGAGGTCTGTGAGGACACCAGGCTCCTGTGGAGAGCTGTGGATTCATGGATGGCTCTTGCCTGCAGAAAGTGGAATTAGATGAGAACAGTGTGACCTTAAAGCTTCCTGAATAACTCAACACATGCGCTGAGACGTGAGATGGTGTGTGGAGGGCTGATAAATGCGAGAGCTGCTCCGGAGGAGGGTGTGGAGGCAGAGGGCAGCAGGGTGAGGGGGATGAAGATGTCTGTGGCTGGGCTAGGAGGGAAAGAGTAGCTAACTCTCACCTGGATATTTCACTTTGTCATCTTAAAAGGAGAAAAGGTGTGATGTGATGGCCTGGGCAGAAGGAGTCTGCAGTGCTGTCCATCCAGCAGTGCTGCCCCCTTTGCACCTCCTTGCTGGCCCTCAGGCAGCTTGTCTTTTCTCCTTGAGTGTGCCCTCCCCAAACTTTGTGATGCTGATGGGCAGCCAAATAACTAACTACTGGATGCTGTCCTACCCTGAGAGGAGGTGCTGGACCACTGATGAACACTAGAGAGGCTGGCACCACACCTCCCAACCTCTGTAACATGGACCTGCTAACTGACTGTGCACAGACGCCCTCTCGGTGCCTCAGAGCTGTGCAGATGGAGACTGTAGCATGTTGTGAGCACCAACAGCATGTTTCCTAATCAGATGCAGAGCCCTTGTCACCCCAGAGCTGGTTGCTTAGCCCATGCATTTAAAACAAGCTGTTGCCAGCTTTAGTTCAAGGGTATTACCGTTCACACATTTGAACAGGGAGAAATCCTGTCTCATTCAGGAGCTGAGTTTGAGTGCATGGAGTGATCTGTGCAACCACAGGGGCTGAGATGTGTTACCCAATCATTACAAAAATATATCAAAGGTGGGATAAAAAGCTCTGCTTCTCTTCCAGAGGGCTGCTGGATACGACTCACCAAAGCCTGAAGTTGTTATTTTCCTCTCCGGCTGTAAATTGTTCTGAGTGACAACTTATGAAAAGCACTACATCAAACCAAGTGGAATCAGATAGATAACAACAGGCTTTCCTGGGGAGCTGAAACTACTTGGCATTTGACTCTATGGCTCTCCAAGCCCATGAGGTGTCTGTATATCCTGGGTACCAGCTCACCTGCTTTGCCTCTGTGCTCATCCAGTGCTATACCTTTGTCTGAAGGTACCCCAGGCCAGTGTAATTGGAATGCTGTTATTTTGGGGTGGTGATTCTCCCTCCATGCTGCGTCTGGGTGAGGGGTACCCTTTTTTCTCCTCTATGGATGGTCTGGTGCTGGAGTAGACAATATTTTGGGGGAGAGGAAACACAGATGCTACTTGGATAAGCACCCATGTGAAAAATGCTGCCAATCCCAGCTCTGAAATTCGTCCTCCACTGCGGTGGGAGGGAGGTCGTTAACTCTAATTATAACACTTGCAATTCCAGCAAGGCCTTTCATTTCCACCCCGGCTGCTGTTCTGCATATTTGATGCCATTCTCTAGCGAGAGAGTGCAAATGTTAAGATGTCAGAATAATATTGCCCCAAGGTTCATACACTAATGACAAGAATTATCACAGTCTGAGTAGCTCAGGACTTGACAAAAGGTACAAAACAATTAGGCTGTGATTAACAGTTGAGTGTTTCTGTAATTACAGAGCTAGGTTTTGTGTTACTGTTTACTCCCTTTTATAAAACAAAAGGAATCCAGAGACTGGTTTGCTTAAAAAACCCACTGGTGATGATGGGCAGGCAGAGAAGACCCAAGTGAAGCTCAGCCCTATGTTATGATGTAGAAACCAGGGGTCCCACAGGATGTGGAACCTCATTAATGCGCATTGATGAAACAATTCTGTACTTCTAGGTGACAGATTGTGTTGCAGTGGCAGGGACTACTAAATTCAAGCATTAAAAATTGAATTTTGACACCCTTGTCATCTCCCTGCTCCCCAGTTCATCTTGAGGCCATATCCCTCAGTCCCCTTCAAATATAAACGGAGGAACTGTTTTTGCACGGGGAAATGTCTCACTGAACAGTAGAGAATTTAACTTTTTATATATGAAGACTTCAAAAAGCAGGTTTTAGAATTAAATAAGAATAAGGGAATTAAATTAAGGCAGTTGTATAGAGAAATTAAAAGGTTTAGACAAAAAGCCTTATTTTCTGTGAAGAGGGAGGAAGCAGCTTGGGAGGTCAGACCTGGATGATGCTGCGTGCCCTTTGCTGTCCACCCAGCCAGGAGATGCCATGAGGTAAATGTACCAGAGCACTAGATCTGTTACATCCATTTAACTTGTCAGTCTATAAAGAACTGTCAAGAAGAGGAAGCTGGGATAAATCATAACTAGATTAATTATTAGGTAGTGCCGTAAATATTTCTGCTAACCTCCTGGGGATTCAAAAAGTCTCTCTTGCCAGAAACAATACAAGAGGCTGAATAGATTTTTCTATGGCTGAGGATCCAGCCTGACTGGGTTGTGTCCAGGGACCAGCAAGTCCCATGGGATGAAGAGGAATTCAGCAGCTTGTTGGGGCTGTATCACTCCTGAGTCTTGTCTGAAAACTCCTGAGGTCATTGGTGGGTTATTTATAAGCAATCAGAAATTAGGAGTGATTTGTTATTACTGAGAGATGCTAATTCAGATTCTAGAGGGGATTCATTAGCTGAAATGGCCTTACTGTATGGTAGTTAATGACAGCCTTCTGGGTGCAATGCTTCTGCCTCCAGAGGGGTGTCTGATGGTTTTGAGAGCAGGAGGGAGCCCCAGATAGAAGCAGTCTGGTACCAGTGGTTATCTGAGTCCACCTGATATTTTTGCCTCCTATATATCTTACTGGGGGGTGAATGATTCCAGCTTATCCTGGGATCTCCCAGATATCCCTGTAGGAGTGAATTCTCTTGATAATCTTGGAGGAATGTTTCCACCTTAACAATGCTATGATTCTCTCCCCAGAGGGGATGTTTCCTTTTCATAGGCTGTTCCTTTTCACACCATATTTTTCCCCAGTGTAACTGCAGGACTGTGGAGCACTTCTTGCAGGAGACAGCACCACTGGTTAGGAACAAGCTCTTATTTGTTTCAGACAGTGTAAGACAAGGACAGAAAAACACATAAAGTGAAGAAATACATAGACAACATGGCAGCAAATTCTTTTGTTCTTCTTGGCAGAGGAGTTAACTGTTGAAGAAAATTGGGCAGTTGGTGGTGCTGCCAGCTGTACTGTGCTTTTGGATGGCCAAGGTGGCAGAGCTCATTTTCAGCCCTGCTAGGATGAAGAAAGCTGTGAATTACAAAAGGTGGAAAATCCACAACAGAGAGATGAATAGAGGGGAAAAAATTGTTTTCTTTCCTTGAAATGTTTCTCTGATTCTATGAAAGAGATCTAGCTCTGAGCTAAAAAACTACCAACCATCTTCAATTTCTGGAGGGTTCTTTTACTGTTGTCACAAAAACGTAGGCATTGCTTATTACTGATATACACTTGAGAAAGGAGAAAAAACCCGCTGCATTTATTTCCACCCTTGCAGTTCCTTCCTGGTGTAACTGGTTTCCCTGACTCCACTGTAGGATCAGCTCATTAATCAGCTGCCCTACTTGTAGGTTATTTGCAGGAAGCCTCAAGGAGGACCAAGGTGGATATAAAACAAGTCTGTCAGGGGACAGCAGAGCAGAAGGGACACTGTCTCCTGTGGAATTGGGACATGCCAAGGAACACCAGCTTTGCTTGTCATGACTGGGATATTTGCAGCATTTCTCTCCCTTGTTGATTCCCTTGTGATGTAGGGTAGAGCTTCCATTTGGTGGTGGATTTTAGAGGGGGCTCTACCAGGAAGCTGCCCTGGCACCAGGCTGGGGAGATGGCCCTGTCCCCGTGGCTGGCTCAGGAAACTGCCTTTGTACCTGGGGCCAGTGGCTTGGAAATAAGCCACTGTTCACTCCTGTCTCTCTGCCTCCCCAACAACAGCCTGGCTCAGTCTGACTGGCAGGGTGTCAGAAACACTCCTGCCTGCAAATAAAGTCCTGCTCCATTTGGCACTTTCAGAAATAAATGGAAAGAGAAACACCTGTGAAACAGAGAGTGACTCTGTCAGCACTGGTTTGTGTTAGTGTGAGCCTGGCCCCATGCACTGGGGTGACAAAGCACGCTGCATTGCCTTTGCTTAATGCTTGCCAGGCTCTTTAGGAGAGGAATTAGCTCAACACAGATATAATTATTCCAGCAGGATGATCACTTCTGTGAGGCTGATATTTCCCTGATGTAAAGACTGGGGGGAGATGGGAAGGGGCAGGAGTGTGAAGGTGATGGACAGCCCATCATATTAATGAGCCTCACAACACTGAGAGAAGAGTTCAGGTTTCCATTTGGGCTGGCCTGATGTATCCTGATGGCTTTTGGCCCATGAACAGCCTCTGATGGAAGCCCAGCTGGAAAGACATACCTGGAGACTTTCTGCAGCAGAAATAATTTGCCAGGCTTGGGCTGCTGTGGGAGCAGAGGCAGCTCTTGGTACTCTGAAGCCTTCCCTGCCTCATTTCCAGGTGAGGTTATTCCCAGCTTTGTGCTGATCTTGGGTTATGGCTTGAGGAACCATGTGCTGAAAGGGAGTAGATGCATTTTGAACATCACTAACAGAAAAGTTCACTCACTTTAGGACAACTAGGGTATTTGTTTTGTAAGACATCTAATCTGGTCTTAGAAACATAAAATATTCATGAATCTGCCATCTCTCTCGATGCCTTTTTTTACTGTTGAATTACCAGGAGTGTGATTAAAACCTTACTCCGTATCTAGCCTGACTGTGCCAATGTTCACATTGCAGGTCTGAAAAGGCTTTTTGCTGGACTTTTTCTTGCGTGGAAACAAAAACCATTGCAAAATGGATGAGCACTCTTCTTTTCTGCAGTAACTGCACAGTTGTGGCTCATGCCCTGCCATGCCATTTCCACCCTCTCAATCAGATGCCCCTGAGGGGCTGGTTATCCCCTCTTGGGACAAACTGGAGATTGGAAAGACAAGGACAATGTGTCCCATAGGAACTCTTTCCTCCTGGAGCATCAGGAATGAAAAGGCTCTTAAACCAGTAAAAGAATATAACCTAACCCCAGCAACAGGTCATCAGTCACCATCCAGCAGCTCACAGTGCAGCCTGGGAGGGTACTCTGGTTCACCCCAGTGCCTCCTGCACCGAGGGCATTTCTAATTAACCTTCCAGAACTTTGTTTCTTTCTTCTGCAGTGAGCTGAGCTGTTTACTGAGAAAATAAATACAATATTTATTATACAGCAGAATAGATGTGCTTTAAGGCAGGTGGTGGGAAATGTGAGAGGCAGCTCTGAAGTGCCTGAAGCACATTTCCCTCTGGAGCAGGGCATGGTTGCTCTGGGGTCCCAGCTCCTCGGGACACGGTTGTGGATGGTGCTGGAGGGGGAGTAAATGGTTTCTGTTTATCTTTGGATTTGCTATTTCAAAAGAAGACAGAATAAATATCAGGCAGCAAAGCTTTTACCTCTTTGTCCCTTGTGTAATGCGGAGACCACCTGTGATTAATAGAGGGTGACCTCAGCTCCAGAGAAGTTGGAATTAAATCCTGGCGAATAACAGATTGTTTTCCTGCCTTTGTGTGTGGATTCAGGAGTATCCAGTGCTAATTTAATTTAGGTTTAATTTACAAAGATATTTTTTCTTACGTTTATGTTGTTTTTTCCTGCTGTAATATGAAAGAATAATGTCAGCAAGGTGATGGCTTCAAAAAGCCACCACCTTGTAGCCATTACAAACCTTAGTGATGCAGAAATTTTGGCAGGCTGTTTGGGATACTTGCTGGAAGTACATTGTTTTATCATAATTTTTATTTTCTTCAAGGGGAGATTAATGGACAGTTCATAGGACCCTAGAATGGCTCAGGTTGCAAGGGTAAACCCCCTGCCATAGGCAGGGACACCTTCCACTATTCCAGTTTGGTACAAGTCCCGTCCAATGTGGCCTTGAACACTTCCAGGGATGGGGCAGCCACAGCTTCTCTGGGCAACCTGTGCCAGGGCCTCACCACCTTCACAGGGAAGAATTTCTTCCTAAGTTCTAATCTAAACCTACTCTCAGTTCCTGCGTGGGCTGGGGTTTTGCAAGACACTGCTCTTCTCCCCTTTGGGGTAACCACCAGCATCCCTGAGCTGGCTCAACGCCTTTTCCTCCAAAATGCTGGAAAGTTGAGCCCTCAACTCACAGAGTTATTTGGCAGCAACATAACCTACAAGTTTTGTTTCATCATCTCCTCATGGAAGGTAAAAGCCAGAAGGTAGAATTTGATTTGGGGTTTTTGATCTGTATTTCTGTTGTGTCTTCAAGTTCCTCTGGAGCATGATAAACCTTTCTGCTGGATTTCTGGGTCCAAACCTTCAACCATTAGTGTCAATTTTTAATACCTTGCACCAAAGGTCTTGCTGTAGGATTAAAAAGTATATGGATTTTGGTGCAGTCAGGTTATTAAAGATTGAATAATGACAGATGTGTTGAAAGCAGAGTGAGTAGTTTAATATAGGTATAAATATTAAACTGCCAAGGGACAGTGTATAAAAGAAACAATCCCTGAATGGTATAAGGAGGAAAAGGTAAACATTGCATTTCAATAAATTCACTTAAAAGGATTCTGCCAAATTTAATTCAGACCTTACATTTAGGTACATAGGGAAATAATTGCCACAAGTCATCATAAAGGAAACCGTTGTTTTTCTACTCTTTGCTTCTGAGTTTTTAACTTTGCAGTTATTTTTACCCAGTTTACTTTCACTCAGTTTACTTTCCTAGATGCTGAACACAAGGGAGAAGCAGGTGGGTTTGAAGGTGTAGTGATGCTCTCAGGGCTGTCCTGCTGCACCAAGCACAGGAATTTTACCTTACCTGTGTGTTTGAACTCTGTCTGGCTGCTCTGGAGCACGTAGCCTTGCCTAGTAAATAATTAAATTGTGCAGATTCCTGTTCCTTTGAGCAGCTGATGGGCTTCAAGGATCTTGAAATGAAAGTAGAAGGTCTCAAGAGGTGGGTGGAGGGGTGGGAACCAGGAAATTTTGTTGCCCACAAGCCCCACAGCAGGGAAGAGCTTCACCAAAGGAACATCACTTCCCAAACTCAGATCCCTGAAGTCTGAAGCCGGGCACTTGAAAACCAGTGAACTGCAGAGTACCTGAGCTCTTGTAAAAGGGTTATTTCTTCCATCAATTTCAAAAGCAAATGTAATGGATGTCAGAGAAATGAAATACCCAAAGTTGGGCAATGGCTCTGTGGATCGAACAGCCTTGGTCTGTGCATCTCCTGGTCCAGCCCCACTGCGACAGCAGAGCTCAGGCTGCCCAGAAATAGCACCTGCCCAGGTGAAGCTCCTTCTTTACTAGTGGAGGCTTTACTTGAGCATTTGGGGAACTAAAGCGGTTTTTGCTTCATGTTCAGCCATCTGAAATTTTCCTTGTCTCTTGCATAGAGATGCAAACATTTATTAATTCCTGAGCTTTGACCTAATTCCTGGCCATAAATATTAAATTTCTGCAAGGGAGCAGAGAAGATAAAGCAGGAGCCCAAATCAAATGGCACAGATGTGAAACAGCCTTTAATTGACTTGCTTTTGTCAGACATAATTAAGTCCTACATTTCACTGCAGTCCTTGGCTCACATTCAGATCTTGAGAAGTCTTTGGTGATAAAGGGGTATTTTGGCTTCAAATGAGACTGATGAATTCTTGCAATTGCTTGCACAGGAGGCACGACATTTTCTGTTGTATTGCCTGAAAGTAAAGCCGTGAGGCACTGCCAAAACCCGGGTTTCTGATTACAATGAAGTGCCAAGATGTCACTCCTCCTTCTGTGCATCTTGTTTGTATATTCCTTCCACTTCTTTGAGCATCAGTTGCTTCAGAGTTTGTCAGCTCTGGGTGGGCTCAGCTGCCTATCCTTTCTGTCAGAGTTTGACTGTACATGCTTCAGCCCCTGATAAATCTCAAGTATATATACATATATATAATTTTTAAATACTTTTTCCTGGATAAGGATAGACTTTAACAGATATCCAAGCATTTCATTGAACTGAGGCCCCAGGGCCTTGTGCTGTGTCTGGAAAGTCCGTGACAACATACCTGTTATGTTTTGGTGGAAACAAAAGTATCAGAAATCCTTTATATTGCTCATTGTCCTCGAGAAAAAAGCAGCACATTTCCCCTGAAATATAACAAAGGGGCTGGGACAATGGTTTGAGTGACAAACTCCAAACCAGTCCATATTAAACTTTGTTAGCTGGGAAGTTGGGTCGTGCTGGAGGCAGCTGGGAAGGTGCGTGGTGAGTCTGTGTGGGGAGCATTTGGGCCACCTTTTTTAAGAGGCTGAAGATAACGAGGGAGATGAAGATGTGAAGGCTACTGTAAGGTTTTCACACCTTCTGGCAAAGGAAAAAGACTTGAAAACCTTCCTCTGCCTTGCTCTTTTCTGTCTGTTGCATTATTTAGCCTCACCTTCACTCACTACATTTCTTACATGCTGAAAGGAAACGAAATCTCTGCTGTGTTACTGTTGTTCCCTGCTTGGATAAACAATCTTGTTCTGAGACCAGGCATCCTGGCTTTTACCTTCCAGGTGTCCCTCTCTGAGGAAGCACAGCTCTAACAGAGCTTGGAGACCTTGGAGGTGCTGCAGAGAAAGCTTTAAATCCCCTCTGTTGAAATTGAATCCTTTATATGTAAGCAAAGCTGCTGAGTGTTTTGGGTAAAAATGGCTCCAGGAGTTGCCACCTACCTGGAATACCACAGCAAAAGCTGAGCTGTGATTAAGTGGGGGTTTAACAGAGATACTTTGTCTTGTTTTTTGCCTGCTGGACTGAAAAAAAGCCCTTTTCTGAAGGAAGTAGGGGTTGAATCTCCGATTCACTGGACATACAGAATCTTTGGATTTCGCATAGCCCAAAAAAAGGCTCAGGAGCTCTGAAAGCAGATGTGTCATTGTGGTATGAAATGTCCTTGTATGACAGTTTTCCTTGACCCCAAAATGAGGACAACAGAGAGAGGCAGGTATGAGCTGAGCTCCCAGATGTGTCACCCACTGGGTTTGATGCTCATAGTCCAGCAAGTCTGGGAGATCTCTGATACATGAGAGGATGGACAGGAAGGAGGACAGGGAGATTTGGAGAGAGCCTTAGATGTACTGAAGGTCAGGAGGGAGGTCAGACTGAGGATGGTTGCCCTAAAACTGAGCCTGGAAAATCCTGAGGATGGAGGGAGAAGGAGGTTGGTTTGGTGTTTGATGGCTGTGGGTGGCAGGACTCTGCCTGCTGGTGACCTGCGCTGTGAAGGCCACGTTCCCCCTGCAGAGGTCACAGAGGGGACTTGGCACAGTGGCTCTCAGCAGGTTTTTTTGAGTTTACCAGTGTCTGGAGCATTTCTATTTCAGGACACCATTCTCCTGGGGCCCTGCTGAGATCTGAGAGCAGATCCAGGTGACAAACTCTCCCCGTGATCTCTGTCTCAGCGTTGCCCTCCTGATAGCTGGCTGCTGACACTCAGGTCCTTTGAAATGTGCCAGGATCGGTTGGGACTTTTTTTGCATTGATGCTCTCATCTCTTGCTGCAGAGGGCCATTTCATGCTCTTTGAGTCTTCTTTGCTGCTTTTCAGTTGCCCACAACCTCCAGACTGGTTAGGACCTCAAAAAAAAGTGTGGAAAATGATGAGTCTAATTCATTTTTTAATTAACTGAGGAAAAAATAATATATCCTTTGGAGAGAGAATGTTATTTTCCATGAAGAATTTCCTTTTTCAGATTTAATTTCTGTCCAAGGGGAAATTACAAGTGGCTTAAGACAAGCAGAGAGGAGCAGAAACCTAGAGAGATTCAACTCCAAAAATCCCCCCTGCTTGCTCAGAAATGTGATTGGAAGTGCTGGGAATGGAAACTGCTGTCTCCAGGAGCAGGGACTGATTTTGCCTGTAGCTCTGCAAGACCCTTTTCTTCCTGCTGGAGGAGTGAAGAATGAGTGTGGATGAGCAGGTTACCTAATGAACTCTGGGGTGGTGGGAGAGGGACCCTTTGCCCAAGGAGATGCTGCATCCTGAGCAGGGTGGGCTCTGCTGCTCCAGCTGATGACCTGCAGGAAGAAAACAGCTGTCATTACTGAGGGTGACTTCTGCTGGAAGTCCTGTGCAGACAGTAATTAAAACACTGTAAGGGTTTCTTATAATTACAGCTAATAATTTTCTAACATACCAGATTTTTTGACCAAAACAAACCCGAAGCCTATTCTGGACTTGGTTGCTGGACAGGAATTTTGTGGTTGCCTAGGAACCAGTGATCAGAGCCTGATTACGTCCAGTATGGGCTGACAAAGGGCATTTTCATCAATATCATCATTGTTTATGGCCATATGGTCCTCCAGCATCTCCCAAAGGGCTGACTCTCCAGCACGGGGGGAAATTATGCTTGGAATTATCTGAAAGCCAAAACATAAACAGGAAAGGGTGAAAGAATGTTGGGAATTTTTAGGTAGAGATCGTCATGTGGACAAGCCCCTGGAATTCATTTTAAAGAGATGTTGGATTTGCCCTGAGAATCTTCCAGATTCGGGTCAGAGAAGGTATTAAAAAAAAAACCAAACCAAACCCAGTAGTTTGTGAAAGTAGATAGATAACAAATTACATGTATCAGAAATTATGAAGTTTAACCTGCTGATGAGAGACAACTATTAAAAGAGCTTGAAATCTGTGACTATTAAGAGTAAGAAAAAAACTTTAAATATCATTAAACTGAAAAAAAGTAGTGACAGCTGGTGGGTTCATCACTGGATGACATGGTTCAATCAGCACAATAATATCTGGCCAGTATTTCTTTGTGGCTTTTAGAAAGACAAAATGATGTGCTTTATCTCCCTAATGTGTGATAAAATCATTCCAGTTCCATCTCTAATCAACAGTGTAGTAAATTATGCCTGTGTTGTCAGGGGGTACACTTAGAAATCAGTGTCCATATAACTTGTATTTGAGTGTCTCAGAAAATTGAGATCTGCAGATGTTCGCTTTTAATCAACAACAGAAAAGTTGGGAAAGCTAGTTTGTATTTTAAAAAGACTGTCCTTATGTCCCAGAAAACTACAAGTCAGTAATCCTGGGCAAAATAATGGTATAGGTGAAAGGGAATTCAAATGTTGAAGAATTAAAAGCTAGGAATAAAACTAATGGATTTATGAAACATAGATCTTTAGAAGTCTGAATTCATTAGCTTAGTCATGGTTCTTAGGTAGCTCTAATATTCCTGAGATTTTGCAAAGTGCTTGACATAATTTTGTGTAGAATTTGGATTAAGGGGGCAGAGCAAAGAAGTGGTGGGAGCAGGGAGATGCAGGGTTGGGGAATTCTTACCCTGTAGTGGGAGCTTTACTGGGGGACTGGCAGTGATGAGGACTCAGCCTCCATCAGCTTCAGCACTGGCCTTTTCAGGACATAAAAACTCTTGCTGTGCTCTTTGTTATAGAATTGAGCCTTTTTTTTAGTTTTTTTTTTCCTCCTAGAATGTAAGAATTATGAGTGAGGATGCAATAGAAAAGAACAGAACCTTTTTAAAAGAAATAAAAAGTATTAAAATAGTGGTATAATTTATCCAAGTGGCAATATTCCATCCAAGAAGGTACTTGGGTAAATTCTCAGCACTGGATTAACCCTGCTGCAAACACGTGGGTGTCATGGGATCTGTGTCCAGAGGTACCTTCTTTACAGTGTCTTACAGAGACAGTGTCTTCCAAAGACAAGACACTGCCTCTCTGTCATTCCAAAGGTGCTGAGGGCTCCATGTGTTAACAATGACCCACAAGCAAGCCATGAAACCCGAGGAGAAACACAAATTCACCGCAAACAAGACCAAATTTATCCATTCTTCTCGTGCTTCTACTTGGTTTCTAACATTCACTTGAAAGGACCCAACTGCTGTGAGAATCAGCCAGGAGAGTTGCTGAGCACAGGCAGAGCTTCTTGGAGTTGCTAGGTGACTGCTGCCCTTGGGGCATGATCTCCCAATGCTCCAGGGATGAGTAATGCCTCTCCTTTGCACCCATTGGACAAAAATGCTGTCACTTGGGTCTTGCCAGTTGAATCATTCCTGCTGGGAGCAATGGGTTATGTGGGTGGTCAAGAGAGGCTTCTGCCACACTGGAGGTGCTCAGCCCCCGGAGTAAATCTGTCCCTCTGGGCTGGGTTTGGCCACAGGGAGCATCCCAAGACTCCACAGTCCCACAGCAAGAAGCTGCTCAAGGCACACAGGCGTGGCAATAGCAACAAAAGTGTGTGCCTGTTGGCTGACATGCTTTGTTGGAAGTGTCTGGATTTTTTTGGCTGTCTCTAGAGGGATTCCATCAGTAGGGATGGGGAGAGCAAGAGGTACAGGGAGGAAGGTGACATGACCTGTTCCAGGTGCCACCAGGACTAGAATGCAGGCATTGACTCCTCTGGGTGTGAAAGCAAACACTTGCAACATTTCTGTGGACTTCAAAAGTTTTTTGATCAATTTCCCAAGTTAAAGAGTGTTCCAGGCTAACATAAAGCTGTTTGGCTTATATTCCCTCTGGTTTCACATGTAAGATGTGATTTCAGGTTAAAAGCTGTTTTGGCAGTGGCCCAATGACATTAGGGGTGAATTGATGAAAAAGTCTTTTAAGGTCACTTCTTCCAAGAGGACAAACCAGAGATATGTTAGTCCATGGTACACAATGATTTCAATGCCTCAGTGTTCTTTCTTAAGAACATATTACAAAAAGAAAACTTGCTTTAGTGAGTTTCTCTGACCAAGTTGAAAAACTCATAACCTGTCGTGCTTTCAAGCTGTTGCCCCTCAGTTCTGGCATTGGAGGGGTGAAGTGGTGGTTGCAGCACTGTTGGGATACTGCTCCAAGCACAGGGTGGGCAGCAGCAGCATCCAGAAGCTCAGTCCCAAACCACACCACAAGAGATGCTGCACAGACATAAACTGGGTAGTGTGATGTGCCTTGAAGAGTTTGCAATTAAAATGAGAGGAGTGGGAGAGTCTGAGGAACCAGGGGCCAAACAGGAGCCATTATTTTCATCAGTGGTATTGAACATGTTTGTGTCCTTTTGGGTTTGGGAGGCTTTTATGTACAACATGGAATAAAGACAAAGAGGTGATGGATTTTTTTCCACTAGGATTTTAGTGTTGAAAAAGCTGCTTGCAGATGAGCTGGGAATTGTGATCTGGTAGCAGAACGTGGCAAGAAAAATCAGGACTGTCCTGCATGGGGGAGGGGGTTTCTTCCACTAAACATCAGGAGGTTTCAGAAGCCCTGGGTGAGCTGTTGATGTGATGTGCACAAAGGGCATAGCCTCACACAGCTAACAAGCTCCAGGGCAGCTCGCCTGCCTTTGATTTGAAGCTTTTCTCCAAGGAAATTGTAGGCAGAAATAACCCCTGACAAGGATCTAATGATGCTTCAAGTTCCTACAACCCTTCACATAAACAGGGTGGAACAGTACAGTGAATTTTATAAGGGGTCTCCAAATATGTGCAGTGAACATAATGAAGCAAAATTGATCCGTTGTTTTCTCTCAGGAAACAAATACTGCACAAGGAGGTAAAAAGAAGATGGGCCAGAAATATACAGCTGTACTCTCAAAATTGGTCAGTCATAGGAACAGCAGCTGTACTCAGACATCAGTGTTTTCACATGAAAAAGAAAAGAAAACCAGAAAATTTAGGAGCTGTATTTATGCAGCTGCATCTTAACATCTAATGATGATATCACCAAACAGCCCATTTAAATATTCAGCCCAAAGCCACATAAATTAAAGGATCTGAAGAGCAACCTCAAGACATGTGCACTGGCCCTGCTGAGAGACGTGAGTCTGTGATTCAGAGCTGAGCAAGATTCACTTCACACATTAAAGACAAAACCAGGGTTTCACCAGGAAAAAAGACATGTAGCACATTTCAAGTGTGTGGTGTCCTTGAGGGGATGAATGGTAAAGGGAACAGGAGCAGCTGCTGCTCAGCTGGGCTGGGAAAAGCTCAGAGATGTCCCTCAGCAGGGCTGTGAGTAATGTGTGATCCCAGAAGTGATTTTGGGCATCCTCCTCCCTGTCTGAATCCCTTGGGAGAATCCCTGGTAAATCAGTGCAACAGCCCTGCTGTTCTCCAAGGCTACGTGGGCTCCCAGGACAGCAGAGCTTGGGATGGGGCAGAGCCATCAGTGGGTTCATCCCAAGGTCCCAAACTGGATCTGAGACAATGACAGAATCACAGAACGCTTTGGGTTGGAAGGGGGACACACACATATGGACTCTGATGTCCCTAAGGCCTTTTCTGTTCCTCCAGGGTGGTACAACTGGTTGTGTTTCATCCCAACATGAAGGGCCACAGCAGGGAACAGGTTTCATATGGCATCTGGAGAGAGCTGCACCCTTATAAAGATGCTCAGAGCTGGCACTAATCTATAGTCTGATGGATGACCTGGGAATGGGCAATTATTGTATCCTAAATGACTTCCTAAAGGCTTTCCCATGCTTTTGAAATACACCCTGTCACCCAGGGCTGTGATGGAGCAGAGGTCTGGGTGGTGCTTTAATGTACCCAGTGTGTGGGCTCAGCAGTGGCAAAAGGATTGCTGAGGAGGAAAAAGGTCCTTGTGTCATTTTAGCATGGGAAGAAGATGGTACTGGCAGACCTGCATAGAGGGAAAGGTGGAATGCTCCTGCCCAAAGCAGAAGATAAACTACAAACATGTTTGGAGAAGGTGGATAGACTGGCAAGAGGAAGAAGTCAAAAGTCGCAGCTCTGGATGTTTATGGCAGCGCTAATAGGGCTCACATTCACAGCAGCACGAATTTACTGCCAGATTCTGCCACTGCCATAAACATTTTCAGCTCTCCCAAATTTGGGGTGGCTCTCAAGAGCCCTTATCTATCGCATGGGCTGAGATGTGCTCTGAGTGCCAGCAGCTATCAGCCCCATGTCACAAGGTCTGAAGGTGCAGGGGGCTGCATGTGCCTCCTCCCCTTCCCTCGTCAGGTTTTGCCATGTCTCATTAAGGAATCAAAAATCCAAGAGCCCCCCTGGTAACTAGGAAACGATTTTTCAATCCTCTGCTTGAGGACAGAAGCTGCACCTGATGTTTCTTAGAATGAAAGCAAATAAATCTTTTTCTTTCTCTCTCTCTCTCTCTTTCTCTCTTTCTCTCTTTCCTTCTCTCCTTCTCTCTTCCTTCCTTCCTTCCTTTTTTCCTAGAAATTTTCAGCCATGCCATCTGGTTGCCAGAGGTGACATTTTCCGCAGCTGAGGTGACTGATGTCATGGGAGGATGCTATGGAGGACTCTGTTTCTGTTTCACATTTCTTTTATTTTCCATTAAGGTCACCCTGTCTTTTACCCAGGGCTTCGCTTTTATTTCACCTGGAGCTTTCAAGAAAATGTTGGTGGCATAATTTCTTTCTGGGAAAAATGCTGTACAAGGTGGACTGAAAGTGACTGAAACTTTGGATGAAATTCATGTAGGATTGAGCTAGAAACTAAAAAGTGATATGAAAGTTTGCTTTGAACTGGTGATCTTTGTTTGTTCTGTTTGTATCCTCATGTTCTGTGTGCCTTCAGGGAAATCAGTGCACATCAACTGAATCCTCGGGGGAAGGAAAGTAAAAGAAACTGAGAGCTTTTTACAAAAAAAAAAAATATTCACCAAGCAAAACTTCTAAGCCTGGTACATTTCCATTCTGGAAATTAATGCCTCCTACAGTTCCCCAAACCAGCAGTTTACTGCAGTTTTATGTGGAAGGCACCTGAGTAGAGTGGTGAAGTTCCTTAGAAGAGATGTACGGGATTTGTGAAGGAAAAAACCTGTGCCAGGGACTCTCCACCCTCACAGGAAGAATTTCTTCCAATCTAACCCTTTTCTCTGTCAGGTCAAAGCCATTCTCCCCTTGTCTTGTCACTCCACGCCCTTGTCCAAAGTCCCTCTCCAGCTCTCTTGGAACCCTTGTAGGCACTGGAAAGGGCTCTAAGGTCTTTCCAGAGCCTTCTCTTCTCCAGGCTGAACAGCCCCAGCTCTCTCAGCCTGTTTCCATAGCAAAGGTGCTCCAGCACTTCAAGGATCTTCATGACCTCCTCTGGACTCTTTCCAGCAGGTCCAAGCATCCAAAGAGGATGTTTGAGTCTTGGTCCCTGTGGTGAGTGGGGAAGGACTGAAGGCATCAAACTTTTCCCTTAACATATTGAAGATCATTGTTTCCCCTTTGGCTGCTGAAGTTTGGCAACACTTGCACGTGTCAGTGCCTGTCAGGAAGATCTTTTGCATTTCCCATCCCCTGGAGTGGAGGCTGCCTATCAAGCGTCTGTTCTACATAGTTTAATGTTTCTGGTAAAACTACTGATTTGATTTTTAGATTTTGTCTGAACAGAATTAGCACATATCACACATTGGAACTGCCAGTTAAGGGTAAAGCCAGGGAATGATCAGGGGAATGAAATAAGTTATCCTTCCTGGGGCTACATCAGCACACAAAGCCCAGGTGGCAAAAGTCTATGTGATCCTACTTTGCACATGACAGGGATGACAGTGACAGAAAGTGATGACAAGCAGGGCATTGGGACGGATTCTGGCCCAATTAGGAGGAATGTTTGCTTGCAGGGTGAGGGTGCCACTGCATTGGCTAGGCTGTCCCTGCCCTTGGTGGCAGCTGGAGAGCAACAACTGTTGTGGAAATGGAGCAGATGAGGTCATGGCTGCACATCTGGATGGGGCTGGGACTGACCAGCTGTGTGCCATGGATGTTTGGAGATAGGAGGTGAGCAGGGGCTCATGCAGGTACCCAGTCCCCCCCAGCCATGGTGCTGGAGAAGGCTGGTGGGGAATTTATATCTCTCAGGGAACACTGGCAGCAGAAAGGGATTCTATTCTGCTGGTATTTAGTGATGACATACCCATTTCTCCTTCTCCTTTTTATCTAATAAGTGCAATCTCTCTCTCAGGCAGAGATCTCAGCCAAAACATTTAGATGCAGAATTAACTCAAGGGCTAAAAGCAAAAAACAGCCCAGAGAAGCACATCTGTTGTGCTGCTAACCTTTGCAATGTTCCAGCTTCAAGGGAAGACCATCAAGATGATTTCCTGGGGAGACTTGTAAATCAGGGTGACTCCCATATCCTGCTGCTGATGCCTTGGAAAAGAAAAAGCCATCTCCTTTCTTTAGACAGGGTCATTTACCATGTTTGCAGAGAAGCACACTAGAAGTTCGCAAGACGCTGAGCACAAGTCTCACTCTCCCAGCTGCTTCCCAAAATGTCCACTCCAACACCTGCAGACCTGCAGGAGGACACGGTGTCTGTCACACATTGGGAATGTTACAGTGAGGTCAGTGCAGTGCAGCTTTAGGGCTTTGCAAGTGCTGCAGGAAGGTCACCTCAAAGAAAGCTCAGATCCCATCAACCTTCCACCAGAGAGAAGCTGCCATGGGTTCAGAGGTCCTTCCTCTGTCCTAGGTGTGAAAAAGCCATGAGTATTCCCTGGGATTGAAGAGCTGACTAGACAGTGAGAACAAAGCCATATGTTACATGTCATCATTTCTATGCTACACTTTCTAAACCCCCCACCAAGATCGCAGTATTTTTCTCACTTAGGAATTTTATGGGAGGAAAATAAAAGCCTAATAGAAGGCAGAACAAACTCCATGTTTTCTGCTGCAGCATCACCTGCTGGTTCCAATGGGATTTGCAAACCCATGGAAGAGTTCAAGAAACGCTGGGCAGGAGGTGCCAACCAGCCCATTTTGCAGGCTTTGGGATTTGTAATGGGATGTGTGGGGGCTTCTCTGGAATGGTTCACTACCTGAAGGCTTAAATGAAGAAAACAAGGACAAAGAGGACGGTAATAAGGCAGCTGGTTAAATCATTTAAATTTTACTGTCATGCTCTGAGATTCACAATGAGGCAGCAATAAAAGGCATCCTTGGGCAAAATTTAACAACCATCCTTGGTGACTATGATGCTGAACTGCTTTAATATCTAGTTTAAAGTTGGTAAAAGCAAGTCCAAGTATGTTGCAATATCTAATTCATCATGTCTGAAAGATCAAAGTCTGCAGGAAAGCACAAATCTAAGCCTCAAAAAGTATAATTGGCCCTCAGCTCCAGGAGCAATATTAAAAATGCCATTTCCCTTTTTGCCCCTGTTCCTCAGCCCTCATTCAGATTTTCTTGAGACCAATGGACAGCATGAGATGATGACTAAACTTGTAGAGCAATCTCATACAAAGATAAGATCTCAACGTAGCCTTATCATTTTTGGACTTTTTTAAATTTTTGTTTCAAGAACAGAGTTTTTGAAAACTCTCTGAGTTGTGGTTTGTTTTTGGGTATTTTTTGCTTTAGGGTCCATTCTGTTTCCTCACCTGATTGACCCTCAATGCAGAATTGGGACCTAATCCATCTGCACCAAACTTCAGCCCTGGGGGAACCTTGGGAAGAACTTGTAGAAACATCTTTTGGGAACAGCACATGTTGCTGGATCCAGAGTTCATGAGACATAAGGTGTCAGGACAGGGAGGAAAAAGTGTTCTCATTATTTTCCCTGACTTTTTCAGCATTTTATTATGTTAGAACTAGAAAGCTTCAGTCACACATCAGGGATGGCAACTGGAAGCATTCAGTATATACAGTAATAATAAAATGTAAAGATGTGGCAATGGTTTCCCAAAGTTTCCTCAGAAATTAATTCAGAGAAATCCTAAAGGAATAAGGATTTCCTAATATCCTCTACCTAAGACTGTTTCTGCATTCTCCAAGGCATCTCTATCACTACTTTATCACTTCAGAATGTGAAGGTTTGGTGCTCAGATGACAAAATGAGGCCTGGGGAAAGAATAAGTTTCTTGTCCTACACAGTGTGCAGCTCCTCTGGCATGGAACTTCACCTCTCCAGGATACTCCTTTACTCTCAGCTCCTCCATTGGTATCTCTCCCCCTCCACTCACCTCCTAAATGGGTTTACAGCACTCTCTGGGTGTCTGCAAGGGAAGGACTGTGCAAAAAGTCACTCCTTGTTTCTGTGATGAGTGTAGCTGGCAGATCCTGCCTCCAGCACAGAGTTCATGCTCCTCCAGAGATGGACTCAGCACGACACCGGCTCAGCCAAGGTGATGGAGGCTGCAAGCCTGGAAAAAGTGTAAGATACGAAGCAAAACAGTCTTGAGAGCAATTTGAGGGAAGCAATGAGGTTTAGAAACTGGGACAGAGCTGGGATCAGGCCTGGAGGATCATTCCCCTGTGTCTGAAGGAGAGGATGAGTACCCTGTTTTATGCCTCCTGGTTGGAAAACATGGAAATAACAGCCCCAAATATGTTCCTTTCGTGTTTCTGAGGACCCCGTAGTGAAAGTTGTGGCAGGGTACCTATTTCCTAAAGACCTTTCACACACTTTTTCACATTAAAATGAGGGAATTTTAGTAAGATGTGTGTTTCTCCGGGTCTTTTCACACAGCTTTCACATTCAAAAGCCTGGCTCAATCACACGTACTCAATCTCGGCATCAGTGGTTTTGCTGAACTGGGTCTGAAAACTTGCCCCAGTTCCCAAGCTGTCACTGCAGCATTTGTGCAACCAGCTTTGTTAGGCTGCAAGAGCCCATGGAGGGGAGCAGCCTCAGGTGCCACAGTTTCATGCCATGATGAGTGCAGGTGATGTGGATTGGATGGGTAAGGGACAAAAGGGTTGTGTGGGGCCAGGGCAGGAGATTGAGAGGATGAGGAGCATGTGGAAGTTGTTCATGCTTGTGGGACGAAGCAGCTTCTTAGGTAAGGCCCTGGCTTAAGGCAAGTTGGGAGAGGTTCTTGGTGGAGATTAAATAGCATTTTTGTAGGGTAATGGTGCAACTGCCCCAGCTGGGAGTGAGCTCTGAGCAGCCCAGGGTGTTGGATAGCCACTCCCATGGGCAATGGTGCACCTCTGCATGCTAGTGAACGTGTGCTTGTGGTCCTGTGGGCAGTCATGGCTGGGCACAGCTATTGACATCTCTGTGACACCCATTTACAAGTGTTTTTTCTAGCCTGTCAAACCTTCAGGCACTGAATTTTGGCTTCTGTGACTCAGCACAGATTTGCTGGAATCAACTTATCCCAGCAGGGCTGTTGACTCTCAATCCCACATAAAATTATGGGGAGCTGGAGTGCATGTATGGTGCTGCTGGAATGGCTCTTTGTGTGACATCTCCAGAGCGTGCGTGACAGTCACATAAATAGCATATGTGAGGAGACAGTACATATCTGCTGCTTGTTGCATATTATTTACATACATATCCTCTTCTTAACTGGTGGTTAGTTCTAGTTATAGGTTTGTTAGACTGGAGTCTTTTCAAGGCAGCTATTCAAGCCTTTGAAAAACTGATGGGAATACATTTCCCTCTACAGTTGCTTGGAATTTTCAGTAAACATCTATTGTTTCCTCTTGCTAGAAAATGGAACGAGGGAAGGTTTCTGATGCTGGGTTCAGGTGGGTTAAAGCTGTGAAAACAACTTGCTTTGTGCTGGTTTATCAGGCATCAGCTGCTATTGATCCACATTACAGTGAGATCTTGAGAGACATCTCTTTGGGGAAAGCAAGTTCAGAGGGAAGCAAACAGTAAATGGACGCTGGATATCTTGGTGTCAGACTTTTTGGCAGTGACTTTCTTGCTCTCCAAAACTGTTGGCTGTGTAAAATGACTGCAGCACAGAGGTGATAAGCAGATCTGTACTTTGAAAGGCTTCTGTGAAAATCACCATCTGAGCACAGAGATGTTTTTCTCCCTAAGGGATAAGAGGTTAAAGTGCTGGGATGGAGCTCAGAGGATCTGATTTCATCATCTGCTGCTGTTTGTTACTGAGTGCTAGTATAAATCCTGGAACCATTGTTGCCTTTCCCTAAATCAGAGATGTTTCCTCTTTCAGCATCTGGGATACCTAAATAGTGAGCCTTGGATGCTGGGGGCCCATTCCCAGAAGGGGAAAGAAATCAATCTCCTGGGCAAGGGATAATGGAAGGGAAGGAGGGGTTTCTGTCCTGTAAGAGTAAAGGGACTTGATTTCGTTTGAGATGCCAAGAGGAATAAAACTGTAGAACAGAATTTAATGTTGCAGTAAAGATTAATGGCCTCATCTACAGCCACCTGAAATGATTAGTCCCTTGAAAATTGCAAATAATGATGGCAAACATTAAAATTTCAATGAAGTAGGTAGCACTGTGTGCTCTCTTTTTTTTTTCTGTTAGAGCTTGAGGGATTTTGCTCTAAATAAATATCTGATGAAAGGATCAACTCTAATACTAATTTGTAAGTAGTGAGGATCAGGCCCAGCACTACCCACAGTATTCTTCAAAATGCAGGTGGCTGCTGGCACTAATTCTGGTTATTCCTGTTGTAGATGAGTAGAAGAGAAATGGAGAGATTTCCTTTCTATTTGTGCTTGCAACAGGCATGAATTAGACTTCTTCTACTGTCCTGCTGTTTTAGAAAGAGGGATGCATTGACTCCAGCTTTGTTAGCTTGGTGGCCCTGGGGATCAGCTGCCTTTTGCAGGAAATTGTTTTATTGTATAATATGCCTGTTCCTATGGGTCAGTTTCTTGCAGTCTTGGGAATGGGCAGGGAGGTCCCCTGCCAGCAGCAAGGTGGGTTTTCAGGGTACAGAGGGAAACAGGTACTGAGCCCACATCTCTGGCACAGCAAGTGTTGAGAGTGGTGAGATCTGTCACCTTTGATATGGACTGGACCCTCACCATCACCTTGCCATGTGCATCTTGAGATTTTGCCTCAAATCTGCATTTCCTGAGAAGTTTGGTGATTGTGGAGGGGGAATGGGGACTTTGAAAGAGGCAGAACATGGCCTGTGACATCCTGCTGACCCTGTTCCCCTTGGTGGGTCTGGGTTTTAAGTAACATCCCAGCGCAAGCTGAAGTCAGCAGGATTCTTTTTCCCCACTGTGTGTTTATTCCCAGGCCCCTCTTTGCTCCTTGGGAACAATTCTTCTGTTTTTCTTTTTGTTCTGATGCTCAGCAATGCAGAAAAGCATCTGCAGAAATTTCTGCCATCTCTAAATGGAGTCTGATGGAGCCAAATACAGAAGCTACAATGAATATGTATTATTGCAAATATTGAAGAAGCCAATGTCCCCTGCTTAATAGATGTTATTTCTCATTCTTTGAATGAGTCTGCTGGCAACAGAGGACGGATAATCCACTTGTGGAATCTCTCTTGCCTTGTGTTATGTGATTTATAGCATTATGCAAGGAATGGAACTTGTGAATGCTGTCTCTGTAAAGTACCATTGAATCCCCCTATAGGAATGGCTCTAGAAAAGTGGGTTTTTGGGATCAAGTGCATTATTTTTCATTTTGCTCTGACTTTTCACCCACCACCACTGGCTGTGGTAAAAACTTAGCTAATTAGCATTTAGCAAGCAATTAGCCAGGTGCCCATCATCCCAGGAGTGACAGTTGCATTCTTGAAGCTTTGCTTTCAAGCACACTTCACTTTCCGCCCCCCTCCCCTCTCCTCTCCAGCCAAGGCACTTTTTCCCTGCATGAGAAATGATTTCACATCTTGCGAAATTAATTCTCTGCTCATGATGGCCTTGATTAAACAGATTGGCAAACTGTGTGAAAGGTGACAAAACAGCTCTGACACTCAGATGTCTTCACCTCCTGAAAGGAAAGGCAAAAAAAACCCAACCCCGTGGGCTGTTGCTATTATGAGATGTGCAGGTGGCTGTGGGCTGTTTTCTACAGAATCAGCAAAAAATCTTCACATTTAGGAACAGTGTCTGTAAAGTTAAACTGGTTGAAACACCAGAAGATGTAACTATTGGCACTTGAACTAGATTATCCTGAAAAAAATTTGAAGTTTCCTCCAGAGTTTGGAAGTAGAAATGGCATAGATATGTGTGGATGCCCCATCCCTGGAAGTGTTCAAGGTTAGGTTGGATGGGACTTGGAGCAACCTGGTCTAGTGGAAGTAGAAGGTGTCCTTGCCCACGGCAGGGCTGGCAACAAGAAGAGTTTTAAGGTCCCTTCCAACCCAAACCATTCTATGATTCTATGTAGGGACAGTCCAGAGTCTTTCCTCTGCCATAACCAATCCAATTCCAACTTCCATATCCAATATACATTAACCAAGTATAGAACTGGGCCCCAGCTGTGGTTCTTTATATTATAAACCTCTGAAAACTTGCAAGCAAACTCCAAATATGCACAAAGCTCATTTTCAGACACATTTTAATTTGTTAATGGGTATTGTAATTATTTACTAAATTCTTCAGCAACCTTTTGTGTACTCTTGGTTTGAATTGTATTTTACAGATATTCAGTGGAAAGTGGGGTTGAGAAAAAAGGCATTTGTACCATGAATGTGTTTTTTCACTTGCACCTTGATGCTCTGAACTCTTGTAAATTTCTGGGTGGGTTTTTTGTTTGTTTGGTGTTTTGTTTTGTGAGTTTTGTGTGGGTTTTTTTTTGTTTGTTTGGCGTTTTGTTTTGGGGGTTTTCTGTGGGCTTTTTTGGTTTTATTTGTTTGGGTTTTTTTTTGCTTTTGTTAACAACTTCTCTGCAGAGAAACCTTCAAGCTGAACAGTTGACCTGTTTTTTTCAAGAAATAGGCTGGGAGAAGTCCTTTTGGGTCTTGCAAATAAGATTCTGGTGGCATTCCTTCCCAGCCTTGATGCATAGACCCCAATGGATAGGAGGAAGACTTCTGATGAGGAAGAAATGTGGCAAGAGTCCTGCTCTTGAAGTGACTGTTCTCTGCTCATCCCAAGGATGCTGAAAAGAGCAGGTGTTAGGATACCATGAGATGTTCTGGAAGGGCAGATCTTTCCATTCTTCTACGGGGTAAAATCATGTGATTGGGACTGAAGGTGCAGCATGAGCATCCTTGGGCTTTTTCCCATGGAAAGAGGGCAGGGATGAACACTGAGAAGATACTAGATGGAGAGTTTTTGAAAGAGGGTTTGTCCAAGACATAACTTGGTTGTCAATAGTTCGAGGTGGCAATCCTGATCCCCTTTACAGCAGCCATTCCAAAACACAGCTGTCAGGTGAAAACGAGCACTACAACAAGACAAATAGGTGAACCTGATGCATTTGCTGCACTGAATTAACATAAATGGGACTGTGGGAAGGGCTGAGAGCATTTATGGGGTGGGAGCCAGCAGAGAGGAACAGAGCTGAATTTGCAAACACTCTTCCCGTCAGCTCCTGGGCTGTCCAGCTGGGAGCTCTTGCACTGATTTACTGCTGTCCTTCCTTTAGCCTTTGAAAATCAATCCATTAACAATTAAGGTAATGTCTAGTCTAGTGTTTATTTCACATTCTCATTAGTGGACTGACAAACCCCTCACTTTTTCAAGCAGTACAACTGTTCTGTTCCACAGGGGGGCTGTATCTCTGGGTCATGGTTTTTTCCTTGTTCCCTGTTAGAGCTGAGATCTGCTCTTGTGGAAGCATTCAGGAAAATTACCATGCAACACCATACCTTAGCATTGTGTTCCTTGTGAAGAAGACGCAGCTTTTGTGCTAAATGTTCCCAAACCTCCATCAAAGCTGAACTGGGGCAGAAAGGGGTAGCCCTGATTGCCTGCTGGGCCACAGGAACTGGCTGTGGGCTTGGAAAGGAAAAAAGCATTTGGTGCCAGAGTTCATGTTCCTTTTCTCCACCTCCTGGACAGTAACAATGTGCCTCAAATTCAGTTTGACCTGTGTATCTCTGCTTATATCCCGAACACTGGGGAATTTTCTCAGATTGTTGGGAAATGGCTTCTTTGCTGCAACACTGTAGATGGCCAGAGGTACCAGACCGTGAGGCTCTGGGTCTCAGCAGCCAATCCACCTCTGATCTGGGATTAAACTGGGGGTGGACCCCAAAGACCTCTGTGCCTCCTGTTTGGGGGGTTGGCATACTGGTGGGGGAATGGCAGCTGTTGGGCACTGAGTTTATAAGGGTCGATATCTCACAGCCAGACAGGGACCTGCAGACACCTGTGGGGTCTTCGTGGCTCACCCCACCTTGAGGTAATGAATTTACCACTGCAGCTTCTTGGAATGTATGTTAATCTAACTCTGATGTGAAGTGCAGGATGGCTTGGGTTGCAAAAATGACCTTTAGTTAACGCTGCTAGAAGAGTACTAAATAATAACAATTTTCTCCTCCTGGTTCTCATTTGTCCTTGTGGGGTTTTTTTGACAATTTCTAGGTCAGGTCCCCCATTCCGCTGCTTCTGCGCTAGCACAGCGATCAGGTTGCACAATTGCAGAGGAGGGAGGAATCTGCTTCCCGAATCCCCATCTCCCAAGTACCCTTCCCCGATTCTTCCCTTTTCCCCAGCGTCTCCGGCTGGGAGCTCGTCTCAGGTAGGCTGTGGGTCGAGGGCTACGGCAGGGAGGGTTTTGGGGAGGTTGGGGGTGCTGGTACCCCCTCCCCGTGCCGGGGGTGGGACGGGGAGGCCACCGCATCTCCCGGCGCCTGCGGGGCGGGGGGAGGACGCTGCCCGTGTCTCGCAGGTGCGGGCTTGCCTTCCCTTTGCTGCGGTAGGTTATTTATTATTTCTACCCCCACTGCTTCTTTTCCTCCTTCTCCCTCCCGCTTTGCTCTTACGCAGTGGGAGCAGCCTGGCTCTGCCCAGCCGCCCTCCGTCCTCCCTCCCTCCCTCTGTCTCATCCCTCCCTTTTCCTTAAAAACGTGGGCTCCGGGGTGCAGCCCCCTGCGCTGGCAGCATCCCTGCCTGCGAGAGCAGCCCCTTCCCCTCCTCCACCTGCAGAGCCCCCGGCTTTGTCCCGTGTCTCCTCTCATCCCCCCGGCCCGGGGGTGCTGGATGCGGCCGCGGGGAGCGGAGTCTGGTCCTGAGCTGCGCTAGAGAGGACCCGCCGCAGGTAACGCAGCCAGCTGCGCTTTATTTCCAACTTTGGGCTTTTCGTGCCTTTTTATCGTGATGTGGACAGAGATGGGGGGGGTGAGGTGGCGCTTGGGGTACACGGCCGGCAGTGGAAGGTCTGGGGGCACACAGAGCAGGGATGGGAGAGGCAGGTGGGAGCATCCAGCCCTTGGGAGGGATGGCGTGTGCAGCCCGCATGTCCCCTGCTCCGGCGGTGAGGAGATGTGCGTGATCCCGGGGTGCGCGGGACGCGCCGGGCTCTCAGCGCTGCATCCCACCAGGATGCTCCTGGGCAGGTTTGAGCGGGGCTGTGTTACCCGGCAGTAAAGAATCACCCTCCCTGGTAATAAATCATCCTTCCCCAGGGTTTCTCATGCACATGCTTTGCTACAGTCCCGCGCTGCCTGTTTGATCAGCAGATCTTGAAACTGTTTCTTGGTGTTCCAGGTCCTTGGTGCAGGTTGGTGCTTCAGGATGGACCCGCTCTTCCCTGCCCATATTTTTGAAGACCCTGACCTGAGAAGGCTGCTGAATGACTCCTCCATGCTCAACCTGAGCTTTCTCCCCAGCAACTGGTTTAACAACAGCACTGGGGACAGCTTCCTGCCACTCAGCATCAAGATCACCATCGTGGTTGTCTATTCCATCGTGTGCATTGTGGGGCTGGTGGGCAACTGCTCCGTCATGTATGTGATTGTCAGGTAGGACACGCAGGGAGGCTCCTGGGAAGGTTGGGAGCGTGGCAGCCCTTCCCTCCCCCAATCCCTGCTGCAGGTGAAGCGGGCAGGTACTTCCCTGGTGGTTGTGATATGCTTTAGTGCTAATGATGTGGCATTTGTTTTATTGTTTTGGGTTTATTTGATTTTTTTTCCTTTCCTAGGCTGTGAGGAAGGTTTTCACCAGTTTTCAGCTGCCCTCTGGTGCCTCCTAAAGTTTAACCCAGAGAATGGAACAGAGAGCAGAGCTGCTCAAAATATGGGGCTTTTTTTTTTGGTTTGGTTGGGTTTTTTTGGTAGCGGGGGGAAGCTGGATGTCCCTCAAAAAGGCAGTGAGCTGGGAGAATTCTGCTGCCTGGGTGTGCTGGCTCCTTAATCCGACCTCTCCTTCCTGTGCTGTGTCCGGCACCCCAGCTGTGTTTGCAGGTGCTGCTCCATGTGGGACCTGTTTCTTTCCAGAGCTGAACCTTGTTGCAAGGGGAAGAGCCTGCTGGGAGGCTCCTTTTTAGTTGTACAGGGGGAAAATCAGAAGCATGACTCTTTCAACCCTTTGGAAGCTGTAGACATGAATAAGATGTGACAGGATGCTGCAGAGTTGAGGGCAACTTCTCTGACTCCTCATGCTGAAGTCAGGAGAGTGGGGGGACCTTTTTAGGGGCCCTTTGCAGAGGGACAGAGCATGGAGCATGAACCTCTCCAACCTCTCTCTGTGTTGCTGGCATTTTAAGTGTCCCTGTCTGGTTCTGCTGTGGTTCAAACCCCCTTATTTCTGAGAATCAGAAACTGTGTTTCCCCTGTAAGTGCAGAGTAAGTTTATGCAGCTGTGATTTTGTGAAACCCCAGCACCCCGCTTCTGATCTCTGCATGCTTCATGCTAAGGAGGGAGCTTCCATTTTATTTATGCCTTGGAGCAGATTCCTGGTGCAGGTGGATGCTGCCAGCACAGAAAAGACAGGTTGGATCCTACAACAGAAGATAAAAATATTTAGCAGGTAGCCAGGCTCCTGCCAGGAGCCCAACTGCTTCCAAAACATCTTTCCCCTGAATACACACAACTTGGTTGCAGAAGATACTGCAAAATTAAGTGTCTGGTATCAGAGGTCAGTGAAGGGTAGCTAAATCTCTGCCACAAGGGCAGAGTGAGATGACTGTTCATCAGGCTGCCTGTCTGTGCTCTCTTTGCAGAGTTTATGGTAGAGAGAAGGGATCCCATTAGCCCTGGGGAGTCTGCAGATGCACAGAGGAGATTTACAGTACACTGATGCCATGTCTGGAGAGCTCCTGTTCCTGTTGTGTAGTAGCAGTCATTTGAATAGTTTGTGGGTGTGTCTAAGCGTGGTGAGTAGTGAGGCTCTGGGAGTTAGAAGTCCTTGTCTGACTGATGCAGCTCCATGGGAATGCCAGCCAGTGTGCATGCAGAGGGAGGGAGTCTTTGCCCTGTGCGTGACCCTTATATGTGTGTAAGAAGAAGTTTTGACAGGAATCTTCTCCCTGTCTGCAAAGCTCTTGTGGGATGTGAGCAGCTGCATCCCACTGCATTGCCCAGGCTGTGACTGGGCATCACAGGTAACATCAGTGTCCCAAGCTGGCATCCTGGTCAGGGTGGATCTGTGCTGTGGCCATGCATGCAGAATGGTGGCGTCTGTTCCACATCTTTTTGACTTTGATACCTTCTAGCTGAACAAATGGCATGCAGGAGAAGAGTGGGATTTACCACTGGAATTTCCCCTGAAACATAACTTTGTGTCCTCTGGTTTTACTGGTTTTAAGCAATTCAAAACTGAAGACAGGTGCCACCCCCATCTGTTCCAGGTCTTTTCCATTTCTCTATTTCCCTTTACTCAGAAACCCAAAAGGGGATTTGATTATTTGAGTATATCCTCTTGGGGATTCACCTCTGTTTTTTTTTAAAAAAACTTCCACATGAGCTTGGAATGCCCCTTTGAAAAGTGTGCTCTGGGAAAGTTATAACTGAAGTAGGGCACGTGTAGAAGCTGCTGTTCCCACTGATTCTCCACATCAGTGTCCTCTGGGAGTTCAGCACTGAGCTGAAACCAACACTGAGTTATAGCCAAGGAAATGACCCTTGGGTCAGTGAGTAATTGCAACTTCTGGTTATCTCTGCCTGGGATTCTTCTCTCCTTGTCCTGTCTGTTGAGGTCAGGAGAAGGTGTGGGATAAACTGGACTCAGTATGTCAGACTCTTGGTCCTTAGATGTGGATTGATGCAGAACTACCAAATTAGTGGCCATACAAGGAGGATGCAGATGAACTTCTCAAACACAGTTTTTTCTCCCCAGACTGGGGCATTGGTGCTTCATGCCTTGAGTAGCATCTGTTTTTCAGTAAGTTGAAAATTGGTTGCTGATAAGTCAACATGGGTTTTTGGGACTCTTGATGATACATCTCTTCTATTAATGAAAAAATGATTGGCAAACCCTCTGTGCTGCACCTCTATCACCTGTAGGTACGATGCACCCCACAGAAGCTGTTTTTTTTTCCTTTCCATGCTTTGACAGGGACAACCAGGCTTAATTGTATTACACAACCCATAAGAAAATGGTGTATTTTCCAGAAAAAGAATGGTACAACATCATAAACAGTAATTGTTTCCTGGTTTTGAGGGAGTTAGGAAATAAAGACACTCTAATACCAGCACTCGAGGAATTTGGAGGCATCAGGAATGCTCATTTTTTGTTCCTTTGAATGAGTTTTCTGCACCACTGAGGCAAGAGTTTGAAAATCTCCTGGTATTTCACATGAAAGTAAAAATTCAAAGCGTCCTCTAGGTTTTCCCCTGTGTTATAGAACCCAGCCTATATCTCTATTGTATTAGGAGTGATTTAACATTTGGAATGGTTAATTTAGAGACAGTCATCATGTGGCTGTCAATCCTTTCCAGTACTGAGCATCACTAATTGGGGAAGATGGAGAAGGGTTCTTATCAGGAACACAATTTCCTGGACAGTAAAGGGCCTATTGTAGAAACCTGCCTCGTCTGTGGCTTTGTTCTGCTGGCTCATCGTGGAGCTTCTTGCCAGTAGAAATGATGCTTCCCCTCCCTCCTCCTTCTGCTGTTTGCTCTCCTCTGCATATATTTTCCTGTTCTGCTTTTTAATGAATGTGAAACAAGGAGCTGAACAAAGAGTTTGAGGGGAGAGTGAAGGAAACAGGGCTGCTGAGATACCTCTCAGATATTAACTGAATTGTGTTAAGGCTGCTTGCCCAGAAGCTTTGTTTTTAGGAGGGAAAGCAAAGGGGAAGGAAGATGCATTGTTCCTTCAATGGCCTTGGGGGTGGCAAACTCATGGGACTGAAGGTGATGCTGGCCCAGGTGTTGTAGGGATGTGACAGAGACCCCTGAACTGCTGCCAGCCACTGGTGTGCCAGGGAAGGGATAATATGCATCTTCTGTTCCAGGGAGTCCTCTGTTGTCCCCAGCTTCATAATGTTGCTACAATGCTCAACAGTGATCTGGAGGACTCCCTTCCTCCCGTTCAGTCTCCCATAGGAATGATGTCTCACTTTTTGGGCATTCTGCTATGACAGCTCTCTATTGGGAGCCCAGCAAAGTACTGGGGATGCTCAGCTACCTCTAAGAACACTTTTCAAAGCATTTTAAGCAGTATTTTAGACATATTGGGGCTGACAAGCTCCTAGACTTTCATTTGCTGCTTTCGGGTGAAGCTGTAGGAGGAAGGATGTGATGGGGAGATGCCTGCACCACAATCCTGCCTGGGGATGCTGTGGCAGCTGTTATTCTGCTTGAAAACTGCCTCAGTCTCTGAGAACAGGGGTGAGGGCAGCTGGCTGTGATGAGACTGGGAAAATGAAGTTAATTATCACATTGCAGAGATGCTGATTTCTTAATAGAAAGCTTTTGAAGGGAAAAGCCTTGACCAGCTGTGTGTCTTGGTGCTGAAATGGAGCAAAAGGGAGATTAATGTGGTGGGGACCCAGTGTAATGGAGCCATCTGAGACATCTGTTGTCTCCAGATCTTAGTTTTTCCTCGGGGGGGTGGGGGAGGGAAGACATTTCTTGCAATTTATAGAGAAGTGAAACCCATGCTGAGGGTTCTGTGCCCTGGAGACTGAGTGGAGCTGGGGGGGCATGGTGAGGTGAGAGGGAGAGAAACCTGCTGTGATAGTGGCTGCAAAGGACAGGTCTACAACTCTGTGATTTCTGGGTCTCCACGAGCCCGGGTGAGCTGGGCTCAGCCATATGATCCATAGTAGCCATGTCTGGCCCTTGCTAACACAGATCCTGTGGCTCCAGTGTGAATTGGAAGGCTCTTTATTTCACCTGACTTTGGGGAAATGGCTGAAAGGGAGTTGCCATGTGCAACAGTAATTCTGTAATGTGGGACTCAGTTCCCAGAGTTTTTCACAGACTGGGCAATTCCCATCATCATTTTGGATGTGAGCAATTCAGTAGAGGCAGATCTGGCTCATGAACTGGGATAAGAGCATCTTGTTTCAGGGTGGATGCTGATGAATGCCCTCCTTAGACCACAGCACCACCTTTGGTGGCCAAGCACCTGCTCAGGGATGTGGGAGCATCTCTGTGAGCCCCTGGGCAAGCTACTGAGACTATTACAGCAGCAGCCACCCAGCCTTCTCCCTTGGCATGTCCCTATCCACACTGGTCCCCAGAGAGCACCCAGGGGAGGGTGGCTGTGCTTGTTTTTCATAGCTGTCACCTGGACACAGTGGTGAGACTCAAGGGCAAGAGAATCATTAGTCCCAAAGTACATGCTAGCCCTGGCTGGCAGCAGACTCTTTAACCAACCCCTGCTATTCAGTCTCTGTCCTGCTGGGTAATTTATAGGCTTTTAGGTGCTGTGTTGGTGGTTGCTTTTGCTGTAGTGCCTGGCCTCAGAGTCCAAAGTAATTTAAATTTGTCCTTCTCAAACTCCGGATTTTTGTCAGGGTCTGATGAACCATTAAAAATCATCTTGAACTGGTTAGCTGTTTCAGGCTGAGTGGGCTCTGAAATTGTGATCAGAGCAGCAGGGATGTGGAGAGCATGGTGTGTGGGTGTATGGCTAGGGGGACACAAATCAGGGTATGTGCCAGATCAAATCTTAGCTTCACACTACCTGTGGGCTATGAGCAGGCTGGGAGCATAGGTGTGAGAGAATCAGGGCTGGTTTCTACCATCACAGGGTGGAAGTAGCTCAGTAAAAATTCTCCCTGAGCCTTTTCTGCTCTGCCTTGCTTCAGGTGCATGTCAAGGACGAGGGCAAAGGCTGTCACTGCTGCCAGGGTGTGAGGTGGGGATGGAGGGAGCTGCTCAAGGTGAACAGCGCTGTCTGCATCCCAATTAGCCTGAGCTATGAATATGAAAATCAAGAGACTCCAGGAGACAGAGAGCTCCTGGAGATAATGCTCGGGGCTCCTCAAGGCTGCAGGCTTTGCTCTAGTCTCTCTGCCCCAGTGTCTGCTGCCCCATTTTGGGTTGCAGGTTTGCTGCAGCTGGCTGGTCCTTAGCTCTGGGGCATCCAGAGTGGCTCACTGTCCCGCAGCTTTGCCATAGCTGAGTGGAAAAGGGGGAAAGATGCTAAAACAGATCTGCAGCTCATCCGAGTCTCAGCCAGGGACAGAATCCATCCTTGTGAGAAACATGCCCTCAAAGCCCAGAGGGCTGTGTCCTACCCATGTTCTCTCCCAGATTGCATCTTCCCCTTGCTGAAACCCAGCCTTGTTCCAGGTAATGCTGCTTGAGGTCCACTTACCAAAAAGGAGGGGGAAGATGAGTGCTGGGCTGATATTCAGGCATTTTTCCTCTTAGCTTCAGCATCCAAGAGAACAGGATTGCAAAGCAATTAATGTTGTGACAAAGGTGGAGCTGGATGGAGAGGTGACAACCACCCTGTGAAAGATGCTCCATTAGAAAATTATCTCCATAAAAGAGTGCAAGAAAGTGGCTCAGCAGGGAGCTAATGTCCTCTATAGAGGCTACAGGCTTATCTGCAGCAGAGCTGTGCCAAGGAGGGGAGGAAACTGAGGTGCCTCCTAAAGCCCGAGAGTTTAATTTATTTTTTTTGTCAGATTAAGTAAAAAAACACTCTCAATTCCTGAAAGAAAAGAAAAAAGGTTAATCCACAGGGAAGTGATTAATTGATTTTTGTGTACTGAACATTCTGGAAATGTTTGGGAACATTGTTTGGTTGGGATAATGGCTGTTGGCTCTCAGCATGGAGAGAAGTGGTGTAGAAGTAATTAATTAGGTGTAAATTAGTTTCCCCACCTTTCAAGAGCACAAAATCAGCCTTAAAATCCACTAGAAGAAGGGTTGAAGGAGGTAAATGGTGGGCCAGTGGCTTAAGTGTCCCTGTGTTGGAGTGGGCCAGGGAAGGTGACTCTGCCATCCCCTTAAGGAGGTGGCAAGGAAGAAAGCAGGAGAAAGGAATCTGTGCGTTGAGAGAGAGCAGATCTGTGCAGGGCCAGGCTGAGCACTGGTAGCTGGACTCTGAATTCTTGCTGAGAAGCATCTGGGAAGACGGGGACAGGTAGGGGTGGAGGGGTGCAGGAGGGAGCTGAAGGTTTGTGATCTGCACACCCTGAGCTCAGGGCTGGCTGAGATGCCCCAGGCTTCTCAGTGCTGAGGAAACAGGAGTGTGCAGGGAGGCAGCTTTGTCCCCCATGGATGTTGGAAAGGGGCTGGAAATGGGTGAATCTCTGCTGACCAGTTTCTCCCACTGGTCAGTAAAAAAGACAAACTCAAGCAACCTTTAATTTTTTCTGGTTCGCTGGCAAGTTGCTCATCACTGCTCCAAGTTGTTATTCCCCTGAGTTAAAGTGTCAGTAAGACCAGTCAGGGCTAGAGACATGTGGATGAATTGCCTCCAGCTCCAGTCCTCCTAAAAGGATGGACTTGCATCAAGCTTGACCTTTGGAAGCTTCAACCAGCCCAGCCAGGTCTGTGGTGCACTACAGCTCCCAGGAGACCTTCATGAGCACAGTCTTAGGTGACTGAATCATTTCCTGAAGGCTGAACTGACAATACTCATTTTTGCCTGGGCTGATAGGAAAGCAGTAATTTAGTTTTCTTCATTTTAATCCCCCTTTGCTGACCTAGACCCACCTCATCCTCATGTGTACTTTGCCATGCTTATGCCAGCTGCAGGAATTGAAACAACAAAGCTTTCCCACCCTGAGATGCTCTTCTGGGATTCAGAGCACTGGAGTCTGTTGTAATTCTGCCTAGGAAATCCCAAAGCTTAAGGCTCTGGCAGCTGCCTGGTTGAGTTGGATTTGCCAAGTGTTTTGCTTGTTCATCCCATCAAAATAGGAAAGGCACTGGCACTTCTCTTCTAGTAGTTCTGGTTATGTAAGTTTATCTGAGCTGTTTTTCTAAGACCTTGTGATTTCTGGGCAAAGAGGAGCCTGACTCAGCCTTGTGTGGGGACCTCAAAATGTTTCCAACCATGTTTCCATCAGTGCTCACCTCCAAAAGCTTCCCTTGGCTTTCAAGGTCAAGTGGAACATTTGATCTTGCTTTCTGGAGCCACTTTCAGACTTGTAATACAAGCCCAGCTTAGAACCCCAAGGTGGCTAAAAAGAAGTAGACTTTATAGTCTGTGGCTCCACTGGCTTCTATTCTTGCAAACCTGACCACATCACCCTGTGTCTCAGTGGAGTTCAGAGTGTGCCTCTGATAATGTTCTGCCAAGCATTCAAATAATCTCTCAAGAACTGGAGCTGAGACCTTCAGGGCAGGGCACAAAGCTGAGAAGGGCAGTTGTGGGTTTGCTGTTCTGAATCAAATTGACAAAAAGAACTTTTAAGGTCAAATCAGACCCTGTAATATTCTAATACAGACTGAAAATAGTGTGGCAGTTAGAGTAGAAGTGCCACCCTCGAACGAACTTGCACTCTGTTAATAACACACATCACTGTCTGCCATTTTGGGGCACATTTCTGCAAAGGCCATTGGTATAGTAAATTATGGATGAGCTGTAGTTTTAAAATTATACCTATTTGAGCTCTTATTTTGCCCATGAGAGGAACATCCTGGAGCTGAAGTGTTAGATTCAGCCACATAGTCACTGTTGAACTTCCATTTCTGCACAGCCTGCATGTCTCATGGGTAGATGATTACAGTTTGCTCTGCTTCGTTTCCCATGTGTGAAAGGAGATGATTGCCATTAGAGCAAGGTGAATCTTTCTTTATGGCGGTCAGTTCATGTGATGAAAGTAATATCAAAATGACAAAAATTCTTTGAAGTAGAGTTGACTTGTGACTTTACCACTTTCTTTAGAAAGTTCCACTGTGATATTGCAATTTCTGATTCAAGCCTCATTCCTCACCAGTTTTTAGCTGGCTGGGGCTGGCCATCTTGTCCATTCTGACACGTCACATTAGCCATACTCTTTGACTATGAGCTCTTAAAAAATGGCTCATCAGTTTACCCCTGGACCTTCCAAATCAGCTTACAGGGTAAAGCTCCCACCAGTTTTTATAATAATGAAGCCATATGTGATGAAATCCTAGCTTAGCCTTATTGAAGTAATATTTTTCAAGAGATACTCTGAGTTGGCAGCCTCAGGCTTTCATGGTCCTCCCTGACAATCTGAGGGAATGAGCTTCTCCTATTCCTGGAACTGATTGTGAAGGTACTGTTTGTGTTTTTGTAGGAGCTGGGCTGAGCTGTGTGTTGATAGACCTGTGGGAGATTGAAAGGTGAGGGTGGCCAGTCTGATTATGTAAGAGAATACAGCATCTCCTTCCTAAAGTGGCAGAATGGCCTCAGCAGAGTTCAGTATCTTACCCATCATGGTGAAGGTGGAGCTCTAACCATTGCTCATTCCTGCATTTTAGGTTCACCAAGATGAAGACAGCAACCAACATTTACATCTTTAACCTTGCTCTGGCTGATACCCTGTGCCTGATGACCTTACCCTTCCAGGGTACAGACACCTTCCTGGGCTTCTGGCCCTTTGGCAATGTCCTCTGCAAGATTGCCATCTCCATAGACTACTACAACATGTTCACCAGCACCTTCACGCTGACGATGATGAGTGTGGACCGCTACATCGCCATCTGCCACCCCATCAAAGCCCTGGACATCCGCACTCCCCACAAGGCCAAGGTGGTGAATGTCTGCATCTGGGCACTGGCTTCTGTCTTCGGCATCCCAGCCATGGTGATGGGATCTGCAGAGAATGAGAACAATGGTCAGTAAAGCTGCATCCAATGGGTGGGAGGTGTTGGTGACCAGGAGAGCCCATGGGCTTGGGGCGCCAGTTTCATCAGTGGGGTGAGGTCTCTGCTGTAAAGTTGTCTTCATTCTTTTCTTTCTGCTCTTGCCTCTCTGTATCACTGCTACTGCTCTTCCAGTATTAAACATAGAATCACAGAATCATTGAGCTTGGGAAAGACCTCTAAGAGCATTGACTCCAGCCACTTACCTACCTAGTCTAAACTAATCTGAATGTGCAGATGCTCTTTTGCTTGATCTGTGTTTGCTGAGCTTCCTTTCCATTTTATTTTTTCACTTGCAGAAATTGATTGTCTAATTAAACTCCCTTCACCAGTGGACTACTGGGATCCGGTGTTTGGCATCTGCGTCTTTCTCTTCTCCTTTATGATCCCCGTGTTGATCATCACCATTTGCTACAGTCTCATGATCAGACGGCTCAAGAACGTCCGTGTCCTCTCAGGCTCCAAGGAGAAGGACCGAAACCTGAGGCGCATCACTCGAATGGTCCTGGTGGTGGTGGCAGTCTTCATTGTTTGCTGGACTCCCATCCAGATTTTCGTGCTGGTCCAGTGCCTGGGTGCCAAGGCAGAAAGTGAGCTCGAGCTGGCCATCTCCTGCTTCTGCACTGCTCTGGGGTACGCCAACAGCAGCCTGAACCCCGTGCTCTACGCCTTCTTGGATGAGAACTTCAAGGCGTGCTTCAAGAAGTTCTGCTTCCCCACTGCCTTCAGGACCGAGCTCCAGATGTCCAACAGGATGTGCAGCATTGCCAAGGATGTGGCCTATGCCTGCAAGAACTCAGAGGGGACTAACAATCCGGCCTGACTAGGCATGGAAATTCCCATGGTGGCTGTCGCCCAGCAGAGTCCAACCACCCCCACGTCAGAACTAACTCAAATAACAGCTCTTTAGCAGGACCTCAAAACTGAGAGGCGAGAAACCAAGGAAACAATTTTGGGGGTCGGTAAAACTGGATACTGCAAGAGCATGCAGAAAAAGTGAGCCCATTTGATGCATTTTTAATTCTAGTGCATCCTGCACTAAGGAACGTATTTGAAATCAGCCCTTTGATTCCTGTGAAACCCTAGGGGTTTGCAACATTATTGAGAATTCAGGAATTAAGGATTTAAAGTAGGCATCTCTCCTGGGACTTACACTTTTGCTGCTGGGAGACAAACAGAGTGTAAACTCTTCCATTGCTTTTTGCCTCCCTGAGCTGTTTGAGACACTAACAGCTCGTGTGGCTCACCAGGCGCTCGTGTGAGGGTTTTATTCCTGTGCCATCACTCTGAAATTAGACTTTGCTGCAGCCAAAGTGGGCAGGAGCCATGAGACAAAACCCAAGATCATTTCCAGGATGAGTCATCGAGCAGGGAAGGATGCGGGGAGGGAGAGGAGGGAGCTGGCGGAAAGGGAAATTCAGACTGCCTTGGGAGGACAACACCAGCCCCTGCAGATGGGATCTGCAGTAAAACCCTGCTCTCAGAGGGGAGCCAAGGGGGTGAGAGGGGGCTGCCAAAATTAAAGTGTAGCTCCAGAGAGGAGGAAATAGACACAATTTCTCGTTTACATGCTGCTACTGCTTTTTTCTTTTTAAAAAAAAACCTCTGTATTTCTAGTGTAACAGTGGACAGACTGTATCTGTATATACATATCTGTAGTGATTTAGGTACAGATATATGGTAGGATTTCACCTTGCCAAGCATGCCTTGGGGATCTCCCTCAGTGAGAAGAGGAAGGAATGAAGTGGCCTACATATACATGCATTTATGTATAGGGGAAAGCCATTTTGGAGAAGTCAGAATGGCAGCTGCTCCAGAAGACATGGGCATTCCTGGTAGGAGGAGGCAGCCTGAAACAGTCCCATCTCCTCTGCATGGGATAAGTGGGGCACAAACCATACAAAAGGTGGGGTTTTGTGGTTTGGTTGTTTTGTGGTTTTTGTTTTTTTCCCTAACTTAAATGAGATCCACGATGCTGAGAGCATGTGGGAAATGCTGCCAGGTACCACCCCTCCTGCCAGCCATGGATTGATTTTTTTTCCTCTCCCAGTAGGCCAGAGCTTTGTGGAAAATGAAATGTTGTGTCATTTCATTCACTAATGAAAGCTTCCTTGAAGAGTTTAACCACTGAGTGCTCTCTGTGCTGGGGGAGACAGCAGGCTGGTATTCTCCCTGTAGCACAACAGCCCAGGGAAATCTGGGCACCAGTTATCAGTGGTGCTGATGGAGAAGCGAAACAAAGACCTCCAGTTGGAGATGGGAGGTCAACTCCAATGTGAGAACCGGCAGCATTGTCTGGACTGTACAGATTTCATGTGAATATATTTCTTGTGCTCTGGTCTATGAGATTCTGTATTTTTAATGTATTGATTTGCCAATATTTCAATGCTGTCATGTTCTTTATATATGCTGTATAAAAGAATCGAATGTTATATTTCTATGTAGAGTGTTTCCCTTATGGTTGGGCTTAAAATATAGATGGAATTCTAGTGTCCCATGTATAGGACCCAGATCCCTTGTAAACTGCTCAAGCTGGGAGGATTTTGATGCTGATTAGCATTTGATTGGGAATCTGGAGGGATACCAGAGCAAACTTTGCAATTATCACTTCCCCTGACTAATGTGGGGGGAGGAGGAAATCTGGGCACTTTAAGCACTTTGCGATGGATGTTTATCCCCAAGCTCTCACCAGGAAATCCCACACAGTCCCCAGGCATGTGGAGAACAACTCCCTGAGAACTGAGCTGTTGGCAAGCTGTATCCATGCCCTTCGAAAAATTGAGTTTGATGGGATATTGTGTTTGTGGATGGAATAACAGCATTGGGCAGTGAGTGACCTTGTGTCTGTTCAGCCCCTCAGCTGTCAGATGGTCTGGTGGGGTCTGGGTATGGTTGGGCCTGAATCTGGGAACTGATTGCTGGCTGTCCATGCCATTAGGGAGAAGGAGAGCATTCCTTAGTGGCTGGCTAGGGATCAGCCACTCTCCCTTTGTTGTTCTTGTTTGGTTTTTTAAATAGATTTATGTCCTCTGAGGAAAAAATGTACCTGTGTTTGGCATTTTTTTAATACAGATTTTGTTATAATGACTATGCTGCAATGATCTTACATAATCAAGTACTCAATAAATGTGTGTTTACTAAGCTTTTGGGTATTCCCATGGCCCTTGCAGTGACTGTGTTTAGACATTCTGTTCAATGCTCAGTGGAGTTTGTTATAAGAAGAGCAACAAAAACCTGAAAGCAGAACCTTATTGTACTGTGCCTATGGAATTACAAGCTTGTGGTCAGCTGGATGGCTGTATCACTGGCTCTGTAGTTCCCTTTGGAAATGGTTGTGTTGGTGTGATTTTACGACTGCTGCAATGTAAATGACAATTTCCTAGGTGGCTACTTGTGTGCTTTAATAAAGGAAAATAAAACCTGCTATGCTTTGAATGATGATCTGAAAGATTTAGGTGTGTGGGTCAGGGATGTCTCTTCTGATCCTTTTCAGTGAGATAAGTGGGAGCCTTTGTTACATAGGCAACCTTGTCTGTAGTTAACTTAGGAAAAGAATATGTGAAAATGCTGGAAAATTAGTGTTTGGAGATGAGTGTGAACTGCCTGCATGCTGCCAGCCTCCACAGAGTCCCTGAGCCTTGCAAGGGGCAGGGCAGGGATGCAGGCAGCTGCCTGCTGTTAGAGGTGAAGTCTGATGCTGGGTCAAAACAAGCTCTTCCCACATACTCTCTGCACAATTTCCAGGAGTTACAGGGTTAGGCATGACCAGGGAGAACAATAAATTACAGAGCTGCTCTGAAAATAAAGCCAAGCCTATTCTGTAAGAAAGATGGATCAGCCAGTGAGATGTGTGATCAGGAAAGCTTTCTCTCTGCACAGAGATCAATACTCCTACCCAAGCCTGTAAATATCAGGGGAGGGTTTCTTATTATTCAGGGGTGATTTTCTTCTTGAAAAAAAAATAAATTGGTGAGAAAAAAATGGAAATCTTTATTTCTCTTCTAGTTCAGTTAATTATAAGTATCCAGGGGTGAGTTCTCATAGCAAAGCCATAAACCAAAGCGCTTTATTCAGTATTATGGGATTTATTAATGTACTAACTGTTCTCTCCACTGCTGCTGGCTGAAGGGAAGTGCTGGAAAAGGCCAAGGAATGGATGAGCCAGGGACTGAGCTCTCTCCCAAGGAAGTCCTTGCCTTGTGGCAAATCCAGGCAGATCACTGGCTTTGGAAGTGCCACATCTCCCTTCTCCTTTAGCCAACAACTTTCCCCCCAGTGAATTACAATTTCTAACAGCAGAAATAAGGAGTGGAATTTACATTTTCACTGAAGTTTGGATGGATGAGGCTCTCTGGCACATGGTGGGATTTTTGGAGTTGTACTGTGCAGGGCCAGGAGTTGGACTCAGTGATTCTTATGGGTCTCTTCCAACTCTGGGTACTTTATAATTTATGGTTTCATGCCATGGGAAGAGCTTAGTCACGGAGGTGCTGAATTACCCTTTAGTGAGCTACAGGTCAGACAAGGCTTAGTTGATTTGGATGAGTATTCAGTTGAAATCCTCCTCCTCATGCCCATTGCCCATAAGGAGCCACATAGCCTTTCCCCTGCTCCAAATGCCTCTTCCCCAAAAAAAGACTGGCCCCCGAGGGGTGAAGACAACTTCAGCAGGTGATAGAAACCCTGACTGCAGAAAGACCAAAGCTGTGTTGGCCCCTTGCGGTACCAATATTGCAGCTGGGGACTTGCCCTGATGAAGACACTGCCTGATGCTGAACAGTTGCCACGTCTGTTTTTCCAAGGTGTTTTCATGGGGAGCTAGACTATAAATATGCCTTTTTTTCCCCCAGAGGAAGACTTGCTAACTCTTTAAAGAGCTGTCAGTTGGCTCTGATCTCTGTCTGGGTACTTTGGGATATCATTGCTGGGTAGGACAATGTGTGCGTCTCAGCTGCAATGCCTTATAGGGAAGGTGGCTGCTCTCTGTAGGTGGAGGCTCTCTTTTTTAAATGGAAAGGATCTCCAGCAGCAGCTGGTGCAGGTGCAGCCTTTGCTATCTGCTCAGAAGGGAATCTCTCAGACTGGCAGCAAAGCAGGCTCTGCCAAAAATCCTCCAGTTTGCTTTCCCACTCATTTCCTTGTGCTTCCCCTCAGCTATTTTGGTGGATATTTATGCATAAGCAAATTTCTCCTTCCTTCAACAGGAGAATCTCCTTCGGACACATCCCGAGCCTCAGCCCTCATTGTGCATTCATGGCTTCATGCTGTGTTTCAGTGTGAATCTGTGGCAGCAGAGCTTCATTGCTGTGACTTTGCAGAATCACTTGGTAATTCAGATCCCTGATTCTCACCTGCCAAGCCCTGACCATGGCTGTCTGAAGAACCAGATCTTACTCCCTCACCTTCTCCTACGCTGAAGAGAACACCATGAAGCTAAGATGGGAGGGATGGAGGACAGATCCTGCAGTAATGGCTGTAGGAAGGAAAGCTGTCCCAGTTTCGTGGGGAGAATGGTTTGTGCCATGGGGAGGCTGGAAGAAGAGAGAGAAGGGGACCTGTTGGAGTGAGTCCAGAGGAGGCCACAAAGATCCTCTGAGGGCTGAAGCACCTCTGCTATGGAGACAGGCTGAGAGAGCTGGGGGGTCAGCCTGGAGAAGAGAAGGTTCCAAGGAGATGTGAGAGTCCCTTCCAGTGCCTAAAGGGGCCCCAAGAGAGCTGGAGAAGGACTTTGGACAAAGGCATGAAATGACAGGACAAGACAGAATAGCTTCGCACTGACAGAAGGCAGAGTTAGATTGGATATTGGGGAGAAATTCTTTCCTGTGAGGGTGGGGAGGCCCTGGCACAGATTGCTCAGGGAAGCTGTGGCTGCTCCATCCCTGGAAGTGTTCAAAGCCAGGCTGGACATGCTTGGAGCAACCTGGTCTAGTGGAAGGTGTTCCTGCCCATGACAGGGAGTTGGAATGAAATGGCCTTTAAGGTTCCTTCCCACTCAAACCCCTCTGTGATTCTATGGTTCTGTGAAAGGAAGGTGGACCCTCGGTGGCAGCATCAGCCCATAAACCAAGAGTTGTGGTGCCGCATGAGGAACAGAGATAGACTATAAGAAAGTAGAGCATGTGCTGTGTGATGCTAATGGGTGTTTGGAACAGGGTATTTTTGGGATGGGGATGAGATGTTAAAGGATCTGCAGCCCCTTCTTGCCATGTCTGAGCTGATGCACACCAATTTTGAGTGGCCCACACTGGCTGCATGCACCTGCCCATTAAGATTGGGGATCCATGCCACCTACGCTCAAAACACATGGTAACAGATATACTGAGGTCATAGCTCTTTTTGAAGGGAGTTTTAGGATTTTTTCTAAGCAAAGGGACCGCTATTGCAGTGGGTGCCACATCTCACAAAGTCCCTATGTTCCTGTTTTCAGTACCCTGAAGCCTGGAAAGATTGCATGACAGAATGAAATAATCAATAAATAGAAGAACATGGCTTTGTATCTTGGCAACGATGATGCTAATCGACCATGTAAACTGACTTTGCTCTCCCTCCCTTAATGCAGAGAAATCCCGCCTGTCTGCAGTGAAAAAGTGATGCTGGTTCTCTGCAGTGCTGGGGTACACGGGCAGACTCTTCCCTCACCTAATGCCTTTCCTCCTACAACTTAATGTTTCTGCTTCAGAAACCCTAAAAGTACCCTGTAGTAGAAAGTGCACAGTAATATCCAAACCCACCTGGGATCACCTTCAGCACCCTGGACAACACCTCTCACATTTGGATTCATAGAATCACATAATCCTAGAATGTTTTGGATAGGAAAGAACCTCAAAAGGCATCTAGTTCAGACCTCAAAGATCATCTAATTCCAACCTCCTTGTCCTGGGCAGGATTCTTGCAATTTGGTCTTCCCATGATTAAACTGCTGGAAGGGCCTCTGGGAGGAGCCTCCAGCTCCCCATGGCACATGGCATCACTTGGGATCCCCCTGAGTAAAGAAAAGGCTGGATCATTTGTGGATCTTCTGAATACTGTGGTTGCTGTATACATGCTGTCTCCATGTCCTTGCTTCTTTCTCCTGCTTTGCTCTCAAATCCTTGTGCCTGGTGCAGTATGTGGGTGCCAGGTGGGAAATACTACCTGCAGAGCCCATGCAGGCAGCTGTTAGTGGGAGATCTCATATCCTGTGCATATCATATGAAGATATCCTTCATATCCAAAGCCCACTCTTGCAGCAAAATGTATTTTTCATCCTGTATATGTTATTGGTGTGAGAGGATGTAGCTCCAGTGCTGATGGAGCCTCCTGCCTCCTTGCAGTGGAAGAATATCACTTCTCTTCCCTTTGGGCCTGAAGCCAGGCAGAATGGGCTAGATCCTGGAGCCTTGCAGAACCAGCCCTGTCAAACAGAAGATTATCAGCATACTGAAATGAAGGATGAATCTGAAAGAAACCAAGAAGGGAACTTGACTTTTTCCAAGGAAACCATTGACAAAATCAGCATCTTTCCACAGTCCAGTTTTGGCTGCATCAGATCATCTTTCTCTTGGCCACAGAGAGAAGCACAGGCAAAGCCTGAACTGTCTCTGTCCATTCTTTAAACATCCATTTCTTTGTGTGTTTTCAGTCTGCTATGTGTAGCAAGGGCTACAAAAAAGCTCCTGCCATGTTGATTCACTCAGTGGTGTGGAATAAAAACACAAGCTCTATAGTTAATATGAAATTAAGATTAATGGCTTTTCAGCTCTGTGTGAAAATAATCCCATATTGTGATTTGGCTATTTAATGTTTGTTCAATGTTAGGCATTAATAGCAGCTTCTCTGTCTGCACAGGTCATTTGCTCACATATTTTGTTCACATCTCAGCCTTACCCTGCTCTTGCTTTGCTCAACCACGGAGAAAATCATAGAATCACAGAAAGGAAAGGACCTTAAAGATCACCTAGTTCCAGCTTCCTGGTCATTAAAATTCCTGGAGATAATCACTTGCCTCCAGGGACCCAGCATAAAAGGGCAGAAGATGAGCCCAACCCCTCATGCCGGTGTTTACCCTTCTCCCTGCAGTCCTGTGATGATTGGGAGGTGGGAATGAAAAGCCAACCAGGGCCAATTGGCTGGGAAACTGCTTCATAATCTGGTGAGTGTGTGTGAGTGTTGCCACTAAGCCTTTCTGCCTGGGGTGGGTATCCACCAGGATGGTGTGCGATGAATTCAAGACCAGGCTGGATGGGGCTCTGAGTATCCTGGTCTAGGGGAAAGTGTCCCTGCCCATGGCAGGGTGTTGGAAATGGATGGCCTTTAGGGTGCCTTCCAACCCAAGGCAGACTGTGATTCTATGATTCCATGATTCTGTGAGCTGTTGGCTCTGACCTGCCCCATCTGTCATGAAGCAGGGGCTGTCAGCACCATGTCCCCAGCTCTTGGCCAGCTTGGATGAAGGAGCTCAGCTGAGTGTGACCATGGCATGGAGGACCCCGCTGCCTCCATCACATGGATAAGGAAAATGTAATTACATTCATAGGATTTCCATCAACACTGAGCAGCAGCAGGCTGGGTCTCAGGGGAGATTCTTCGTCGCATTGAAATCTGACTTCATTAATTACCAGTCTCTGATCTCATTTGAGGGTTTAAGTTTATGAAACTGAATCCTTATGCCTCTGATTTCCTTATTCAGCTGGTTTACCGAGTCTTGTACAGTGGATGGTTTGGACCATAGAAATTCCCAAGGTGTCTTCTCTTCTGGCATGAGCTGTGCAGGAGAAGCATCAGAGCAAGGAGAGATAATGCAGTTGTACAGAAATCCTGGGGAAAGACAAAGAAAACAGTTCTCAGGAAAACTGAACATGGGGACAGCTGCCTGCAGTCAAATGCCTTAACCCCAAACTAAAACTTATTTTCCCTCTGATAGGAACAACCCCTTTCCAGATGGGATGCTGGTGGCAGCACCCAGAGCCCCCATCCCTGCTCAGTGAGGGGACATTGAGGTGTGAGGGTTTAGCAGAGCCATCACCAGACTTTGGTGCACCTCCTGTTCAACTCCTCCCAGGAAAAGCTTCCTACCCTGTTTATCCAGGGACAACCAGACTTGGCTATAGGCACTTGTAGGAGTGCCTGGTTTTTATCTAGACATCGTTCAATTTTTTTTTCTTAAAGAGAAAATAACCACTAAACAGCCCTTGAAGCTTCGGCTAGTGTCTATTTACACTCAAAGAGCTTTGTTAGATAATTGTAATACTTATCTGAGAGAAAATAGAGCAATTGAGGCTTGTAATTAAAAGCTATTCAGACAGCTTTGATACTTCCCTCTGCATATTCACTTACCAAACACAAATGCCAACAAGAAACTCTTGGCAATATTTACCGTCACTATTCTTGGCCTTTGCCTTTAAATTAATTCCTCTTCCTCACTTCCTGTCAAAAGGAAGAGGGGGAAGAGAAATGTGGCAATCTGGCATGTGACTTTTCAATAGAGGTTTCTATGGAACAATTTTTTGTTGTTTTTTTTGCAGGATGCTTGATATCACAGAATAATAGAATCATTAAGGTTGGAAAAGGTCCAACCATCAACCCAGCACTATCACCATGTTCACCACTAAAGCGTGTCCTGAAATAACATATCCTCACATTTTCTGAACACTTCCAGGGATGGTGACTCCACCACTGCCCTGGGCAACCTGTTCCAATGCTTGACCACCCTTTCAGTGAAAAAATATTTCCTAATATCTAATCTAAATCTTCTGTGGCACCACTTGAGGCCTTTTCGTCTCATGCTGTCACTCCATGATGACAAGTCTGGAGCTCCTCTGGAGGCCTCAGAGCTACCATGGAAGAAGAGTTTGTCACCCCAAAACTGGCTCCAGGCACAGCCTTGGCTGCAGTGATGGTGTGGATGGGGTTTTACCCACACTGTCTACCCCGGGCAAGGACAGGGACCTCCCAGTACTGTGTCCCCCCAGCCCATAGAGGGTCCTCAGTTGACCTCCTGATTCACCATGAGAGGGAACCCAGCCTGGGAAGTCCCTTTCTCTTCAGCAGCAGGTGAGAATGTCAAACCTTGGGGTGCTGAGAGCCTTTGAAGGCACCAAACTGGGCTTGTTTCTCCCAGAATTGGCAGTAAAGCAGAGGGTCACCATTTCATTGGGTTTGTGGTGGGAGCATCAGTGGCTCATCAGCACCACCCAGCAACCTGTAGGAAGCAAGCTAAAGATAAAACAGGTTCTAGATAAAACGGACAAATTCTCTTTCTTGGATTGATTTAAAAAATATCCTCTGGAGACCTTTCCGTTTCATATCGTCTGCAGTCCAAGTTTTTGCTTATCCATTTTTAATCTTTCTTTTCATTTTGTTCTCATCTAAAGAACCTTCTGACAGCCAGGCCTTCATCTCTCACTGGGCTATTATTTCTTTTCTTACTCAAAATCATGACCAGCCATAGAGAGACAGTGTGAGACTGCCTAAGTCCCAGGGGATTAGAGCTTCGTGGGGGAACAGGCTGCAGCACAGCTTGGATGAGGACAATTGATCAAAACAGCCATTATTGCTGCAGCAGGAAGACTTAAAAAGCAATAGCAATTTCCGACTCCCCCTCCACTTATCTCAGATGCCTGTGTTTAAAGCCTGCAGTGGGAATATGAGCCCTGTATGAATCCTAATTCCAGTTCTGGGGTGGAAAATGACTTATTCCCCTCTCCCAGGGATGATGAAGCAGAGTTCTGCGGGGCTGTCTGTGCTCATGGGTGCAGTGGAGCTGGGAAGGCGATTCCTTCCTGGAAAGGAGGCAGGCAAGAACCTGCTGCTTTCCTTTGTGCTGCTGCAGTGGGCTGGAGCAAATGGAAAGCCGCCTGCTCCTGCTGTGTCCAGAGAGCTGCAAGGCTGTCCCTCATCTTTGCACACATTAAGATATCCCAGGCTGTTCCAGAAGGAGATTTCCCCAGCTTTGAGGCTGAGCTGACTTCCCTGATCAGTGTACAGCTCTCTGGGATGGGAGAACAGGGTTCCTAATTCAGCCTCCTCTGACCCTGCAGACCCTGAAAGGATGTTTGGTTTAGGAGGGAATTTTTTCAGTGAATTGTTAATGGGGTTTATTTTGCTGCTTCCAGTCTTCAAGATGCAGCTAATGTGGATTGATGTGACAAGCCAGTCCCAGCAGCAGGAGGACATTCAAAGGAATGTGTTGCCGTGCAGGTTTCCCGGCAGGCTGGGGGCAACTTGTGCTAGGGGTGGGCAAGCGACTCCTTGAAGGTGTTTTCTGCTCTCCCAGAAGGAGCTGAAGCAGCCTGGCCTCGGGTGCCGTGCTCTGAGGGTCTGTCTGGGCATGGGCACCCCGAGTTTGCCGGTTCCCCCGCAGAGGCAGAGTACCAGGCTGTGTGTGAGGCTGAGCAGTGCGGGAGAGGCAGCGATGCTGAGATGAAAGCAGAGTGCCCCTTAGTGCCTCTGGTCTGAAATACAGGGCGATGTTGGATGCTCCGCCGGCTGAAACACCGGACACCTCGGGGCTCCCATGGGAGCCAGAGCCCATCCTAAACACGGGAGGAGACCTTGGCCAATGCAAATCTTCCTTCCCTTTGACCCTTGCACCAGCTATGCCTGTAAATACCTGATAAAGGGTGCAGAAAAAAGGGAACCACGGATTCTCCTTGGTGGTGTCCAGTGACAGGACAGGAGGCACAAACTGAAATATGGAAAAGTGCATTTAAGCATAGGAAATACATTTACTGGGAGAGTGGTGAAGTACAGGAATAGGTTGCCCAAAGTAGTTGTGGCACATCCCTCCTTGGAGACATTAAAACCTGAGTGGACATGTTTCTGGGAAATTTGCTCTAGATGACCCTGCTTGAGCCATGCTGTGATTCTATGACAGTCATGACGTGATTTAATGGGAAAAGCTCCAGCAATGACACTGTCAGGTCTGAAAGTGGGTGACTCACACTTGAAAGGTCCTTTTCATCTAACAAACTATATTAGGTTGTCCATTTAATAAATTATATTGCCATTCCTACAGACCCAGTGCCAATGAACAGTGACCTTTCAGCTAACCAGGCAACTTGTGTGTGAGGGGGCACTATTTGAGTTAGTTTTCTACACTGAAGAGAGGTTTTTCCAGCTGGGAAGCCCATTGCCAGCAGGTGGCAACCATGCTGAAGCAAATTTCCTAGAGAGGTTTCACCTGGAAGAATGTGTTCTCCTTCACTGTTCTTCCAAAGTTAGCACCTTTAATATGGAGAAGACAACACAGCGATCTTGCATTCACACATCTCTTTCAGTTTTCGAAAAGGGAAAAAGGCAATTGCCATCATGACGTATCGAGGGTTGTCAGTTTTGGCATTTGGAGTGCTGAGGGCACTTGACACCACTGAATTGTCCTGAGCAGCCTCACCTGGGGGCTCCTCCCACACCCTCTCCCCTTGCTCAGGGAGCCCATTTAAGCTGAGGACTGCAACACTACCTTTTTCTGTTTTACTTGTCCTGTGCTTTCCTGCTGGAATTTGGACAGGTAAGAGACCAGTTTGGTACTTGTAGATTTGGGGAAAACTTGAGAGAAAAATTTTAGTTAAGACAGCCTTCTGAAAACCGGGAATATGTATACTTTGCAGGGCTAAATACTGTGAGAATGAGCTTTCCAAGCTTCCAATAGGGTGTTTCTGATCTCCAGACTCTTCCTCTAAAGTCCTGGTTCTGTTCAAGTATTTTAACTATCTGTTAAAGAAGAAACTTTATCTGCAATGTTTGCTAGAGTTTTTCTTGTGGTTGACAAATACCTTAGTTTTGTTACAAATCCACTGTATTTGACTTTACAGTAGGTAAAATGCAACGTATGTAGCAAAGATATGGCACAAGTAGTGTAAATTTTCTCTTGTGAAAGAAGGACCAGACTCTTTTTCCCCATGAGGTTTATTTCATTAAACACTCTTAAATAAATATATATTTGACACTTAAAAGGAACAATTAGTTAAAAATAATTTCTACCACAAATTCCCACAGTTATCATAGTGTTTGTATGGTGTGTTGTTTAACCCTGTTTTTGAGACAGAAATCTTCCTTTTGGTCTAAATTTAATCTGTGTTAACAGTTCAGGAAAGAGGGAATTTTCAGTGGGGTGAAAGACATATATCCCTCAAAATCAAAAACAAAGCCATAACACGTAGACACATACATGGACATGAAAATAGTTTCTTTTTTCTTCTAAATACCTATCCTTTGTCCATTTTATTGATATTTCATTGAAAGTGCTCATTAGTTTGGCCCCATGAAACAATCCCAATAACACAGCAATAAAGAACTGAGCATTGCATTAATCTGAAAACTGGGCTACAGCCTGTTGGTGCTGTACAGCAGATGGCAATAAAGGACCACTATGTGGTAGAAATGCACCTCTGAAAGGAAATTTTCTGTACTTAATAACTCAGAGCATGTAATTAAAAATAAGAATATAGAAATGCAACTCTGAGAAGTTGCGAGGAGTAAAGAGCAAATAAGAATTGCAAGGGAGCAGGACAAACTGTGGATGATGGGCATTATAAACAGACAGGTATATTATGTGTAAATGAAAGAAAGAACATTGTGCATTCATTGGCCACCCCTTCAGTCTGTAAAGTTGCCCCTGCAAAGCCCCAGGAGGGCAGGGATCTGTGAGCCCCAGCCCACTGTTCAAGAAGTTCTGCATTCCAGCAACTTCCGGAAACTTTTCCGAAAACTGTCATCCAGGAAAGCGTACAAGAAAGGATTCAAACATGAATTAGCATAGCTTAGGCTGGTGATGAAGTAGGATATACCAATGACCATGGAGGTCTGGGGCAAGTCAGTGGTCAAAGCCACGATGGTGGCCAAGTGGAAGGGGGTACAACAGAAAAGGAACACAGCCAGAACTATGAAGACCATAATAGTGACTTTCTTCTTGGCTTTGTCCAGGGCTCTAGCGTTAGAGTTCAAGTGCATGTTCCGTAGCTTGTAGAGCATCATGGTGTAGAGGATGCAGATGGTGGAGACCGGAATGGCAAAGCCAAGGATGAGGGTGTAGATCCTGCTGGCTTTGAACCAAAACCTTTCAGGCTTGGGGAAATTGAGGCCACAACTCTTTATCTCCAGGTCATCTGTGTAGACATTGGCAAAGATGATGAAAGGGAGAACTATGATGGTGACCAGGATCCAGATGCACAAGCTGACAATCCTGGCTGCTCGGTACGTACGATGTGGCATCCTCTTGGACCTGACTGTAGCCAGCACCACCAGGTATCTGTCTATGCTCATCACTGTCAGGAAATAAATGCTGGAGAAAATATTGTAGTGGTCTATGGACAAGATGACCTTGCAGAGGACTTCTCCAAAGGGCCAGTAGCGGAGCAGGTGTTCTGCAATATTAATGGGCAAGACAAGTGTGAACAAGTCGTCGGCTATAGCAAGGTTCAGGATGAACATGTTTGTCACAGTCTTCATCTTGGGGGCCTTGAGAATCACATAGATGACAGCAGTGTTGCCCGTGAGTCCCACAGCACAGATCACAGAGTAAATCACAGGGAGGACAATGTAGAAATCAGCTGCCTGCTCTTGGAAGGTGAAGTTGAGCCTCATGCTGTTGTCCAAGTAGCAGCTGTTGCCTGCGTTGCTGCAGGTACTGTTCAGATCATCCCAAAAAGAGCTGTTTCCCATGCCTGTTGAACACAGATTACCCTCAGATGTTACTGTAAGCCTTGCTAGCCTGGAAGAGAGAAGGATTTTTGTTTGTTTTGGTTTTCTGTGGGGTTTTTGTTTGCTTTGTTTGTTTGTTTTTCTGGGAGAAGCAGCCACTAACTCATGTAGAAGCAGGTTATTTTCAAAGGTGGGTTGTGAGGCACCTTGGGCCACCTAACTTATCTCTTCTGTCCCCCCATGTTGGAGAAGTTAGATTTTGAAGTGATGAGGGGGGAAAAAATATTTGAAAGGCACATAGGGCTCCATGAAACAAGGAAACAAGAGAATTATACCTCTCTATGTAAGTTGAGGAACTCTTCTTTCCGAGAGCATTCCGGTGAATTTTGTTTTTTCTCTGCTGGGGAAGTCAAGAGGCTCCAGCTCAGCTGTCTGCAGTGAGAGTTCTTCTGGGGCTGGCAGGAATGAGGAGGCAGAGAGGGAGCTTTGTGCCTGTTCACAGCCTTTGGAGGGCTCGAGGGATGGCTGCTGTTTCACTGACACAGCGCTGGTTTTCCGTGCCGAAGCAGAAGCGTTGTGATTAATTAGTGCCTGCCGTGATATTGGAGTTCAGGCTCTCCATTGACTGAGATTTCACAAACAATGAAGAAGTTTCTGACACTGTTCCTCCCCACTCCCAGGGTCCCCTAGCAAAGGAAGGAGGAGGAAAAATAGTTCAGGGAGTATTTCCGAAACTAAGGATTAAAAGGGGCTTAACCTGCAATCAAAGTAACCCTTTAAACGAAGGTGGGCTATGAACTTATTCACCGTGAAGAGCATCCCTAGTGCAAACAACGGGCAGCACACCAAACGTGGCACAGATGGACAGACAAACCTGTAAATTACAGAAGTTCAGGATTAATCAAGGAAGAGGGAGAAAAGTACCCTGAAAATGAATCCACTTTAGAGTCACAGCAGGAATCACCACATCCTTAGCAGTTGCCACATCCATCAGTATTGCCTGACCTCTACTTCCAAGAACTCCTCCGCAGGGAATAAGCAAACAGCCGACCCCCCCCACCCCATGAAGATCAAAGGTTTGACAGCGGGTCCCCAGGCTCTGCAAAGAGAAATGCCTCGGCTTCTCTTGCGTTTTGTTGTCCCACAACAATCCAAGTGCAGGACCGCTCAGCGCTGGGGATGGAGGGCTGAAGTCTCTTACCTGGTGAGTGGCTCCGCTGCCTCCACCAACACCTGCTGCTTGTACTGGTGAACCTCTTCTCTCTAATCCGAGCCGGAGGAGGGTCTCTGGGATGCTGACGTTACCGGGCTTTGCAATCATATCGACATGGTGCCTCTGGGTGTGTGTTGCATGTCGGAGCAATTAGCACTTGCTCAAACCCGGCAAAGGGAGCAAGAAAAAGGTTTTCTTTCTGCAGAGTTATTTAAATAGTAAATAAGGTAGATGCTGGTGAGCAGCTGATGCTCCGGGCTGTTCCCTTCAGGAACGAGGGAGATGTGGAGGGACATAGACGGCACCCAGGGCTGGCTGAATGAGGGATGTGTGAAACGGTGGGAAGCGAGGGTTAAACTGCTTCAATAGGGAACACTGGCTGGTTTTAACAAAGGAAGATGCCCCAGAGGGAGTGGGAGGAGAGTAAGCAACATTACAGCGCGCAAAATGAACAAATAAACAGATCTTGCCAGATCTGTGCTGGTTTCAGCTGCCCTGGGGGAGTTTGGCTGATTTTCCCCAGCTGGGCGTCTGGTCCAGCTTTGTAAATGCAGTGAAAGCCGTCAGATGCGCATCAGGAGGTGCAGGAGTCCCGTGAAGCTTGATGGAAATGTACCCCAGGTTATAGAACAAAACCAGCAACAGAATAAGATCGCTTTACCTTCATGTCCCTAGAAAAAGAAGAAAAAAGAAATCAAGGGTTTCTTGATTCTCCTTTAATCCTTTAAATATTGCTTGGCCTTTGTTTCAAGACCAGGCAGGGGAAAATGCAGCCATCCATCAGTGCCATGTGTGGCTGTGTGCATCTAACCAAACTGGTCAGCTTGTGGATCTGAGCTGTGTAGCCAAAAGCTGTGTTTGACTTTGCTCCTCTTCTGTAGATATTTACACTCTTCTGGCACGGTTATTGTGCACCAGTGGTGGGGTGGGAATAAAACACTTCATTGCACTCGGAGGTAATTTCTTCAGGCTGTGTGTATAACTGACTTTCCCACAGATGGGAATGTTTTTTTATGCCCAGTGTACAGCTCTTCCAGATATTTTCTTTATCTTGGCCGATTCTGACCAGACATTAGACTTAAGGAAAATTAAGCAGAAATTATATTGCCCAAAAGATGCATGGGAATGTTATGGATGATATTTCTTCTGACTAAACACTCCTGGATCTGCTTTCTTGCCTGTTTTGGTAAAGCTGGTGCAGTTTGTAAGTAGTTGTAAATGAAGCAAGTTATTGATAAATCTGCAGGGAAAAGGCAGTTTCCAGGAATTGCTGTTGTCTTTTTCAGAGAAGAAAGTACAGGAAGGCAGGGAATGTTTACATTTGCTGATCTGTAACTATTCCCCAGAACAAAAGGGTTTGAAAGTATTTTGCATCCACAGTCCTTCCACTGAGGCTTTCTGGTTTTCAGTACAAAGCATGTCTCTGGGATAGCTTAAAAGCCGTCCCTAAACTGTATTATCTTGGAATTGGCATCACACTGCCCTATCCAGTGGTGGTGTGCCCAGGTGCTGTGTGTTTTAGGGACCATCGTGATGTGCTGGGAGCTGGGGGAAGGCTGCAGGGGCTGTGCTGCTGGTGATGCTCCCCTGTGCTTTCCCTTGTGCCTTGCTCCTCATTATCTGTAGTGAACATGCTCTCCGTGCCTTGGTTTGGATGTGCATGATTAAAATAACCTGTCAGAGATGTGATGGAGACTAATTTAATTTCAGTGCCTGGTGTGGCTGGAGGGGCTTTTGTTTCTTATACCCCCCAAACACATTTCTGGTGCCTGCATTTTGAGCTGTGCTCCTTGCATAGTTCTTCAGCAAAACTCACCTGCTTTGGGGAGAACAATGGTCAACACACCTAAACTCATATAGGAAATTGCTTTGCAGCAGGAGCCCTTCCACCAAGAGAGAAAATCTTTTCTCTGGTCTGACCAGAGCGAGTGGGTGTGCATGGAGGAGGCACATCATGTCTATTGGTATGATGGGGAGTGCTTGGAGGGAAGGCTGAGAGAGTGTTTCATTAATTGTGTTTTCCCTTACTGGGCATCCCTTCCACTTGATTATAATGTTATGGTGGCACGAAACCCTGAAAATCAAGCACTGATTTGAAGATGCTGTTACCAAGGACATGAGCTGTGTTTTCCCTCACAGCTGCTGGGACCTACTCTTGTGCCAGCAGCTCCATCGCTAGCGCGTGCAACAGGGACAAAGTCTCTGTTCCTGGCAAATCTGTGCCATGGAGATGGACTTTGCCTCTTGAAAGCCACGTTTATGCTGTGCAGCTCAAGTCAACTGTGCAAACAAAGACAAGGCAGCATTTTAGGGAGGGGGAAATCCCTGCCAAAGCTAAACCAGTGGTGCTTTGTTGTCTTCATAAAGCTGTTATGCTGCTCACTCCAGACAAAGGCAATCCACCATTTTGGAGTTACTGAGTACCTGTTTTGTTGGGCTCCTGCTGCTGTCAAAGAGTCAAGTTCATCTCAAGGACACAGATATACAGTCTATACTCTGTTTACCAAAACAAAATGTTCTCGTCTGACTCTCTTGCAGTGGCTGGTTATTAGGGTGATTTATTTGTATGAGGTGTTCAGGCTTTTCAAAAGCACTGAAGGTTAATAATAGAATGAAGGAGTAGTTAGGATTGAGAAGGGACCATCTAGTCCAACCACCCTGCAATGTGCAGGGACATCATCAGCTTGATCAGACTGCTCAGAACCCCATCCAGCCTGACCTTGAATGTTCCCAGGGATGGGGCATCTACCACTTCTCCTAGTAACCTGTGCCAATGTCCCACCACCCTCATTGTAAAAACACCTCTCTTATATTTAAACCAGTTCCACACTCCTGTTTAAAGCCATTCCCCTTTGTCCTGTCATAACAGGACCTGTGAAAATATCCAGAACTGACTATGACAAACAGTCTGCAATGGCTTCTGTCGAGGAGAGCCAGTGTGCCTGGTTAGGTTACTTATTGTAGGATGACATTCACTATGGTCTGACCTCTTCCTGGGGACTGGCTCTCTTTGAGCTGTTCTGATGCAAGCTTGAAGATGTGGAGAAGTTGGCCACTGCATGCCCAGGAACCACCTGCTCCTCCTCGGTGTGGTGCTCACTCCACAAAGGAGCAGCTGGTGGGTGTTGGAGTGAACTGGAAAGGGAAAACCTGAGCTTACTCATCACCCCATGCTGGGTGCTTCTCCCTTTGCCACAAGCTGGGTGACATCCTGCTGCTTCCCAACCCTTCCTGGCTCTATTGAGCTAGGCTGGCTTAGACAGGTGATGGTGCTCACCTTGTGGGACACCCTGGGATCCAGGCAAGGGGTGTAGGTGTGGATTTTTCTGCGGGGTGAGTGTAGGGTAGATGTCTTCATCAGTGAACTGGTGAATTGTGGGTGAAGAAAGCACCTTTGAATGGTAATAATTGTCATGGATCCAGGGGCTGGTGACACATCCAACCTGCTGCAAACTGCATTGAAGGCAAAGCGGTACTGGAGGTGATTTAAGGAAAATCGTAGTAATGAGTCTTCGAAATGGCCTGGTTTTGTCAGGGAAAGTACATATCAATAACTGCCCCTGTCTTTCTCTGCAGGGGAGCAATCGAGACAAATGCCCTATTAGCAATTTCCTCAGACCAGATATGAGGGGGAATAAAAACTGCAGCACCGGGAGGTGGTGGGTGGCTGAAGCAGATTTCACTCTGCAAGCCAGGAATGGGTCAGTTCTCATCCCCAGCACCTTTTGGAGACCCTTGCTCATGCCCTAGTCCTCTGGTGCTGTCTGGGGCCGCCCAGAGGTGTCACCCAGCCATGGAGGGTGAGTGGCATTGCAGGAGCCTGCCTGGCTTCCAGCAGGAGCCCGTGCTCTCAGAGGTGTGTTAATTAATAGATCTCTGGCAGTGCACCCGTGACCGTGTGAGCAAGGACACAGTACTAGTCTTGCTGCAATTAATATGTATCTGTGAGAATTTAGAGTGCAGGCAAAACACTGCTTTAAGCACCCTCATCTCCTCCCTGACCCCCGACTGGTTTGGCTTCAAACAGCCTTGTTCCGAAGAGAAATTAAAATCTGCTTCTGTTTCAGGATGCTTTTATTGTCCAGCATTTTTCCTGCTTTTCCCCAGGGCTGAAGCGAGTCTGTGCTTTGGCTGGATTTCTGCCTTGAACCAGTTCAAAGAAGAGCCCTCTGGGAGAGGAAGGTTTCTGGAAAGGGACAGTCCCCTTTTTCAATGCTGTTCCCCTCCTTTTCAGGGTGTTTGGGGCTCGGGGCAATGGCCTGGGGCTCCCCTTGTAGTGTCAGTGCTGCCTTGAGCAAAAACTGTCCCACAGTGTGTCCTGTGATGGCCCTGACTGTGTCAGAGATGCTGCCACCTCATCCTCCCTGACTCTCTGGAAGTAGGGAAGATAATCTGCTGGATCAATCTATGCATTAATTTGTCTTCTGGGCTTGGAGATTTTGCAGTTTCCTGTCTCAGGCTTCTTCTATCAGTTCACGTGAGTCACAACTCTGTAATCTGATTGTGGGACCTGTGCCTGTGAGGAAAAAGCATTGTATGTGATGGGACGTTGTGCTGCAGTACCCCAGGGTGCAGCTAATTGCTTCCTTTTGTAGCTCTCTTGGAAGGCTGTTAACTTCGGAAACTATCAGTGACCATGCAGACTAACAGATCTGTTTTCCTGCTGGTTGCCTTTATCAGATGTGTCAACAAAAGGGTTCTCCAGCACCGTTGTTGGATTTCAGAGGTAACAAGCAAGACATGAAGAGGTATCCTAGTTTAAAAGGATGGGAGTGAAATAGAAATAAAAAGATGTTTGCCCAAATTGGGTAGATCAGAAATGGATGTGAGTCAGCAGGTAGAGACCTGCCCTTCCCTGTGTCCCTGCCCTTTCTAGTGCTGTGCTGCTGGAAGATGAGGGCTGTGTAGGGCACACGTGCCATGTAGTGTTGCAGTCCATTGGTATTCCATGCAGGAATATGCATTATTTATTTGCTATTAAACTGGTTGTTACACAGCTGCTAAGAGCCCTTGGTATCTGCCACTTCTAGAGAGTTGTCACTTTGACTTTTTAAATGCCATCTGAACTGTCACCTCTGAAAGGTCACCTTTTGTGTCATTGCTTGACCTGCTTTGAAAAAGCTTTGGGTCTTTAGAAACAACAGCATTGCAACAATTCCGTAAAGCATCCTGGGAAAAACAGCCCGGAGCCCGTCAGGGATGCTCGACAGGGAGCAGGCTCTGTGCAATATATTCCAATATCTCTAAGCAACAGCTTAATGTGTCGCCTCTCTGCTTAAGTAGCAGAGCTCCTCTGGCCTAAAAGCCTAATCAGTGGAGGGTTATGGAGTACAAATTGCTGCTGAATAAATTTGCTGCTTTTTTCACTCTGGTTTCCCCTCCCTCCTGTGTTATGACAGTGAAATGACTCATCTAAACCTTAGTATCATGTTTTAGAAAAACGTTCTAATATTTGGTACAATGCTCGTTGTGAAAAAACCAAAAACCAACAAAACACATGATATCTGTCCTCTGGCACAACGTTTTCCAATGTAATTATACAGAGCCAGCATCTCCAACACTCTTCAGGCCAACAAATGTTGTGGAGTACAAGGTTTACAAGACCATCAATTATTCTAAGGAAAAAGGGAGAAGCAGGAGGACTGGTTTGAGCTTAGTAAGACTTGACTCTATGGCTTTGGACTGCAATCACTTATTACAGCTCACTTTTGCCACTAATAGCAGCCTGACCTATTTAAATAGGTCATCGTAACTCTTGTGGCCAAATATGTGCTAATGAAAATTCAGTTTTAAGAGCGTGAGCCTTGTTGGATATGTCAGTGTGATAGAGAAAATGTAAGTTGGATAAATGAGGTGAGCTGAACAGGAAATGATGTGCTGTAGAACTCATAAAAATAATTTAAAAAGCAAAAGATAAAAGCAAATAGAAGGGTTTAATGCAAGGTGAGATTTATGGCTGGCTTCTGCTCATCTGCATCAAATGGTCATGGACATAGTGGGGGCATTTGGCTCTGAGCAAATGAGAGAGGGACTGCATTCAGGGTGTGAACCAGAAATAGCCAAAAGAGCAGCAACAGTCAGTAACATCTGGCTCTTCTCTCTTTAAAATCTGATTTTGGTCCCAAAGCAAAGCCCCAAAACTTAATTCCCTGGGGATTGAAGCTGCCAGGTTGATGACTGGGGCTTTCACAGCTTGCTGGGTAAATACAGTTCCCAACAGAAATCCTATTGATGCAAATCTAATTGCAGACAACCACACTATAGAGAAGATGTTTTGGATGCTTGTGGAGGAGAAGCTAAAAGAGAGGGAAAAAAAATGAAGATATATCTCTGTTTTCTGCAGGGAGTAATTTCCAAAGCACAGAACTCCTGGGGCCATGCGGGGCCTCCTGCCAGGTGAGGGGTTTCAGATAAGCACTGACCAAGCAGGAGAAGGTGTTTTGTGTTGGAGGGCTGAGTTATGACTGAAATTTTTCAATTCCAATACCGGTGATCCTTGGTAAAATCAGTGTCATTTTATCAGTAAGAAGCACACTTGGGCTCTGAGCCCTCTCCATCTCCACCTGCTTCTCAATTCCACTTGAAATGAGAGGAAAATTATTTACTTGTAAATGGCTTGTTTTCACCAAATTCTGCAAACTCTTGCCAAGGCTTCTTGACAGGAAGTTTTTTTGGGTTTTATTTTTCTTTTTGGTAATAAGAATTGCTCTCTTCTTGCAAACGTTCAGTAAATTGTTTCCCTGGCTGGGATGTCAGGAGGTGCAGGAGCACATGGTGTACAGAAACACTCCCCAACTGCATCAATAACCTTTGTGTGTTGCTCAGTGAGTCCTAGAAAACTGCAGAGTTAGTTGTGTGTCTCTCCAGGTTACTTGGCAATCAATTCTCCAGCTCCAAAGCATCCTAATTTACAGGGAGGATGTGACGAACTCCTTACTCTGCAATCAGGAGCTGGCAGTGCCCATTCTCTCGTGCGTTTATGGGCTCAGCAGCCAGGCTGTGCAGGAATAGAGGTGCTTTTTAATTTAGAGACTGAATCTCCCTGTTACCTGTCCAGGATTTGAGGTGAGCAGAGCTTTTGGGCTGTATTAGCATCTCTCCTGTTTTCCCCATGCAGCTCTGCAACACTCCTGCTTGGCAGGACAGCATCCTTCTACAGCCCTGCAAAGGACAGGGAATTTTCTGGGCTGAAAAGAAAAATATCCATGAGAGAGGCAGAATATGATGCTTTCTATCATATACTGATGATTGGTGATCTCAGTTTTTCCCTTCTCTGCTGCTGTGGGGCACCTCAGTAATGGGGAGGATGTTGTGGTGTTAAACTGGATAAAGAGTTTACAGATTTATTTCCAGCATGAAAACAAGGTTTGTTTTGCCCATTATGCAAGGGAAAAGTGATTTCAGGCAGAGAAAGGTGAGAGAAAGTGAGAGATCAGCAGATCTTTTTTCGTGTGGCTGCAGGGAGGGAAAACACAACTGTGGTGTGTGAGATGCGTTGTTAAGGTAAAAGCAACCCAAACAGAGAGTGAGCATCGACTGAGCTGAATCCTTGTGGGTAGCAGAGCCTCTCCCATCCCTGTCGGCTGGGAAGCATCTCCTGTCCCTGTCTGCTGGATCTCTCCAGCTTCTTCCCCTGCCGAGAGGCGCTTGTGTTGAGGCTGATTGTGCCTGTCATTTACCTTTCGATTGCACAGCCGGTTCTTAGAAAACAGTTGGCTTTTCTAACTCTCTTGAGCACTGAAGTGAGTCCAGGGGATGGGCTGCTAAGTGGGTTTGGATTGTCTTGGCTGGTAGGTGTTGCTCTGTTTCCTGGTGCTCCTCTCTGTGATGGAGCTATTTGCTCGGCTCCAAAGTGATCCCAGGCACGCTGCTTTTGTGGAAGGCAGAATAGCTCCAGAGGAAAATGTGCTGGAAATTACCTGTTCTGGGGAAACACAATCACTGCAAATTTTCTTCTGGAACCTGCTTACGATCAAGGACGCAGCCTGAACTTGTGCTCTGCTCTTGTGGGGGTCCCTTATGCTCACACCATGCTCTCTGTGCATCTCCAGAGGGTTGTCATCCCACAGAAACGTGTCCCTGCAGGAATCTCCCGGCAGGGCAGGGAGAGGGGGATTTGACATCACAGATGCACGGCTTGTGAAAACACCGAGGCAAATTCTCCCTCTCTGGCCAGGAAAGGCACAGGATGTCTGCCTGCTGTGTTCCATGAGGAGGAAATCAATTGCTGAGGGACTTCTGCTGGGAGATTTGTGCTTTATGAAATTCTTGCCTGCGGGCAGAGGCAGGCTAGGGAGCTGGAAATGATAATGCTGCCTTCCTCTCCTCTGCTGCTTTAATTGTTTGTAATGATTTAATAAGCAGCACTAAACAGAGAAACTGATCCTTCCCTGCAGCAACCCAGGCATGTGGCATTTTATTACCTTTCCTAGTGATTTTGTTTGGAATTGCTTTGCTGTATTTTCGTTATAGGCTTGATTGAAAACCTTGGGAGGTCATCAGGAAAACTGTGGACTTCGTGATGCCAAGGCTGAGTGCTGAGTCAGCACCGAATCCATGCAACCATCTGAGAAGACAATATTATGGAGAAATGGCATCATTTAAACAATTAAATGTTTCTGGCTTTGGCACCTTGTTTGTACAAATGCACACCAGGGAGAGGAAGAGCAAATTAGGTACAAACTCCCAGTATTTGCCGAAGAATGAATGGAAATAGCCTGCTGTTTAGGCTGGGAATTAGAAGAAACTTTGTGCAGTCAGATGGGTGTTGACGTGGAGCAGCTGCCAAGTGACAACAGACAGATGGAGAAGTGAAATCCCAAACTGAAGACTTTTAAGTTGGAGCTTTTTGGATGCTGGGGGCTGTAGAAGCAGATTTTGCAAGTCTCAAGGGTGATGCAGGCAGCTTCCCAGGGGAGCATCCCTGCCCCGTGCCAGGGACCTGCTGCCCTGGTCCCACAGCGTGATTTGGTTTGGACCTGGCGGCTCAGCAGAGCTTGGGGAAATGCTCCAGCCTCTGACTTGCTTGGATTTGAATGGTATTTGGGTTAAACTGGTGTCTTTCTTCTCTGAGGGATGGAACCTGGACTTCTCAGTGGTTCTGCTTGAACACAGTGGTATTTATCCACTCTGTCCCCTGTCCCAAAAAACCCCAGCAGAACCCTTACTCCTCCCACTCTGTCTTTCCCACAGCAATGATCCTCAGAGTTTTCCCTTGAGCTACAAGAATTGGAAATTGTATGTTTTTGCTGCCTTTTGGTATTGTGCAGCTCAGAGGGAAAGAAACTTCTTCCTCCCTTCATTTTTCTGCAATAAAGCATTTTGTTCATGTCTTTGAATGACTGGGAAGAAACACTTCTTTTAAAGCTAACAGAGCCAAATTGAATTCCCTTATCATTTGGAACAAAATAACCAAGTTATTTATGTTAAAAATAACTCCAAAATTTTGAAGAGATCTTCTGAGAAAATATTTCTCTTGGTGACTGATTAGGAGTGAGTACAGGAACAAACCCTTTGCCATGAACCACTCAAAGTAGTAATTTTTTTCCCAAAGAGTGGATGTAATTGTATTTTCTGGTTGAAAAAAAAATGCAGTAGGGGACCAAAGGAGCTCCAAGCCAATCTTCATTTGCTGTCAATGACTGAATTACATGCACATGGTTACTATCAGCTCTGCCAGACAATGCTGCTTTTGGATTATTGGGGGTTTTGTCAGAAATGTTTGTAGCATAAGTAGTTCATGGACTCATCTCTCTTGGCTTCAGCCCTTCCTGCTGTCCATCATATCTTGTTATTATAAGGCAGCTCTCTTCATTAAGTTGTCCTTTAATTCAGATATCTGAGACTTTTTCTACTTCTAGCCCCAGTATTCAGTGACGGCCACACAAGAGCAAGGAGCTGACAGGTGATAATTTATGAAACTTTTTATAATGGGAAAAACTAAGCTTTCAGTTTTCATCTCCTTAAAAATCTCTGTTGTTTTTGTTTCTTGTCCTGCCTCTTGTGGTCTTTGTGGCTGACCTGAATTTAGAGTTTGGAGATGCAATTATATGGATCTCAATTATTTTGAGAAACTAATCTTGTACATAAAATTAAAGAAATTTAACCTTCCAGTATTTTGAAATCACTTTTACAACTTATGATGTTTGGGATTTCCTTGTTAACACTTTTCTATAAAATTTTCATTCTTGCTTCATGGCCTTATTGTTAGTTATTTAAGCAAACAACACCTACTATGCCCAGCAATCCTTCCCTGGCCCAGAGTGATGGAATGAGGCATTGCCCATCATCCTGCTGAGGTTTGTAAGCCTTTGCCCTCCAATTTCTTCTCATTAAGGGACTTGCTCAGGAATTAATGGATGCTTTTCCCTTCTCAGTGGGCATTTATCACTCAGAGGTCACCTTGCAGCAATGATGTATAAGAGAAGCAAAGTAACTCATTTATTGCTTGTTACAGGATAAGACCAATAGCTGAGCTGTTTATTGTAATTTCTTCTCTTTTACAAATATCTTTTCTAGCCCAACAGACACAGATGGTTACATAAGCGATGGAGAAGATACCAGCAAGTTCTGAGGATCAAACAAACCTGCCTATATGCAAATTTGCTTGCTGGAAGGGAGCTTCCCATGCATCAAAATCATCTAGAAGGAGGTAATTTGGTGGCAGAGGAAGGAGCCAAAGATAGGGGAAGCAATGCCTGGCCTGATTTAATTCTCACAGTGCCTGTTTGGCTGCCCAGGACCCCAGCAGCCTGATGAGATGTCCTGACATCACCTGTTCTTCTGTTGGGCCATCCCTGTCCCTTGGGCTGTAAATGTGCTGGATGTGATGGACAGAGAACACAGCTGGATCCTTGCTATCCCAATCCCATTCAGGACATATTAATCACTCCTCTTCCTGGTGTGTCTCCATCCTCTTTGGAGGCAGGCCTGGATCTGAGGGGGACTGGAGCATCGAATTGCTTGTTTTGGGGAGAGAAAAGGAAGTGTTTGCAGTTTGCTGAGGAACTATTTGCAACAGAAAAGGGATGCTGGCAGGTCTGGGGCTGTTCCTGCTGTGGTCCCCCCTTGCTTCAGGAGCTGTACTTTGGGGCATGGTCACTTCTCCCTCAGAGCCAGCACCATTTCATGATAAGATTAGAGCAGTTTGACATCCAGCCTTGGGCTTTTGGAAGCAGTTAGTGCCTGGCGAGCCTCAGAACACAGAGGTTATCTGATTTAGCTGAAATCTCTTTCACTGGGGACTGAGTAAAATTGCTTCATATTTGCTCAGCGCTAAAAATCCATCTGAAGTTGATTGCCAAGACTTGCTGCAGCTGCTGAGTGATGGGAAAGCCTCTGCAACGGCACCATGAAATGGGAGACTGGGAGGGGAATATTAAGAAATGACATTTCCAACCATTTACAGGCTCTGATGTTGGCTTGCTGCTGTCAAAGGGGTTGATTTTAATGGTTTCAGAGGCACTAACTTGGGCAGTGAAATGCACCTGAAGCAGCAATTCCATCTCTGGTCTCTGCAAGCACCTTCATCTCCCTTCATGTGCCTCAGCACTGAAATCCTGCAAGGACCAGATGAATCTGGGGCTCTGGGAAGGCTCAGTAGTAACAGGTTTTGAAGATATTTGAGGCAGGAGTTGGAAGCAGCAGCAGAAGATGGTATAACCTTCATCCTTGTGCTCTCCTGCATGCTGATACGGCCTGGAGGAGGCACGGGTTCCATAAAGCACTTTCTGTATCTCCTGTGGGAGGAAAACAAGTGGCAAATTCTTTATTTTCTCATAGTTCCAGGCTTTTGTTGGGTGGATGTGCTGCACCCCAGGCTGGTCTTTTCTCTTGGCTGTGCTTCCAAGCTGTCCTCTGTGATTTTTATTTGCAAACCATCCCTCCAACCAGCCTGCTCTTTGCTTTAAAAATTCAGCACCACGTTGGCAGCTGAATGGGTCCCAGAGCTGGGGAGAAGAATTTGAGATGCAATTTGCATCTTAGAGTTGTTACAGTGTGGAAAATGCTGTGTTCCTCCTGTGCTTGGAGCTGCTAATCTTGTTCTGAACATTGAAAACCTCTCCAGCTTCTCTCATTATACCTAAATTTGATTATTGCTTTGATTTCACACCTCTTTCATGCAGGCTTTTCCTCCCTCTTTGACTGGAAATGTCAGCCCTCAGAAGAGAAATGTTGCTGAATCTTGGAATTGTTTACATTGCCTGTCCCTCCTCCTAATGCTGCTTTTAATTATCTTGGGAATTTGAGCTGGGGGAACTTTAGGGAGGAGGAATAAAAGTGACCAAAGTGTAAATGCAGGATCTGGGTTACTGCAGTCCGCACCATCCTGGGGATTTAGGCTGTGCAAATTAATACTTTTCCTTGTGGATGGGTGGCTCCTTCTGCATGTCTCCTGAAATTCCTACGTAAATGGCAATGGGATGTGAATTTGTTATCCCATGTGGTGAATTGAGCGTGATGAACAACATGGTCTGTCCTTGTCCTGTGTCCGAAGGTGACTGGGAGCAGATGTTCCCAGCCTGGCATGAGGATGAAATGCCGCCAATATAGAAAAGCATCTCCTGAGCCAGGGACATCTAAAGACTTATCACCTTCCTGGCCTTGCCCCCATGCATCTTTAATTCATCCTTCCTTTTGGAAAGTAGTTGGAATGTCTAAACATTAAATAGGTTAAAATACCTGGGCTGTTTTCAGCTCATGCTGTATATTATTCCAGAGTGAGTTTGGCTCGTATTCTACAGATAAAGAGTTAGTTGACATTTTTGGTGTAAATTTTTCTTCTTAGTGGAAATATTGCCTCTCTTGGATCCTGTCATTCCTCCTCTGGAGGGAGGAAATACCCTGGGACCTGTCCCAGGGTCCTGAGGGGTCCCTGCTATTGCAGCCTGGTGCTGCACTGTCCCTTCCTCCACAGGGAGAATAGAGCACTTCCAGCTGCTGCTTGGCTGCATGTTGTATTTTATGCTTTAAAAAGTAGAAAATCCCAGATTTTGCAATCAGCACTTTGCTCTGCTGGTATCACACAGTGAACCCTTTGAAGGGCCGTTTTGGAGAATGACTGGCACTTGCTGGGGCACTTCAGGCTCCTTCTAATTCCCTGTCATTACAACCTGTCACTCACTGAGTTTTAACAGCTGTCGGTGGCTGTGATGGGCAATGAGACCATCTCCTGCAGCACAAGGCATGGGGAAGAGCAATCAAGTTCGATTCACTGCAGTGCTTCTCTCCCTGAGCTCTGCTCCCTTTGGAGCTGCTCTGGGTGGTTGCAAGGGGCTATTTAAAGGAAATAAGTTTATTTCCCACTCCTCAGGAACTGGGGTTGGCTGTAATTTTCCGTGTTAGGGAGCTCTGAGCTAGCTCAGCTTAAGCTAATTCATGTGATGCAGAGAAATACTGCCTAGCTGTTAGTTTTTAAACTGACACAGGGCAAGTTAGATTGGATATTAGGGAGAAAATTGTTCCTGTGAGGGTAGTGAGGCCCTGGAACAGGTTGCCCAGAGAAACTGTGGCTGCCCCATTCCTGGCTGTGTTCAGGGCCAGGTTGGACAGGACTTGGAGCAACCTGGGCTAGTAGAAGGTGCCCCTGCCCATGGCAGGGGTTTGGAATGAGATGAGCTTTAAGGTCCCTTTTGACTCAAACCATTTTGTGATTCTATGATGATATGACCTGAAGAATGCTGCAGTGGGCTCCTATTGCCACAGATCTCAGTTTAGGCACAGCATTCCATGGATGTGCTGCCTCAGGTTTTGGCTCGTGCTCCAGGCTCTGAGCTTTGGTCCCACTGGGGTCTCATTAAGGAGATGTGTCTTGGCTTGGGTGAATAATTTGTGATGAAAAGCTGTTGTGGATTTCATCTCTTTTTATATATCCACAAATTACTTGCATGTCAACCAGTTTCTACTCTGCTAATCAAATACTGTATTTCCTAGGAGAAACACATGTTGTCCTAGGGGCAGCTCCTGGGGCTCCAGTCAGGAGGAAAGGTGGCAGCAGAGTAAGGAAAGCAACTGCTGCCAAACAGGACCCACACCAGAGCCCGGCTCCCAAAGGGACATTGCTGGGCCACAGTGGAGCTGTTGAGTAGACGTGTCCTTGGAGTGTAATTCAGTTTAATTGGTTCAATCACTGATGTTGATTTTAGCTGAGCTGTCAAATCTGCCTCTGTAAGGTGAGGGGCTCCTGCTGGTATTTCTCATTGAGTTGAGTTGGTTTCTTAGGTCTTGTCAGAATCCTCTGGTTCATAACCCAAGAGAAGACAATTGGGTCAACTGCGCATTTTAAACATTTTTTTAATGTGTACATCTTTGTCTTACAAGAGCTAACTATTATTCCCATATTTTTCAATAAGGTTTTTGTTTGCTTGTTTAATGGCTTGCTAAAAGGTAAGTAAAACCATATAAAAGACACAGGTCCTGCTGAACTCCAGCAGAGCTTAACATTGCTGCTGTTTCCCCCAGGAGAGTCCCATTACTTGTGGAAGCCTCAGGGCGCTTGGGCTACCTCACTCCTGGCTGGGTGTCACCTGTGTACCAGGGCTGGTGCTGGAGCCACACAAGGTGGGACCCAGCGGGAATTGTTTGTTCCCTGCTTTTGACACGTTTACATGACACCTCAGTGTCAGCGAGGTGACACATTAATGTTGCTGCTGTCGGCGTGTCAGGCAGTGCCCACACACTGTGACTGGAGACGGCTTGGGAGGAGAAAATGAAGGAACACTGGGATGAAATTCCATGTGCTATTGAATACTATCGATAACAGCAAAGTCTGTGAAGGGAGTCGTGGGGGCTGATCAGAACGGACAGCTCTGAGAAGTGTGTGGTACATTGGTGACGTGCTAATAATTATCTTTGCACTGGGATGGAAAAGTATCAGTTTGCGTGGCCGGAATGTCTGGATCTGGAAATTCTGCATGTTGCTGGAGCTGTGCTGAGCTCCTCTGACTCTGAAATATCATCTCTGCACCTTAGCCAAGAGCAATGTTAGACTCCCAAACCGATTCATAAAAATCAGAAACAGCCTTGCTAATATATGTCAGTGGCAGGTGAGGGGACCAAAAGTTTTCATCAGGTTTATTGTTATTGGAGAATGAATTCAACATTAAAAAACCCCTCTCTCCTTGGCATTAAAATACTCTTCCTTTGGTTTTGGCTCTGACCCAGACTGCCAATGGTTGTGGGATAAGTTTTCTCTGGATAACTCTCCACAGGTAGGTGCTAATTAAAGATGTGCTGGGGGTGGTTCAGATGTTTTGGTGCCTGAGCAGGGACTGCAGAACAGGGATTATGAGCAGTGACATTTGCTTTAATAGAAAGTCCAAGAGACAAATTTTTTCCAATTAGCGTCATGCCTTTAACTGGGAGGATCAAGTTATGTTATTCTTGTACCTGAGCCTGGTGACAGAGGGGGTCTCCAAAGGGAATTTCAGTCCATGTAGTACCTGGTAATGCCTTTCTTGTCTGTTCCACATGGATAGCAATGACTTAGATCAGTGGGAATCAAAGCTGGAGGGTGGCAAATAGCATCAGGAACTGAAAGGGCAGGTGATAGTGTTAGATCCAGGTTTGTCTCTAAATGTACAACATTAATAACAGTGGAGGGGCAGATGGTGGGATGCTTGCTCTGCTCTAACTGATGAATATTGTGGTTTTTTTTTTCTGCTTTTCTGTCATGCTGACGCAGGTTTTGCTGCTTGAAAGGGAGCTCAGTGCAGCATCCATTGTCTTCTCCCTTTGTGAAATGCTGAGCACACAGAGCCTAGGCAGGCTGATGGTGTGGAGGAAAACCTGCAAATATATTGCTGTTCTAATGCAGCTAAACCCAGTAAGAAGTAATTTCAGGTAAGTCAGGCCTGGTTTACATTTCTTTGAGTCTGGCTGTGTCAACTTCACACTCAATTACAAAAAGAAACCCTAAACCAAACAAACAAAAACCCCCAAACAAAACAAACAAGCCCCCAAATAAACAAACCCATAAAAAACGCAAACAAAAGACCCCAAACAAACCCAAAGGGAATGAGGTGTTGCTGTTATTTATTAGTGGATATCACAGTAGGCGAATGGCTGCTTCCCACATGATCACCATGGAAAGCCACATATAACAGCTGCTCAAAAATATCCTCAACAGGAGAAATATAAAAAGTGATACATGGCAACTTTGGGGGCAGCTGTGGCAGCTCCACATTATGGTGAAGGATGGGTGTTTGATGGTATGGATTCAGTGTTCCACACCCTCCAGGCTGCTGTTTGCTTCTGATGAAAGACCCTTGCACAACCTTGCCCTCTCAGTGCAATAGAAATCATTCCCACAGGTTGCAGTTGATCTGCTGGTATTTCCAGAGCAGAATTCAGGCACAATTTTACTGCCTGCTGAGCATCTTCACCCTCAGTACCAGAAAATATCTCGGGCTCTCCCTGAGTCAGGTCTTCACAGGAGGTTTCCAATATCTCTGCAAGATTTTTTAGCCCCTCAACACAAGCAACTTTGTGTATGGTGATGCATCTGGGTTCCTTCCTTACTCCTGTGTGCTGGTGAGTAATCATATGTATGGAGGATACTGTGTCTAGAAAAACACGTCTGAATTATCATTTTATTTAACTGTCACTCACTTGAACATAGTCCTTATTTATTAAGAACATACAAGAAATGTGTAAGAACTTTGGCTGAGCAAAGAACAGAAAGCACATTTTCCAAATCAAATTCCCAGCTGATGCAGTTTCTCTGGCAAAACAGTGAATCCAATTCATCTTCCTGGGAGGAATGCGAAGGCTCATTCAGAGATCACAAGTTCAGCTGACCTCTGGTTTTGTGTATCCCTTTTCACACATCCAATTTCAAGGGCCATTAAAATAGGCTCGTGTTTACTTTGCTACACAGAAGTGCTGTAATTATTCACAGGGGAACAATAAATGACTGTCCCGTGGGAGCTGTCACAGTAACCTCCTGTGTACAGACACAGGTGTGGTCACTGAGTTTGGTACCTTGGGTAGAAGTCCCACCACAACTACTGTGACTCTGTGAGCAAAGACAGATTGTTTTTTGGGGGCTGTAACAGCCCGGAGTGTGGCAGAGCAGTTTTCGTATAATTTTTAGAGTTTTGAAAACATTGTTCCCAAAACAATCTTTCTCTCCTGTCTTTTGTCATAAATTGTGGAACAGAGAAAATAGAAAAGAGCACAGGTTTGATTAAATCGGCTTTTTTTTTCCAGTCTTGAGGTAGTGTCAGCTTGATGCACGAAACTTTAGAAATTGGATTAGTAGCATTTATTTCATCCCACCAGAGAGGTGGGATTTAAGGCTTCCAACAACAGAAACACCGGATGTGCAAGAGCAGAGTTTTCCACCCCTTGCACCCTGATATTTTGAACTATTTTAAGCACCCTCATCCAGATATATAAATATACCACTTCAAACAACAACAACAGAATGAAAATGTTCCACCAAATGTGGAAAAATAAGATAAGTGGGTGGCAGCCTTTCCTGAAGAGCTTGTGATGATTCTGGAAAGTTGGATGCAAGGAAAAAGGTTCACTATATTCCTTTCCTAGAAAAATGTAGATATTTAATAGAAATCTATCTCTCAGGTTGCTAAGTCTGGTATGATTTTAGATCTGGGAGAAACAAAGCAGGTTCCCAGAGAAGCTGCTGGGACTGCCCCATCCCTGGAAGTGTGCAAGGCCAGGCTGAACAGTGTTTGGAGCAATCTGGACTAGTAGAAGATGTCCCAGCCCATGACAGAGGGTTGGCATGAGATGAGCTTTAAGTCAACCCATTTTGTGAGTCTATGAAAAGAAATGTTTGTTTTTCCTGAGATGTTGCCTTTGCAAGGGTAGATCACAAATACCTCTCGTAGTTTTGAAATGTAGACTTGAGCAGCACCCAGCTGTGCTCTCTCCTCTGGGTGCCGAGGGATTTCATCATTTTCACAAGGCAGTGAAAGAGCAGCCCAGCAAGTTTGACAGGAGAAGGGGTCTGGTGTGTCCCTAGCTTAATTCAGCAGAGCTTTTCCTTCTGTGATCCTGTGTAACCTGAGGGACTCCAGGGCTTTTGAACCGAACAGCTGGGCAAGCTACGGTTTGCATAGGAAAAAGTATTTTTACTGAGATTCTGGAGAATTTGAGACTATTCTTTGCCTGCCAAATTTTCACCCTTTGTAGGAGAGCTGAGAATCCTGAGCTCATATGATGAAAGTCCGTGATAAGTTGGTTTTGGGTTTGTTTTTTCTATTTTTCAACATTTTCATCACAGCAGGAGTTAGAGAATGTGTGTAACTTGCCTTTGTCTCTGTGACAGGAACGATGACATGGGGAAGCTGGTCAGAGGAGCGTCACTGCTCTGTCCTTAATTTTCCTTGCAGCAGAGGGTGGTTTAATAAATGAGGCACAGCCAAGACCTTTTGCTCCTCCTGCACTCATTAAGCAATCACCACCTCGTCACGCCTCAGCTTCAAATACCTCATTTGCATCTGGCTGACCTTGACTCTCCTCCGAGGATGGGAAGATGAAGAGGTGGGAATGTAAAGGTTGGGGCCTAGATTTTATGGGTGAAGAGTGAGAATAGTGGCTGGTGCAGATTTGTGCACCGGAGGTGGAAACATCATGTGCTATGCCATGGAAGGTGGCAGTAAATGGATTAAACAGGAGATAAAAAGAGGGAGGGCACCTGGTTAGCTGGCGTTGAAGGAAATGTGGAAAGAAAAAACATGTAAAAAATACAGCAGAAATGGTCATTAACTGCACTGCAGGTTCAGGGCTCTTTTAGTAATTGGCCATGTAGTGAATACTGGAAATGATATAAAAAGCTTGAGTGAGGTATTATAGTGAATGGTTGGGGTTGGGGGAAGGAGTACTGATTCTGGCAGAACTTCTAATTTAAGCAAAATCCTTTTTCTGAGGTAACAGCTGCATAGAATAAATGGAAATATCTCTTCCATTAACTCTGGCAGGAGCTGGACAAAGCTCTCATTCACATAAACTTTAATCCAATGTGTCTGCAGAGTAATAATTTTAATGGGAGACCTCAAACTGTTGGAGTAAGGATGGTGCTTAGGGCTAAGATTACTAGCTCTTATACAGGTAGGAAGAGTAAATTAGGAGTGGACAAGCCACGAGTAATAGTGGAACAATTATAATTTATGCTGGTTTAGGGGGAATAATTAACAAAATGAAGCCAAGGATCTACCTTCATCACAAGCTAAGCTTTATAACAGACCTCTGCTGCAGGGGATTTAGCAGTCCTGGGCTCCAGGCAGACTTTTAGATACAAGTTTACCTGTGGCTGAGAAAGCTCAGGGCTTGAGCAGGTTTTTATGGCCTTGGTCTTTATTCTTGGGCTGTAAATTCTCCTGTAAAATCAACACCAAAGTTATAGCTTCCACAAAGTTTTAAGAGCTCCAATGGAGCAAGGTCCTGCTGGATTTTGGGGACAACTTCTCCGAGCAGAACATTTCAAGTGCTATTAAACTCCTTTAAAACTCCCTTTTATAGGGGAATTAATTTCACACACCGGTCTATCAACCTGACATGTTCTTTGACAAGGGACAAACTTTACAAGGCATTTTAAAAATAATTTCACTGACAGGTTTGCAGCTGTGAGAGTATTAATAAACCGAAATGGCTATTCACCATGCAGTAACCACTAAGCAATCATGATTTGTCTGTAGGCAGCCTAATGAAACCAGCAGTTAATGACCTAAGGAGAATTTAACCCAGCCCACTGCTCCAGGGAGACATCCTTTTTCTGTCCCTGGTTATCCTGCACTCAGTGCTTTCCAGAGACATTTAGTGATCAGGTAAAAGCTGCCTTATTTTATAAAGTGATGCACTTTTCTGACGTGGTGTTTCATATGTCATGCTGCTATGTTGGGGTCACATCACAAAGTCCAATGTTTCTGCAGGAGTAGGGAGGTTTCTCATAGCACAGCCTGGGAAAATCAGAGTTGGAGGGATTTTGTTTTGGTGTTTCCCTTAGTGCCAGATGTCATTGGTTATTGATAAACCTTTAGATCAAAGAGGTTGCTGTTTTGACTCTAATCATAGGTTGCTTTCAATATAGGTTTTTCTGGCAATTAATATATTATTATTGTATTTCTTTTGAATGCCATTCCAGGTGACCTTTAAAGGTTCTTTCCAACCCCAAATTATTCTATGGTTATTTTGTTATATAATGAGTAGCAACATCTATTTTACCCTCATTATGCATGGTATTACACGGTGTCTAGCCTTTTTAGGTTCTTTCTTCTTTAGGTCCTGATCCCTGCTCTCACTCTTGTATGCTCTTAATTATTTCTGTTGCTTATCAGGGGCTTTTCAGTTCTGCCACCCACGTTTGGAGGAAGGTGTCTGTGACTCACTGCACCATGACATCAGGTCAGTCTGAAGAAGAGTATTAGGATTCATTCAGCTGTATCTTCTCTTCCTCCCTCTGTGTACATGCTGCTGCTTTGTTACAAGCACTCTTGCTTTCTGAGCTCTCTCACATGGCTTGATCCTTTTCTGGATAATCAGAAGGACGTCAGGATTTAATGCTCTCTTTGCTCTGAGGTCTGGCTTTTGAAGAGCCCCAGTCATGCTCTCCTACTCATCTCATCCTGCCCTTGATGGAAATTTTGGGCTTTCATGGACCATTTTTCAACTTCGTGCATTCTGCTTCCCAAGAAAGGTTTTTGAGCCTTTGAAGAGTTTTCTGGTGTGGGAATGACAATCCTAATGCTTGATGGGGGTTGCAGTTGCCTGAGTTGTGAAATCTACTGAAAAATGTTGCTTTTTCCTGTTTTCATCAACAGATGATGAGCTTTTGGGATGTTTTTTCAAAGGGAGTTTCAATGAATCTCTGTTTGGGGCTTCAAAGGGGATCGGTGCTTTTTTCCCACCAGCACCTGCTTACAATCCAATCAGCTAACTGCCTTTAATTAGCCATAACATATTTTAGGAGAACAGATTAACAACAGAACAAAATCAAGCAATGATAAATCTGTGACTAAACTTGGACTCACCCTTTCCCAGGTGTAGGATTCTGGACAGCCCAATAACTCCTTGTTGCCCCCTTTGAGCTCTGACATGAAGTGCCTTGAAATGCTGGGGGGGAAAAACATCCAGTCCTTCATCTCCAGGTACACATCTGTAAAACCAAAGGAGCCAGGGGGTATTTCTGCCTGTGATTTGCATGTCTGGGCTTTGCACACAGGAGCTTTTATTTTATTTTCTGAAGGGTGGAAGCCCTTGCAGATAGGAGAGCATGGCAGGACTGCTGGAATGAAACAGGCTTGAGTTGTGGTGTGATGTATGGTATCTGGCTTTAGGTAGCTGATTCATGCCTTAGCTACTGGGCCTAAAAATTCTTTAAGGTCCACAGCTGATCTTCTGTTCTGGGACTGAGACAATACTGAGCTGCTGGGCCTTGCTTGAGTTAGATGAACACACCATTGCACTCCTAAACTGTGCAAGTCAGTACTCACCTAAGGCTTCATCCCACTCATTACAGACATGAGTGGATTGTTGCTTATATTGGTCATCTCAGTCACTGAAAGAGATGCATTCAAAGAATTGGACACCCCATATATATATGGTTATGTGCTTTCCTCAAAAATGTGATTAGATGAGATATGTGGGACTCATTTCTTCAGAAGGGCAGGAGAAACAATTGATGCTCCCCATGAAGGGCCTCCTTACCCAGCAGTCTGACACAGATTTGCTTCTGAAGAGCTTTATAATTTGTCCTTATTATATTCTATGTGTGATTTAATGAAAGACTCTTTCTCTACTGTAATTGAGCTCTTAATCTTCTCTGAAAAGCAGAACACAATCCCTTCAGAAATGGTGTTTGAGTAACAGCCTGTTTGTGTTTCCTGCACTGTTGTGTTGCTCACGGAGCTGCTCACTCTTTATTAAAGAGCAGACAATAAACAGATTTCTTTCAGTCCAAAATACATCAGTGATGCCATACAGAGTAGGTTTCAGTAGCAAACTATCTCACTGCCCAACTGAGAAAACAAGACCTTTGCTGGTTTTGCAAAGAATATAAAGTAGTGAGTTTTCCTTAGTGAGCACCTGAGGCTTCATGCAGGTGATGCTCAGGAAATGGTGCTTGAGGATGGCAGCTGTCAGCAAAATGATTTGCTCTGGGCAGGTAAAAGTTAGCAGGAGATAAAAGTGAAAATTCAAAACAACAGGATGCTGAAAAAAATGTAAGAAAAAAAAGTCCTGCTTTTGATCTGTCTTGATCTTCCTAAATAACATTTCAGAATCAGAATTATAAGGTGAGAGAGTCTAAAGAAGGCTTAGCACAGGGTTTTTCATTGTGACCTTAGCAGGTTTTTTTTTTACTGTGCTGTAGGTTGGAGAGAGGCCACAAACCCTCACCGCAGGCTGAGACCCTGTTGTTCTAAACACTCCCCAAACCTGCTGTTTGACTGATGAGGAACCAGAGTCTGAAGGGGACTATGTGATGCACTTCACACTGGAAAATACTTGAAGCTTGATGGTGATCCACAGTTCCCAGTGCAAAACCACAGGCAATGCCTGTGGTAACCAGCTCACTCTGTGCAGAACTGCTGATCCAGAGCAGAACATGGAATGAACAGGCTGATGGCTCTTTGGGGCCACGTAGACCCTTCCATCTCTGCTGCTTTGCCCGCGCTAGAGAGTGCATTTTACTAGAGCAGTGCCTGGAGAGTGGTAAGGATGAAGAAGCAAACCTTCCCTGCCACTGGCTGTCAGTGGATGTCGTGCTTGTTGGAAGCACACAAGTTACATTTGTACAAGTCCATGCTGTCAATGGGCAGAGGATTCCAGGCTGAGCTCGGATCAGCTCTGTCATTTACCAGAGGAGTGAGGACCAGACTGCACCACACTTCCACAGCTGGAGACGAGTGGGTCGAATAGCATCTGTCAACAAGATGAAGAATGTGTCATGTTTTGCCAGGTACAGCAGATATCCTGATTTAAAACAGTGCTCTCTTCCCGGATTCTGCTTCTTCCTATGCCTGCTTGCACAGGAGAAGACCCATCCATCTCGGTTCTGTCACTTCATCTCTCCCACCCATGCTTCCCTTTGTACTAATCCACTCATCCCAGCAAAGATCTCATTACTGGAGTAATTGGCACTATTAGATCAGCCTTTGATATGATGAGCAGTGGATTTTTGTAGTCAACATGTCAATTTAAAGTTCTATAAATAAGAGATCAATTCCTTCTTTCCCAGAGCAGAAATTAAGGAAAAGCCTTTTCATGTTACAAACGGAGTGTACAAAGCTGAAGAGGCTGAAGGTGGAGATGAGGTTGTCTCCTGAGAGGAGTAAATTTTTTCAATTTAGCAAATTAGAGAGAATATGCTTTCACCTTTGAAGTAGGCAGGTACCAAAATGATGCCACTTTGAGTAGGCAGGGCTGGAATGGGAATCGCTCACATGGGTTTTGACAGATCTATTCAAACAAGAGCCCATTTGCTAATGCCAGCTCCCAAAGCAGGGCCTGGAGAGAAGGCTGGTCAAGGACAATTTCATTGCCTGATTTTACAGCATGTTGCTACAAGGCTATTTGACAGTGTTTTCCATTCCCTGTGGATTGTGTCCTTGATGAGATCATCCTTTCACACGCTTACTCCCTGCATGGTGACACCAGGGGGGCTTTGCTTGATGTACCTGTGTCTCCAAGGGCTCTGTCCCCTTTCATTCAAATCTGTGACAAGTTAGAGGGAATTTAATGAATTATTCAGCAGCATCAAAGGCCCAGTAAGAAATAATTAGTGCCGTGGCAATGTAAGGTAAAATCTGAGGGTTTCATGCTTTTTAGCAGAGGATCAGGTGCTGCTGCTGACCTGATCCAGAGTGCAGCAGCCCAAGAAAGGATGGAAAGGGAAGAGATGTCCCCTGTGGCACCATGGTCCCACCTGGCACAGCTTCTTGTCCAAAATTAACCCAAACCTCATCCCCTCCTAATGCAAATAACTGCCTGTTGTGCTTTCTGCCAGAAACAGGGCAAGAATTGGGAGGGGGAACCAATTGAGCAATGCTTAAAGGCAACAGCTCTGATCCACAGGGATGCTGTTGGGGGGGGCTGGAGGCAGCACCTGCAGGTGCTCATGGATGCTCACGCAGCTTGTGCCACCCAGTGAGTCCCTTCTGCAACTGCTAACGTGCTCCTGATTGTATTTAATTAATTAGCAACACGTTGAGAATCTGGAATTGGGATTGTGCTGCTGGAATTACAGGAAACAACATGTTCTCTTGGCGCTGGAGCTCCTCCACTGGTACCTGCGGCTGCGTTTGCCAAGGTAACGGGAGCAATGACTCAGAGGATGAGCAGGAGCAGCTGGCAGGGCAGGGCTGGCTCCACAGAGGCTGAGCACTCCGATTTGGTGCTCCCAAGCTTGGATCTCATGTCCCTGCAGCACCTTTCCATCCAGGAATGGGGTGGGAAAGGGTGGTGAGTCCCCAGGGATGTGAATCAAAGAGGAGATTGAGGAGATGGATTTTCCGCATCAGCCCTTTCTTGCTGCGTTATTTCCTCCCCTTGTGAGATGATGTTCTGGGATGTATTTTCTTTTCTGCTGTTTTACTATTGCACTCTAGGAATCTGGACCTCAAAAGTGCATTTTTGGGGTTTAGATTTTTTAAATTATATTGACCTGTACATCAGAAACATCTCTTTCAGTGAGGTTTGTTAGTATGTAGAACACTGAGGCTTTTCCTGCTTTTTGGCCCTGGTTTTCTGACTAGGCAGGCATGTGCTTTATTTAAAAAATGTGGTCAGTCCTGCCACTTTCTTAGGAGGTGCTCAGATACCTGAAATTAAGCAGGTTTATATTTCCCAGGTACCTACAGCTGTAATTGCAATGTAAAATAATTTCTTCCTTTTCAGTCTCATGGGAGTGATCTATTTGATTTCTGGTACTTCCTTAGTTTATTCCTGCTAGTCCCCTTCATGTCCCCTTGAATACTAAAAAGAGGCTACTGCTAAATACTTGAAAGCATCAGAAAAAGGTTTGGGGATATTTAAAAGCCATTGTGTTTTATAGCACTACCCTCCCTTAATTAAAATTCTTTCAATTTTTGGGGTGATTCCCTCCCCTTCTTTTTTTCTTTTGTTAACTGTGCTTCTGCTATCTCACTGCTAAGCTCACAAAGGAGCCCCAAGAAATCAGCCTGCCAAGCAGATAAGGAAACAGATGTTGGAGAGTGCAAAGATCAAATAAATACAGACAGGCTGGAAAAAAGGCTTTGCACAACAGTGGGAAGCTGATTAGATGAAAAGGAAGGGGATTTGGAATAAAATTACAAAGGGGAAACCTTTTCCTGAAAAGAAATTAAAATACCTTAGTCTCTAAAAAATATCTTAATTCGGGTTAATAACTTGCATTGGGTAAATGCAAAGCCCTGCCAGCTAGTGGACTCTGTAGGAGCCCCCACAGCCTCTGCAGCCCTGCAAAGCTTTGCCTGGTGCATTTAGACTCGGGTTTTCTCACTGTTTTCTGGCCTCTGTCACGTGGGCAATAACAGAGAAAAGTTCCAATCTAGGAAAGCATTTAGCAAACTGTGGTGGGTAGGACTTGCACATAACCAGTCTAGCTGGCAGCTGCCCCTGATTTGGCTTTACTCCCCATTTCTGAGTAATTTAGCTTATTTTCTAGATTATTAGAAAAGAGACATTAATTAAAATGCAATTAATTCCAGCCTCATTAGCTGTTCTCTGTATCATAGGCAGAGGTGGGACTTGTACTTATTTCATTACAAATGCAAAATGCCACTGGGTGGTCACTCACGGGTACAGACAGTGACTGACGCTACAGGTTTGTCACCACTGACTGCAAAACTGTCACCCAGATCCATCCTAATGACTCCATCAGCCAACCTGCCCTCCCAGAAGGGTCTGGTGACTAGTGTCTCTCTGTCCCCCAAGTGCCCTGGCAATGTTGATCTCTCCCAGAGATGTCCAGCCCCTTCTCCCTGCAGTGTGGGAGGGAGGCAGAGCTGGGGTCAGGTCTGTTCCCACTGAACCACAGTGCTTGAGGGTTCCCATGTCATTTCATCATGCTGATACAAATTAATGAGCCATGTACCTCTTGTGTCTCAATTATTGAACTGTGGCTATGTTCTGAAATGATGAAGTGCATAGGAAGGATGTGGAGCTTCTGGAGAGAGTCCAGAGGAGGCCACAAAGATGCTCTGAGGGCTGGAGCAGCTCTGCTGTGGAGACAGGATGAGAGAGCTGGGGGGTCAGCCTGGGGAAGAGAAGAATCTGGGGAGACCTCGGAGCCCCTTCCAGTACTTAAAGGGGCTCCAAGAAAGCTGGAGAGGAACTTATGGCAAGGACATGGAGTGACAGGACAAGGGGGAAATGCCTTCAACCTGACAAATGGCAGAGTTAGATTGGGTATTGGGAAGAAATTTTTCCCTATGAGGGCAGTGAGGCCCTGGCACAGGTTGCCCAGGGAAGCTCTGTCTGCCCCATCCCTGGAAGTGTGCAAGATGAGGTTGGATGGGGCTTGGAGCAGCCTGGTCTAGTGGAAGGTGTTCTAGTCCATGGCAGAAGGGTGGAATGGGGTGGTCTTTAAGGTCTTTTATAAGACAAACCATTCTAGGATTCTACAGGCTGCTGAACCCAGGCAATGGAAGAGCAACATTGCAGAGGTTAAATGAAAAGGAGACTAAACCCACCTGTGTTTGCTAGTTAAATCCCTTCAAACATCAATTAAGGTTGTTCTGATAAGGACCGAGCAGTGCTCAAACAGATGCTCAGCGGGGTTCATCTGGTGTATCTCTGGGTAAGATCACAAAGGAGCTATTGATGTTCATTAGTCAGGGCTGAAACCTAAATCTCGGCAAGTGCAGCTCAGGGGGTGACATGTGCTGGCACCGGGGGCCACACTGTGGGACTTGTTTTCAAAGAATAAGGAAACGCAGAAGAGAGGTTCCTGAAAACAGTAGCTCTACATAGAGCTGGAACTGAGGCATCTGGCCAGGGATTTCATATTCTCATACTGGGAGGGAAATCTAATCAGGGCTTGCTAGTTTTCCTGAAGTCAAACACCTGGGATTCACTTCAGACTCACATTTTCCTGGAATAATTCAACTCAAACACTGTGTATTTATACATGGACACTTGACTTTTCTGTTGTTTGATGAGACTACAATTTGTCTTCCTCTTGTGGTTCCTGCAATCCTCCCTCTCCTCTGCTTTGCCATTGAATTACCCACCTCTACCCCAGGACTACTCGTCTGTTATGCTTTGGATATTGTTGGTTCTTCAAAGGAAAGGAAACAATACTTCTTTAAGCCAACTCACTCCTCAGGCAGATTTTATTTGAACCAGATCCTGCATCAATCCAGAATCCAATTTCTTCTCCATTGTTGTTAATCTCTATTATTTTCCCCCTTGTTGTTGCTTTTTCATTTCTTCTTCCTATGCAGTTTTCATTCTTCTGCAGCATCATTCAAAACTGCATAGAAGTCACATGCTGCTGCTTTTATATTCATATCTGCTGTGTTACCTGATCTCAGCTAAATCTCTGTGTAACATCCAGTTTTACCTGGGCTGACAGGTGTATTTTTAAGCTGCAAATCAGAAATACAGAAATTTTCTTACTCTGTGAAGCTGATCAAGGTCCTTTTCTAATATGGCACTAGAGATCTGCATTCTTCTTTTCTTCCAACAGCCTCCACAGCTGTTTTTGGCTAAGATAAAGCAGGCAGTGCTGTTTGGATTCACTCTCTAGCTGTATTTCCATCTGATTCAGTGACTGGGGTAGAGTAGTTGGGCAGGCAGCTTATGCAGTCAGGTCTGGAGATGGCCCCAACCTGCTACACCTTCACCTGCTGGTGTCCAGCCCAGAACAAGGCAGGCTGGATGCCATGGGGGACCTTTGCCATGTCCAGTGATCCTCCATGCAGTGACGATGGAAAGCCCAAGTGCTGCAGCAGGTTGGGGCCCTCTAAGATCATCTAACCCAATTGCTCCTCCAGCACTGCCAAACCCACCACTAAACCATGTCCCCATGTGCCACATCTACACTCCTCCAGGGATGGTGATTGCATCACTGGTCTGGACAGCCTGTTCCAGGGATGGGCAACCCTTTTGATGAAGAAGTTTTCCTCATGTCCAATCTAAACCTCCCCTGGTACAACTTCTGGCCGTTTTCTCTTGTCCTGTTGCTTGTTATCTGGGAGAAGAGACTGCAAGCACACATGCAGGGACAGATGGGCATGTGGCAGGGGAAGTCCCTTTGATTCCAGATGCAGAAATCCATGTGTATGGTCCTTTCTGTTACACAGGAGGTAAAAACTGGAGCAGCTGAGATGTATCTTAACGAGAGAGAGATCTGAAGGCGGGGGGAGAAAAATGCTTTGAAAGGGAATAAAACTTGCTGCCAGGCTTTCCTCTGAGAGCAAGTCCAATTTCTTTCTTTCTTTCTTTTCCTTTTGGTGCTGTGTTATTCCTCCGTGGGCAGGAAGCTGCAGGCATTTCAATTCTCTTCTTCAAGTCCTTGTTTCAAATAGGGCCCAAAATATGTTCTCTTCTAAGAGGCAGTAAACAGCAAGTGCACAATGCAGCTTCTCTAAGCCTCTCTTCCCCTGTCTCAGGGAGAAAGGAATTCACCAAGCCCTAGAGCCTGACTCACTTGCTGTGTGAGCATGAATTAACCAGGAATGTTCGAGAATTATTCCTGAATAATTCATGAACCTGAATTAATCATGCATTTTCATGAATTATTCATGAATAACTCATGGAAATGCAAGGTTTATTCATGCTCCAAAAAACCCAAGGCTTTTTCTCTTCTCGTCTGCTCTCTCTCCCTGTAAGAAACAGACCTGAAACAAGCTAAGGAAAGAAATAATATATGTATATGGAAAAATAACAGGAATAATAATGCTGAAACAAAACAACCAGGAAAAAAGAAAGCAGAAGCTCTCTTTTTCTTTGCAGGTGGGAGCTTCCCAAGGCAAATAAAGGAGACCTGACAAGGAACTGTGGTGAAGGGACAAGCCAAAGGCAAAGAAGTGTCCGATCACCACCTCTCGTGGAGCAGGCAGCTGAGACCTGGGGAGACAGGAGACATCTTGCAAGACTCAACACCTGGAGCAGTGCTGACCAGGCAAGGAGCAGCTCTGTTGCTATCAGGATTTTGATCTCTCTCTTTCTTTCTCTGTTTGTGTGTTTGTCTAGTTTTGTTGCATTCATTAGGGTAAATAAACAACTAGTTAGTGGGGAAGGAAGGAGCAGCAGCTATGAAGATCAGTGTGTTTTCTTTAAATGTTAAAGAAAAACCCCTCTAGAGAGCTTTTTGGACTGGCGTTTTTGCTGTTTAGAATGTGGAGCTGTGTTTCTGGGAGGGAGAGGGCTGAGTTAGGCATTTATCCCAGTTTCTGGTCTGTAGCCTTCCCTGCGTTCAGGAGAGGGATGGGGACAGGCTTCTGCTGCAGGGAAGGGGACATGGGGAGACACAGAGTTACCACCCAGATAATTTGTGTATGGTGCTTCCTGGTAAAAATTAATGTCAGAGTGTGTCTCAGCCAGAAGAGGGTTGGAGAGAACCAGGTGTGAGACTGTGCCAGCAGGGCAGGCTGGCAGGTTTAGGGAGAGTTACAATTCCTGCAAGGAGGTTTCCTAAAGCTGATGATGGTGGAGGGGGGGGAAGGAGAAAGTTCTCCAGGGTGAACTTGAACCTTTCAAGTGAGGGGAATCACATTCAGGCTTGATTTTAATGTGGATGTGAAGATGAAACACAATAAATTGGGTCCCAGCTGCCTCTCCTGCCAGCTTGTCCCTACTCCACGTCTCCTCTCCCTGCCCCAGCTCCTTCCCATGAGCTCTGGATGCTGTGGCTGTTCTCCATCAGGGACCCAGCACATGGGCTGTCCCCAGAACACTTGTGCCAGATGCTGCTGCCAAGCAGAGCAGGCAGGTCTGGGGTGATGCTCTGTCACAACCCTTAGGAGCTCTGGCAGGTGGTCTCTGCCTGATTTGTCCCCATCCATGATGTGTTGGTTGAAAGCTGGAAAGACACCCCTTGTGAGATCAGCAACTTTTGGCTCCTCAGCTGCTTCTCTGTCACAGGCAATTTTGGAAGTCACCACCAGCTTGGCTGTTGCTCGATCACTGAGCACTCTGTTTTGTTCAGTGATTTAAATCTGCAGCTCCAAGGGGAGAAAGAGGGTATTGCAGTGGGCCAGAACCCAGGATGCAGCTCCTTGCAGCCCTGCTACCTGACTGCCTTAGATATATCTGTCACTGGTTTGTGCCTCAGTTTCCCCATGTGTGAAATAAAGGGAATTTGCTGCTCTCCTTATCAAAGCACTTTGATGTTTACTTGGGAAAATAACTGCACTGGCAAAGGAATGATCATTTCCTGGAATACCCCGGGGTCTTTTTGAGTCTCTTCTCTGTACTTTCTTGATATAGATACAGCTCTGCACTGTAGCAAATTGCTGTAGATCCACTGAAGTAATTTGAGCTGTGATGGTTCACATGGGCAGAGGAACCAACCTGTGTTTGCTCAGTGGCTTATCCAGTGTCTGCTCAAGGTGTCCGGCATGAGAGCTGGTCTTGGCTGACCCCAGGTGAGACATGTCATGGCTGTCCTGCAGTTCCACTTCAGATTAAACTTGGATGCACTGAAGGCACATGGGGCTGTGCTGAGTCAGAGCCAGGACAGCTGCCCAGTGAAGGGGTTTAGGATGAGGCAAGCAGAGAAGGGCAGGAATGGGACAGGAGAAATAACTGGTAGAGAAGTTGCAGGCAGAAGTGGTTTATATCTGCAGGCGGTTCTGCCCCAGGTTTTTTGTTTGCTGGCACTCCCAAGCACGGGAGAGCCTGAAGCTGTGCCATGACATTGCCCTACTGCTGCCCCTGCTCCAGGTGGGCAGCCCTGATGTCAGCCAAGCTCTACGTCCTCATCAGCTGGCCCGACGGCAGCCGGGTGATCAACATCGAGAACATCAAGGAGCCCCGCAAGCCCTTCCACCTCTACACGGTGGGTGAGCAGGTGCTGGCCCGCTGCCCCGGCTTCAGCGGGCTCTACTGGGGCATGGTGGAAGGCATAAGTGGTGAGTGACACCCCTCTGTTCTGTGCTTTGCCACTTGGGGCTTCTTGGGAGGAAACTGTCGAGAAGGAGTGCTGAGAAATCTTCTCTTCCTACAGAGCATAAAGATATTTTAGAGAAGAAGCTGCTGGAAGATAGACAGCTCCTGGAGAAGTTAAGTGAGTAAGGTCTTTTTAAGATTGCACTCTTCTACTTCCATGGGGTTTTTGGGGTGGGAGGATGCTGAACACATTGTAGTCCCATCATAAATTTCACATCACTGCAATCAAGGTAAAAAGCACTGCCTTGGAGGTGGGAGATAAACAACACTCGATGTGCTGTTGCACATCTTGAGTATCCACCTTCCTTTCAGAAGCAGAACCAACTGTCCACAGCATGATGCCATCCCCACCAAAAAAATCCAGGAAAACCTTCCCAAAATGGATCCTGGGGAATACCTCCAGGAAATACCCCAGTGACAGAGCCTACCCTGCAAAGGCCAGCCTGCCCCATGATGCTGGCAGCTCCTCCATCGTCAAGGAGAGACGTGTCCTGGGCAGTGCAGCAGGAAGCCCCTGCTCACTGGCAGGTCCTCCCCACCCAGCCAGCGCCTTCACACCTCCATCCACCTTCATCCCCATGGCCATGCCGGGGCCAGGACCTTCCCAGCGTGAAGAGAACAGAGCTGGTCCAGCTGCCAGAGGTAACCTTGGGTTCTTGTTCTCCTGCCTGGTTCTGAGTGGCAGGATGGGATGGGGGCCTATAGGGCAGCCAGGAGACCTCTGTTTGCTGCAGGCTATGTGTGCTTTCTCTCAGGGCTACAAAGGTCAGGGATGAAATTTTGTGGTCCTTCCACATGGGAGATCTCCTCCAGGAGGGCCGTCTAAAGGGAGACGCCTCTGTGATAATGTATGGTATCTGCTCTATCAGCCATCAGCTCTGTGTCCTGGGATTGCAGTTCTTTCCACACAAGCCAAAAGGCAATGTAGCCTGCCTGAATAACTGTGAAATACACAAAAGCCTTGTGCTTAATTAGTCAAACCATCTCATATTTGTCTAGTTCCCTGCCTTTGTACTCACTACTACACACATTAAAGGCAGTTATAAAAATACATTAGCATATTATTTACCTGCCAACTAACAGCAGTGTCCAGAGACACATTGGCTCTGCTCACCTTGCCCATGACCTCTTTTGTGATGAGAACAGAAGCCCTTGAGATACCACCTTTTTGTATTAACAAAATTCCTATTGATCAGTCCTGGAAAGCATGTTTGGATCACTCTGTTTGTGCAAAGGGAATAACATGTTGCCATGCAATCTAGTAGGAGTGCTTAGATACTCTGTTCTGGAGACAGAGGGATTCAGGACATTTTCAACAGCTGATTCTTCAGCTTGTCTCCCATCCCTGCTGCAGATTATGTTGCCTTGCCAATGAAGAGGAAGTCAGATGGCATCTTGTCCCAGTGCCAGCAACACATCTGTCTGAACAGGTAACACTTGAAAGTACAGTGAGGACCCTGAATGTTTCACACCATAGATATTGATTTCATAGTGCAGGGTTTGTCCACTCTGTTTCCATTCCCTGCTGGTGCTTGCGTTGAGTAGATGTTAATGGAGGCTTAAACCCAAAGCACAAAAGATAACAGGAGTTTGTGGGGTAAATACAGCAGAGCAATTGAGTCTGTGCTCTGGATTCCTTGGGTGGTCAGTGGGAGGTCCCCCATCTCCGTGTGCCAGGGTGAGGTAAGAGGGATACACAGGAGGTTGTCTCCAGGAAAAAAATTCTGATATTCCATCTCAGTCCATTTTATTCTTGTTGCAAATGAAAACAGAATTGACTTTGCTTTGAATTACAGCCTTTGAATTACAGCTAATTCTCATCAGGAATGAATATGAACATGAGCATGAAGCTGTTTGTGACAGTGCTGTTTAACTTGCTTGTTTCTTCCAGCCATGAAGAGCAAAAGATTGATGCTTTGCAAGAGATGGATGACTTCGAGAGGGTTCAAAAAGATTTTGGTCCTGGTGAGATGGAAAGGTAATTAGCAAAAGAAGGCACTTGTTCTTAAACTGTGTTTTCCTCCTCACTACAAGAGTGAGCAGTGAGATCCCAGCTGGGTGACAAAGTGGTGCAATTTTAGAACCAAAAGTCGCTGAATCTCTTTATAATCAGAGCCAGGTGTTCCTGACTGTAGGGCTTGAAGTTAGAGATGCAAGAAGGCTCTAAAACAGTGCTGAAACCACAAAGCTCTTGCCTATAACAATCAAAACAACACCTGTCATATCTGAACATGGTTGTGTGTTCCTTGTTTTATTGTTTGTTACTTTGATGACAAGTATCCAGTGATAAAGTGATGCTAGGGGACAGCTTTCTTGCAAAGAAATGGGTGCCAAAAAGATTCATGTTACAGTTCTTGCATTGTAATTTCCCACATGTCTGATTTTTAACAGCACAAATACGTGTCTCCTGGGACTTGCAGGACAGGGCTTATATTTTTCCTTACATCTGAACATCCAAGTCTCCATGTATGCATGACAAGGGGGACCTGAGCATTAAACTGGACATTTCTGAGCTACTGAAAAGTCCAGACCAAGTCCTTCTTCTCTCCTGCCTTACTTCTCATCCAGGCATAGCTGGATAGGCTGATACTCTGTCAGAGAAGTTGTCCTGGCCCTTCTTGCAGGAGGTGTGTAATCACTGCTTGGATGGAAGTGTTACATCCCTCAGCAATATCCATGGTGAAGCCACGGAGTCTTCTTGCCTTTACACATGCAAGTTTAATTTTTCAGGGCAGAGAAGATAGAGCAGCTGGAGAGGATGGTGTTGGACCTCCAACAGGATGTCCTCTCTCTGAGGAAGAAGGTGCAGAGGCTGGAATCCCTGTCCTTCCAGGAGGAGCCCCATCGGCAGCCATGCGAGGTGGTGGAGCTCTTCAATGGCTACACCAAGGAACAGCTCAAAGAAACCATCAGGTTTGACCAGAAAATCAGCACAGCCTGCAAGACACTGCTCTACAAGCTCTTCACCTCTGACTACATCCAAAGCCACTCCATCACGGGGCGGAGAGGCAATACCTTCCGAGAGGCGAAGCCCATGATGGATGAACGCTGCATCAAAATCATCAGGGTGCTGTTGAAGCAGAAGTTTGGAGATCACCTCAGTGACACCGTGATCACGGAGAAGATACAAAACGTGCAGAAAGCCTTGAGGCAGAAATTTAAGACAGAATGTCTCTGAGACATGCGGGACTTGGTTATCTCCTCCTGCCATTCTCATCTGTGTACCTGAGCAGCCCTCCCAGGAAAAGACGAGTCCAATCTGCTGCTGTTCAACTGATTTCCCCCAAGGAGCCAATCCAAGTGAACCGTGTGCTTAACACAGCTCAAACCTTTCACTGCCAAACTTCTGCCCAAATTAACTGAGGAGGAATTTTGCCCTGCTTGGCTGGGTTTTTGCATATTTGCTAGCACTCTACGGGTTCCTTCCCATCCAATCTGTGTCTGAACTTTGCTGTGGGTGCATGTGATCACCTGTCTGAACTTTTGATGATATGTTCAAAAGCTGAGGGCTCCCGTTGTGTCCACGTATGGGTCCATAAGTCAGCTCTGTTTCACCTTGCAGTGGTTATGGAGAAATGTTGGCTCTGGGATAGGGAGTCCAGCTGTGGGTGGACTGTGTGTCATCCAATACAGCTTCTCTCTGCATGCTTCTGGTGGCCTCCTGCCTGTGGGACAATATTTGCTCTCTTTGCACCCCGTGAATGTGTTTTATAATTTCCTGAATTAACAGAAAAGCAGACTCATAAACAACACCATAAAACATTCAGAGAAAGATAATTTCACTTTTTTGCCTCTATTTTAATGTGTCCATGTGGAAAAATTGTCTTTACTAAGAAAAGTGAATAAGAGAAGTGGTCACCCATGGAAATTACTTTGCTTTAATTTTCCCTTGAAGAGCAGATTATTTCCATGGAGAAATCCTGTACATTTTTATGGCACAAGAGTGAGGGATGAAGGACTAAATATGGGCCACTGTAGTTACATCTTTACTTCAAAGATCAGACATGTTATGGGCAGAGTCACTAGAATTTAAATATAGTATTTCTATCCTAGTTAAGAAATACCAAGTACAACCAGAGAGTTTGCTGAGAGACTCCAGAGACGGGCTAGAAAGACACATCTTTTCCTAAATAGTTCAGAGCTGGAGTTTGGGTGGCTTAAAATGATTTTTAACATTAAAAGAATGAAATGTTGACACCAGTCCACTTAACAGAAGTGCTGCAAAATACCAAACATTCTCTTTTACAAAGGCTACTTGGAAAGAAATTGGTTTTCTAAGCTTAATTTTTAAATTATTCGGGAAAAGAAATGTCAGTGCTTTTGCAATCAACCAAAACATTTGGTTTAATTTATATGTTTTGTTGTGTTTTCAAGTATTTAATTTCTTCACAGATGAGAAATAATAATGCAAAATAAATGTATTGGAAAAACAAGGAGCTGTTTTGAAAGGGGGAAAAAAAAAAGAAACATGTTATTTTCAGAATTTTCCTCCCCCTCTGCCATTTTTTTAGTAGAAAACCAGAATCATTAAAGTAGGACTAATGCTATAAGCATTTTGATTTTAGAGGGAGATATGCTTGCCAATGTTTCTGGCATTATTTTCATCAGATGTCTCTAACAGGCATGTTAAATTGATGTAGGTAATAACTGAAGATATTCCTTCTGTTTTCCTAGTGCAAATGCTTTTCCTAACGCTCTGTTATGCAAACATGCTCGTCATGATTTCTCCTTTGTATGGACCTGGACTCAAGCAGCAGCTGGAGCAGATCTATTGGGATCACTTAAGAGCCAAGAGTGCAGCCAGTCCTTGAAAAGATGCTCAAACTGAGTAAAACTGCCCCCAAACCTCCTCAGTGCAGAAACACGCCTTGAAATACAGCAGCCTTGCCAGCAGAATGTTACCTTCCCACCACAAGGAAGACCTTGAGCTGGTATCACTGCTCAAGGAAACACCCCAGTGAAATTCCTAATGTTGACTTATCAAAGAGAAGACTGAGGAGGCACAAACAGCCTTATCCTGTGCAACCTTAAAGATCATCTCATTCCAACCCCCTGCCATGGGCAGAGACACCTTCCACTAGACCAGGTTGCTCCAAGTCCCATCCAACTTGGCCTTGGACTCTTCCAGGGATGGGATAACCACAGCTTCTCTGGGTGACCTGTCCCAGTGTGTCTCTCTTCATCTTCCCTCCTGATGCTTCGTCAGATCCCTTGCCAAGCTGCAGCCTTGAAAACCAGCTCACAAATATTATTTATTAAAATAAGGGCTGCTGCTGTCCTCCCCCGCTGAGCCCCCTCTGACGAGCTGCAGATTATTACTGCAAGAGGAGGAAGAAAAAAGATGAGAGAACAGAGTTGCTGCAGGGTGCAATGGCTCCTGAAACGAGTCGTCTCTAATCAGCTCCCCTGGAAGCAGATGAGCTGGGTGACCTTTCTGCTTGAAAGGCCCTTTGGTGGCTCCCTCAGAGGCAACTTCACAGCCTAACATGCTCGCTGATATTCAGCCAGTGCTCCTGGTAAGTGGGCTGATGGATGCTCCACAGCTCTGTGCACAGCACAGCCAGGCACTAACGAGTTGATTCTCAAATGGGTCCTTCTCAGATATGAGTTGTCCTCAGCTACTCTCAAAGGCTTTGATCTGGCAGAGAGAGTTGAAGAAAGGTAATGCAGGCGGCTTTTTGTTAAACTTAATTTTTAAGGTATTTGTGAACCGGAGGCAGCGTTTCCAGGCTAATTGGGAGCACTCAGAGACATCAATGATCCAACGTCACTTCGAGGATGCCGATGCTCTCACCTCCCTGAACTCTCCAGCTCCAGCTAATCAGCCTCAGGAGGAGGGGTCATGCAGCACTGAGCTGTAGCATCCTCTTGGGGATGAAGGGGTCAGGGCAGATAGAGGAGGAGTGTTTGGCCACTTCACTTGGGGGTGTTCAAATCCCATCTCTGTAAGCGATAAAGGGCAGCTCTATTGAATCCCATTAACCTCCTACTTTCAGGGAATTACTGGAGAAAACTATACAGGTCTTTCTTGTGAGATTAATTACTCTGCTGAATCCTCAGCATCTTGTTAAAAATGATACTCCTGTTCAGCTTCTGGGCTGTGTGGGTGCAGGAGGATGTGGACAGTGAAAATAAGGGTCAGAACTCAGGGGCATCTTCAAGGAGGCTTTGCATTTCAAAAGCAAGAGAAATGGGATTTGTCAAGCTTTGAAAATACAGGACAGGCATGGAACATCCAGTCCTTCCTCCCTCCCTCCGGCGGGAACCAGAGCAGCAGTTCTGTCCTCAGGGATCTGCACGATTCAACCACGGTGTGCAGCAACTGAGCAGGGACTTTACAGGGCTCTGTGGCTCAAAAGACTACAATGGGCACTGCCACACACCACCCACCACCTGGTTACACCTATTTTGTTTCCTCAGAGACTGGCTGAAAGCTCTGCATCACTGACAGCAATACACAGACTTTCAGGGAAAGATGGGAACCTTACCAGCCTGCTCTGTATCGGCCCTTACACTTCAGGTGGGCCAAAATCATAGAATTGTTTAAGTTGGACGGGACCATCAAAGACCATCTCATCTCAACCCCCTGCAATGAACATGGACATCATTGACTACATCAGATTGCTCAAAGCCCCATCCAACCTGCCCTAAATGTTTCAGTACTAACAGCTTCTCTTGACAACCTGTGCCATTGGTTTTCCACCCTCATTGTAAAAAAAATTTCCAGTTGCAGAGGTGCTGCTGGTGGGATAATTTCATGTGGGAAAAGAAAAAAAACCCCTCAGCCAAAACAAGAGGGAGATTCTTTGCTGTTTAACACTATTTATTTCAAATTAATTACCTTGACTCTGCCAGGGGGATTCCATGTCCAGTACAGCCAGATTTTAATTTTCCCATTACATGGTTTGTAGGAAACACTCACCACTGAGTATCTCAGTGTCTGCACTATGTGCATCCCTTAGAAACCATAACATTAATTTAATGATATGCAAACTATGAGTATCAGATAAAGGAATAATGTTAAAATGGAACTAAATCCCTTCTTGGGTTTTAATCAAGGCTTACGAAGCCTGGCTGCCTTTACGTGAGCCCCAGACAGCTATTGCTGAGTCTGCCTGATGCTCTGAGCTGGATGATACAGCTGGAAAAATCACCTGACAGAGAGTGAGTGGGGCAGCAGATTGTGGAAGTGTCCTGTGCTCGTGGCTTTGGTTTGAGATCCTCCACGAGGCAGCTGAGGGAGTGGGGATGTGACAGAGAGAGCTCACCTGGGGGTCAAAGAAATACCAAAAGAACAAGCCTTGGCCTGTATGAGCTTGAAACTGTGTGCCATCTCCTACTGGCATCCAACACAATCTCACAAGATTATTTTTTTGTTCTCATAAGTCTTTATCATATTTGCCTTCAAAAAAACAGTGAAAGGTGAAAAAAAAAGTACAGATAGATGTAGCCCCAGAGCTATATGTGTGTATTGTATTTGCATTTCGAGAATATTTTTTGATAAAAGTAATTTTTTTTATCATTTTACATTTTTCTTGAAAGCATACCTGCATTTTTTTTTGGAGAGTGCACACACACACCTGGTAGGTGTGCAAATATATCAGATTTTATATTTTAAGCAATTTTTTATGTCTCTGCTTTAGTCACATATCCATTACACTTCATTTTTACCAGTATCCCTCTTTCTGCAGTACATGATTACATTATTCCAGCTCATGTCTATCTCCCCCATCTTTTCAGAGTTGAATGGAACTGGGGAGATTGTTATTAAAACACAGAAAGTACAGAAATAAAATTAACCAGAGCACCAGTTCTCTGTGTGCTGAATACACTGAGGAAATAAAACGGCCTTTCACTTCTAATAAAATCTGGATATGAATTGCCTCGTAAAAGCTTAAATGAATTATATTCAGAGGCCAAAAGGAGAGGAGAGAGCGAGAGCTCGGAGCCCTCTGATGGCAGGATGGCTGCTCTCCTTGCCTTGGTGTGCAGCCCAATGAAACATGCCATGAAAGCTTTGGAATTGGGTGGGATGTTCTGCTCAGGTGAGGACTCGATGAAGCATGTGAGTCACAGGTTCACAGGTCGGTAAGTCCCTACCAATGAAACATTAACCCACTGAGGTTGCCAGAGCTCTTCCTGCTGCCTCCTGAAGTCTCAGCCCTCGCTTCAGCTCTTTCCCACGTCACTTGATGGTGGAGGAAGGACCCTACAGAGGAGCAGTGGCTTCTCAACCCTGTTATAGCCCCACTCTGATCCTCACAGGATCTGAGAAAGGATTTGGGGAATGGCCATGGCTTCTCAGCTTCTCCATTCCTGTGCTGGAAGATGAAGGCTGGTGAGGAACATGTCGCAGTTCATCTTCTTTGTAAAGCCCCAGTATCCCCTTGTCAGCATCATGTACCTGCTGTCCCAGGGCATCATCATTCCTGTGAGATGAAGTTTGGTGGCATGCTTTCTTTTAAGTACATGTTTTATTGGGGTGGTTCTTTTTTTTTTGGCACAGAATGTTAGCTGAAGCCCAGGAGACTGCGTGCCTGACTCGGTAACGGAGAGATTAGCACCCCAGAAAGCCAGGACTGCATCGTGCTTATTGATTGTTTCTCTTAAATAGTGTAGCCCAGTGTCAGGTATCTGAGGGAAGAGGAGACTGCAGAACTGATGTACTCCTGGTAATGAATAATCGTTAAAACTCCAAAGGAGTTTATTATTATTACCATTAATTCAAGTTGTACTGTGCCCAGAGACATGGAAGGTGGAGACAGATGAGTTCATGACCTGCATAATACAGGCAAGGTTTTATCCTGGTAATATGAGAAAATCGATCATTTCTTAAGTGAGAAGACTGATAAAATCACTGACTTCAGAGGAGCAACATCACTGCTTTTATATGTTCAACAAGCTCACTGGAATGGTGCTGGAGGAGAGTCAAATCCCTCTCTTCCATATCTTAAATTCAGGAGTTAGTTTGCCCTCAGTTTCCCAGAGGCAGGAGGGAAACAGGTAACACCATCCAGCATCCACATCTTCACTTATGGCAGGATTTCCCATCCGTAACAACCTGCCCCTGTGCAAGTTCGATATTCACCCTTCTATTTGTTGGCTCCTTGAGGTTTTACATACCCTGAATTCATAATAGATTGCCAAAAGTGAAGAAAAGCCACAGGAAGATCCCTCCAGCCATAGCAAGGATGGGCCAAAAGTCAGAGGTTTAATGTTGTTCCTTAAAGTGGTTTGGTCCAAGAGTAAAACACTGTCAAAACCCCGCTCTTCTTCATATTCCCCAAATTACTTGAGCATGTTCCTTTGTACCTCATTGTTTTATGGAAAAGCTCTGAGCAAGAAGACTCTTTCCTAGAAACAAAAAACCAAAACTAACTATAAACCACGCACACACAAAAGTCTTGTAATTTGTGCAGACTGAAAGGGACGTGCAAACTGCCCTCTGCTTTTTGGGTTTTTGTGTAGAATATTTCCCAATTCTCGCTAGAGCTGAACCAATAAGAAGTTGGGTTTGCTTTCTGCAGAAGTGCTGCTTTTCCATTTGGAGATTTTTCTGTATTTCTTGGCTCAGAGTGGAAGAAACAAATATGAATGTATTCCTGACCCCTCCAGTGAGACCTTTAGGGTGAAAAATGGAATCAGTCACTTTAATGGGTTGTCTTGGTAGAGGAATTTTCCACCTTACTGTAGTTTTGCCTTTAATTAAATTAATTCCTTTAGTTTATAATATGTATAATATTGTATAATATGTATAATATTGTATAATATGCAGTCCTGGTTTAGTCAATGCTCTGAGGGAAAGTCATTCCTGACAGGGCCAGAAGCAAACCTGCTTTCTTGTGAATAACTTGAAAGTTGGAACTGTCATCCCTGTATTTTTTCCTGTAATTACTCCAGCCCATGACCCACTTTTTTTTCTGTGCTTGCACAGCTTAGAGCACTGCATTTACAAGGTCACTCGAGAGCCAGCAATACAACCCAGAGCAAGGTGGACATTTCCAAAGAACTGAGAGAGAGTAGGGACCTACCAGCACTGTTCCTTAGGAAAAAGGACCCACTAACCCTGCCTGCCATGGCAAAACTGTGTCACAAATCTGGAGTAATCTTTGATGACAAATGGTCTGGAAAGCGGGAAAGGAGAAAGCTCATGTTCTCTTGTGAGAAGAAAGATGAGTTAATTCTTGATTAGGGAAGACAGGCAGTGGAGACACTTCCAGCTGCACAGACATTGTCTTGACATTGCCTGTTAAATGCCTAATAATGACAGTTAGTATGAATTAGCTACAGAATATGTTTTATTGTCTTTCACCATCCCCAGGGCAGACATGACAGAAACTTTTAAAGAGAATAAAAACCTAGAACAGGAAACCTTCATACAGGTTCATTTTGAATTTGTAATGTCTGGTTTTTAAGAATATTGCACAATCAAAAACCCACATGTGATACTCATATGTTACAGGTTAAGCTTCAGCATGCTCCATCTTTATAGATAAAAACATAGTCAGGTGGATAAATTCCAAAATGACTGGCAGAAACATACCTGAACACAGAAATTGTTTTTTTCAATCTCCAAGTTGAAAAATGGGATAATGGTTTCAATAAGAGGCTGAACTGGCAATTCTTCCCAGGATGCCAATGCACAGTCCAATTTTCACTGCTGAAGTCAGTGTGATTTTTTTCTCAATAGCTTTGACCATCAGAAATTCAGACACAAGTTAAAAAAAATGTCATCAGAACTCATCAGGATTCAATTTTCCATCCCTGAGTTTCAATTTGACAACAACTATCCACAGAAAAAATTCAAATATGATTTTTGCTGCAGACAGGAAGGAGAGAGGATGCTGAGAGCTCTCGTGTTGTTTGATCACATTAAAGCCTTTCCTGCAGAAAGTGAGCTGGTGAAATTCCGCTTGATGTGTGCTGGATGCATTGACAGGCAGAGAGATGAGGCAGGTAAACCTTCCCCAGCTTGGAGTAGCGTCTTCCAGATCATTATGTTCATCCTCTTAAATACAAGGACAAGATTTTTTTCCTGGCCCATCTGTGGTTTCACCCTGTGTGCTTCTCCTTTAGTGATCCACTTCAGCGAAAGGAGAATCAAAGAGGTTTCTGCTCTTTCCCCCACCCCAGCCTTTTCTGTCGTGTGATGTTAATGAGTGATAACTCTCCATGAGTTTTTTCACAGGCTGTTGCTGCTCAAAACTGCTTTGGTGCTTTGGGGCGCTTATTCACTGGGTATACCAAGAGCTTTCTGCAAAGCAGAGCAATAAAGATAAATGAAGTGTTGTGGCTAGAAATCCCATAATGCTCTGACCTTTATATTGTCTCAGAATCAACTTTTAAAGGATGGGTCCCATCTCCCCTCAGGCATGTTGGGAATGCACAGCATGGCTCCCTCCCTCTTCTCCATAACTCAGACATACAAAAGGAAACACTTTCCATCCAGACTAAGGAGTTGTTGGAAACTACACAAAGCTTTTGCTTTTCACTGTTAAACCTATAAAAAAGGCTGAAGGGTTTATTCCTTGGAGTGAAATTAGTTGTGAAAAGAGGCTGGGTCTGTGACTCCATCCCTGCAACCTCCTCAAAACCACTGTGAGCATGTTGGGCTCTGGGTAGGGGAGGGATCACTGGGATTTGGGTAACCAATATTTCTTTGGAAGTGGTGGTAGCTGAGGCATTAATGGGAGAGATGGGAAAGGACCCTCTGATGTACCAAATATGTATCTGAGTCTGTGACAAAGCAAGGCACAGTCTCTCCCCAGGGCTCTAGGAGTGCATGCCGTGGTATTACCCCCCTATCACGTGTGGCAGAGGCAGGAAGCTCCTGGCCATAGCCTGGGCAGGGCCATGAAGGAAGATAATTTCTGAAACCCTCTTGCCTTTCAGTACAAACCCAGTAAGTCCTCCATGTAACCCTTCATTGATCTTTAAAGTCTCTCCCAACCACAACTTGTGCATATATAAGTACAGATACTGGGATTTCTTTCCGAGAACTTTTGGCTTATTTCATTTCAAGCCTCCTGTTTTTCTAATCCCGTGGGAGACTTGACATAGCAGTGGCTGCAAAAGTGATGCTCTACAGCCAGATTCAAACCCATCGGGGTAACCCGTGTCCTGTAAATGCTGTCAAAGGAGTGAGAAACCAGACTGTGCCACAGAGCTCTGTCTTTTTTCCTTCTCATTTTGGCACTGAGAAAATGCTTTGGGCCTCTTCTGTCCTTCAGGGTTTCCCAAGTGGGCTGGACACAGGTGTTTCACGGTGCTGTGAAAACAAAATGAGAGCTACCCACTATGTGGGTGAGATGTAACATCTTCACTGTTTGTGCTCTTTTGGAAGGGGGCTTTAAGGCAGCTGGATGCCCATCTGGCAGAGGCACTGTCAAGAGATTTCCAGTCTCACACTGTACCATTTCTGAAGAGATGACAGCCCTGGATATTAAATAGCCTTTAAGGGAACAGGAGCAGCTGCGTGATGTTTATGTAGGCCAAAGGTACAGCTCTGGCAGCACTAAATCTGGAAAGTCAACAAGCAGATTAAACAGTACAGTTTAGCTCTTGGAGCCAGCCTGAGGCTTGCCACTGAAATTGGTTATGAGAGGCTGTAATTGAAAGGAAATCTGATGTTTCTAAATCTCAGAAGGTTTGGAAGCTGTGGGTGAACATGGGCTAGGTGATGATGTGCATGTGTTGATGTGTGCATCTCCATCCTACAAGGAACCACTTAACCTTTCTTCCAAGCATCCACAGATCATCTTGTTCAGCATTACCATAGGAATTAGCAGTTGCTTGCATCAAAATCTAGAGTAAAGTTATTAATTATTTATTACATTTACTTTCCTTTGCCCTTTTCATCTGTTTGGAGAAGGATGAGTGTGTGTCTGATCTGGGTTTTTATTACAATTTTCTTTATTATCTCATGCAATGAGTTCTTAGAGCCTGTGGGTAACCAGCTTTTACATCCCACACTTGAATCTACCCAGCATAGAATAGATTTTGCTCAAGGTGCCAACTTCTATTTCTCAGAAAAAATTTTATTTCTTTCTTCTCTGGACATAAATGCATCTGTTTTCTTTTGTTATTCAGAAAAAAATAAATGAGGAAACAAACCCTCATTTATTCCCACTGTTCAACTTTGATAAAACCATAGCTTAGAAAACTCTACATATTAATAGTGTGAATCACTCAAGTGAGGTACATTATGTTTTCAATTTCCATGATGCTTTTAGTGTAGGCAACTTATCAGGAGCTGCCTTTTAATCTGTTGTAGCAATCTTGAACATTAAAGCCAGGTTATTTCACAAAGGGATGTATTCCTTTCACTGGGGAGGTTAATATCACCTATGATTATATTTGACATTTGGGCCTGGCATATTGTTTTTCATACTGTGTCTGAGCCTAACTACCCACTCTTTGCCTGAGCAGTATTTGAAGTGGGTACGTTTCAAATATCTGCACACATCCATGAGTGTCATCCGAACAGCCTCACTGCTGTAAATAAGAAAAGACAATTTAATGAACAAAATGGGGAGGGTGAATTCAGTAAATGAATTTTTTTTTCTGGTGGGTGAGCAAACAAAGGGTAAATGTTGTTGTTGTGCATTCCTGCTGAAGAAACTACAGAATGGGAGATGGTGCATCTCCAGAGCATCGTCACTCAACAGCATCCCTGAACAAACACTGCTGAGATGCAGCTGATGTGCAGCCAAGCCTTGCAGCTTGCTGCAGAGATTCCTTTCAGGATACAATCCACAACATGGCTTAGAGGTCTTATCTACCCAAGAAACAGGGTTGCATTTGAAGAGACAGGTCCAGAAACTGAAGTATCAGACTGAGCAACTCTTCATGTCCTGTAAAGCCAACAGGCTCTGGCTGGCTGTCAGTATAGGGCTCTTTAAATATGAGCCTAAAAGGACTCTTCAGAGCTGAAGATCATAAAATTAATCTTGAATCTCAGTGCTGGCCTGGTGAAAATAGTAATTCTCAATTAGAGTAAGTGCCTTTCATTTAGCAGTCAAGGGAGCCTGTGTTATGGACAACAATGACTCATCCATGTCTCAACATGAATAGATCTACCAACTTCAGCTGTTCACACTCTATTTAAACCCCACTGGCTCCCTTTGGTTTTGGTAAGAACGGGCTGTAGAAGGGGAAGTTGAGGAACTTACTGCTATAAGATCTCAGCAATACCTAGAGCTGAGCAAGTTCTTAAGGAAACCAGGGCCTTTTTGCCTAAAATATTTGTTCCTGGGTGCTGTTTCTGTCATTAGCTGCAATGTGTGGAAACTAGCAGGACTTTGATGCAGCCTTTGGATACTTGGCATTTTTAAATCACTGGCCTGTTTTAGGGTTTGTTTGTTCATCCATAGAGCCTTAGTTAAGTCCTGATGAGCTATGAAAACAGAGCAGTGGATTGAAGGGGAAAGAATAGGACATGAGGAGACAGCAGTTCTGAAGAGGGAAAGAGTAAGTGGAATTAAATTACCACCAATTTCTGAGGCACGACAATGCATTAGTGGATTTCATGGAGGATTCAAACAACTGAGCTTGAAAAAATTCTCTTCCCAAAATTCCATGTCATCTAACATCATTTCCACAGTCCCATCCTTTGATTTATTTTCAAAGCTAGGTGATTATCCTCCCATAATCTCTTCGGCCTTTGTCTTTTATCTGTTCCTGGCACTGAGACTACAGTGGGGAAAAGACCCCAAACAGTGACAGCAGCAACTCTGCTCTTTGTTTCATGCAGTGCAGGTAATTTGAGGACTGTGTAGGACTACAATATAAAACCTAAACAGCCAACAAAAGGCAGAATACCGACATTCCAGGCTCTCTGAGCCCTTCCTGGGTGAAGACAGCAATATTTGGGATCAGAACCCACTGCCCTTTGCTACCTAAGAGAGCTCAGTGCTCCCTGGGGAAACTGGTATCAGAGAGTGTCCGTCAAGTGGAAACTCCACTTGACAAATCTAAGTAGAGATAGACAAAATATCAACAAAATGAAGCCATTTGGATTAATTGCAAAACTCCCCAAATTTAACAGGGCCAGGATTTCAGCCTGAATTTCCCCTATTGCTTAGAAATATATATTAATACAGCCACAGTCGTGGAAAATGGGGGAGAGGGCATCAGGTCATCACAGAAGTCTCCTCCTCCATCTACCTCTATCCGATCTATCATTTCCATTCCTGTTTCCACAAATCTCACAGACTTGGAGACTTCACTGTGACCCACACAATTGGCTCCAGTGTCCTTACTCCTAGAGAGGTCTCTCCAATACCTGGTTTCTACCTAACACAGGTGGGAGACGCTCCAGAGGTGAGTTCAAGGTACAGATAACCTTGCCTGTCATTTCAGAAGGGGTCAAATGGAATATTTTATGTTTTGTAAGACATGCCTTTGGACTAGCTGATGGATTTTTATGCATCAACCCCACATTTTTGAATCCAGCTGTTTTCACCTATGGCACAGTGCTGCTTATACAGAGCTGCTCATGAGGAACTCAGCTCTGGTCAGGGAAAGGTCCCTTGTGAAATGCACCCCTGGACTCCCTGTCCCCTCCTCCTTGTCTCCAAATGCACATGCTCTGCATTCAGATCCCGTTCCAATGAGGACTGCTGTACTTATATTGTGATTTTTTTATTACTGCAATTTTGTTTAACATTGCCCCTGAAGAGTCCTGTAGTGTTTTTCAGAGCTCCAAGTACAAGAGCTCCTTGAATCTTTCCCCTAAGTATTCCTATTGCTGTCAGGAAAGAATATTAGAAGATTGTGGCCCTGACTTCCAGTCTCTCATTTGGAGGCTGTGATTCATGTTTTATAGCATCCTGCTCCCATTACGCCAGCTCTGCTTTCTGGGGGTTTGTTCTGCAGCATCTCACACAGCAGGAGGACTAATGAGTTTTTATGTCGCATGAGTTTGTATCCTTTATCCCCTATCTGTTCTCCTTTATTTCCTTGATCCTGTGTCCTGCCCCTTGGCCATCCTGTCCAGACAAGACAGGGCAGCAGGAAGGGTGTTCTCCAGCTGCATGGATGCAAACTGGTCCACCAGCATGTGCTGACTGGCCAGCAGTACATTGCCAACAAAAGGTGCAATGGACTAAAGTTTTGTTCATTTCATTTGTTTTGCTCAAGCCATAGTTTTCACAAAATTTCTGTTTCAGGCCCTTCCTTCCTTTCTCCTACCCACCCGTCCACTCATAACTGCGTGATTTTAAACACTGGTAGTGAACTGAACTTCAGAAGCAGCCAGATCAACCAGCACAGTTGCAGAAACCCCATCTCCTTTGGAAACCAGGATAAAATTCCAGCTGCAAGGATTTTGAAAGTGCAGGGAGAGGATTCTACAAACAATTCATACCAGGGAATGCTTGTGAATGCTCTTTGATAAGAGCTTGTGAGCACAGTGAGGTGGAACAGCTGAGCTTGTTAATGAAAATGCCTTTACTATCAACATCCAACTATTTTGCAAGGCAGGATTATTTCAAACAAAATTACTATTTTTTAAAACAAGAAAAGATTTCTGTCACATCTGATTGCAATATTAGTGAGTGAGATGTCATTTTCAATGGCCTTTTTGGAAGGGAACTGGTTATTTATAGGCATACTTCGTAAAAATTGGTCAGAACAATTGTTTGAATTGAAGCTCATTAATTTTTTCTCTCCCTTCCTTCTGCCAGGGCAAACAGCTGCTCTTGGGCTGTATCCAGCATGGACCTCTCTGCAGACCAGCAGTGCCATTGTGTGGGTGTCAGCCTACACTGAGGACAGTCCCCAGGAGGAAGGACCCATCCAGCCTCAAAGGCAAGGAGGGGACTTTCCTTGGAGGTGGCAAACCCATCATCTAGATGAGGCCATTATTTCACTTCAAACTTTTTTGGTTGGAGGAGACTCTTGAGGTGGGAGTGAATTAGGAACATCTGAGAGTTTCCAGTGCTGGTGACTTCCCTGGGTTTCCGTGCTTGAGCTCAGGGCTGGGGTTTCCATCAAGGGTATTCATCACAGGAGTGTTCCTGGTGGCACTAAAAATCCCTGCCATGCTCCATCACTCCTGCTACAAGAATGAGCTGTGTTCCCCCTGGATTGCTTCCAGACCACATCCTCCTTCGTAGGCACCCTGCCCCTCTGCAGCTGCTGCTCTCAAAGCAGGTCACTTTGGTGAGCTTTCAGTAGCTTTTGCCTGAGCTACTGAGACGTTGAGCTCTGCTTGTCTGAGCCTCCCATGTTCTGGGAAATGAGATAAATGCTGGCACAGGCCCTGCATTGCTAATTAGCACACAGTAAAGGAGCTGGCATCCCCTGCAACAGATGCTGATGATGCACTAATACTGGCTGGTTTTGCATGGTGATAACTGGGATCAGAGCAGGGGTAACTGGGATCCATTTTACTGAACATCTCTCCTGGCATGGAGAGGACATGGTGATGAAGCAGGACATTCCCACCTCACCTGTGCTTCTGAATAGTGTGTTCCAACCTCATCCCCAGGCCAAGACGCTGCAGGATATTTTCCCATGTACATGTGTAACAGGAGCAGACAATTTCAGGCTGTGATGTGGACTCAGCTCATAACAAGCTTGCCCCCAAACCACCCCAGAATCCTGATAGTTTTCACCTCTACTAAACATGTTTATTCCTGCAGCTCAGCTGCTGGGGCTGGAAAGTGTTTGGCATCATGTCCACTACTCATCTTGCAGCACAAGGGAAGCCAAGCAGTCTAGTTAAAATATGATGGGGGAGGATGGTATTGGCAATTAAATTAATGCAGGGATTGGGAGATAAAAATCCAGCAGGAAATGTCATATACATTTGTGAAGATGGTATTTACGAGGTAGAAAAGAATGTAATGATGGCACTTTATTTGAGAATTAATATGAGCACATTTCATTGCCCAGGGTGAGCCAAGGGGTGCGTGTGACTGTGTGCTTAGATCTTCACACTGGCTTCTACTTTTGGCTGTTCACGCCCAGCACCACTTTAAATTATTTTTGTACAAATAAGAATGAAAACAACATTAAATCTTTCATTGTGAAGTACAGAAACATGATTCTTCTTTCAGAGTTCTTTGTAAGTCATCATATTTTACAGGTGAAAAAGCAAACACAAATCCACCTGTGTGTGCCCACTAAATCATATTAACCTCCTGTAAAATACAATGCTCTCCCCCCAGACACAAAGTCCTTGCTGAAAAGCCCAGGAGTAACATGAACTGAACTGACCAAAGAAGCGAAGGACTTTATTTTTTTCCCTAAAAATCTTTCTTTGATTTGTAATCCACCAAATTGCAGCCGTGTTGCTGTTCAGAGCCATCTGCTTCCTCTTCCTGCTAACGAAGCCCAGGCTATTTAGCTCCAGCCTCCACTTTTGCTGTTCATTATTTGCTGGCTACTCAGAGCTGCTTCATTTGGGAAAATAACTGTTTCCATGTGTAAGCCTGGCCACAGCATGCTTGGCTCCAGCCTCTTGGCTGCTCTGTGTGCACAGCTGCATCCCTGTGCCAGGTGCAAACAGCTGTGAAACCTGCACTGCAAAATGCAAGTGCTTCCCTTTTGGTTGTTCCCTCCCTTCCTCCCGGCAGTTTGGGTGTTTGGCTACCTGTTCTGTGAGATGTTCTGTCTTAGAGGGGTGCTCAGGAAGGCAGGTTTAGTGTCCCTGGGGGTGCAGTGGGGTGAGGTGAGGTGTTCCCCAGGGTGTGAGCAGGGGTTGCTTGGGGTAAGAGTGGCAAAGCCCAGGAGGGGCTTCTCCTATAGGAGGAAGACTGTGAGCAAGCCACAGATCAAGTTTTTCTTTCAGAATCAGGCAGTTCATGCCTATCTGAAAACCTGCTGGGGTCTGGGAAATGGGTGAGGCAGATGGAGAAAGGGAGATGGTGGTTCCCAAGGGAATCTGATCATCCTGGTTCAGGAAACTTGTTTGCCAATGGTGCCAGCTTTGCTTTACATGAGGGAACACTCACTTTCTGTACCAGACAAGTTCAGATGGGAGATCCCATGGAGGTATCACACCCAGCTAGAAGGGCAGATGGCATTTTATTTCTCTTGCAGCATCCTTAGTCCTACCAACCCTAGGCAGGAATAGGAGCAGATGAAACTTTATCTGTGTGCAGCAAATTAGAGCAAACTGGAAATGAGACCTCCTGGCACATCAATATTTGACTGAGGGTGATGTGGGGGCGGCATTGATTGTGTTGTGGCTTTGATGCATTGTCACTTCAAAGCACCAAACTCCCTGAATAGTTCAGGATCTGCACAGATGTTGGCAGGTGATTATAAATCCATGCAGAGATGGGGGAAAACCAGTCTTTGGGGAGAGCTTCAAAGCTGAAGCTGAGAATATTGCAAATGTTATGAAATATTTCAAAGTCTGTCAAGTGGGAGCTGTGCTTTTAGATTAGGTTAAGGAATGTGTGGGCTAATTTTGTAAGACTCCCCAGCATTTACTGTGGATTATAGATTTGCTTTTAATCTTTAAATGGCTGCATTTTTCTTTTAGTTTTCAAAAAGAAAAAAGCTACTAAGAAACCTGACAAAAGTGTTTCTCCCTACAGTCAGTTTGAAGACAACTCCCAAGTGACTGCAGTTAGTGAATTATACAAAGCCTTTTACTAACAAAAATGGGCAAATAGGTCTAATGAGGGTTCCCAGCTTGGAACGTGCACCACTCCTGGCACAGGGAAGGAAGCAGTGTCAGGAGACAGCAGCAAGGGACCACAGGCTGCTCACTGCTCCTCCTGCCATCACCTCCCGTTTTGCTTCTGTTGTTTATTCATCTCCAGCTTCTCAGGTCCATGTTTTCCCAGCCTCACAGGAGCAACACAGACCTGAGAGGGGAGCCTGAACCTTCTTGACTGATGCATTTCAGCAGAGTTTCTCCCTTACTTACCATAAAATCCTAGAATTGTTTGGGTTGGAAGGGACATAAAGATGATCTAGGTCCAACTTTGTCGGCCACTTGCCCACCTTCCAGCTATTCACCAAAATATATTCCAAGTGGCCTGTTTCTTGCTGTGAATCACACCTGTTACTGCTGCTTTTTTTAACTGTGTCTGCCCTCCAGACAGATGCAGCACCCACCTAATTTTAGTCCTATGAGTCATCACAGCACAGATTTTTGACAGGGAAATATTTCTTACCTGTTAGCTGGCATGGAAGCCTTCTCCAAAAAACATCCCAAGGACCAACACATCTGCTCCAGCCCCATCAGTGGTGTCACTGTAAATACAGGAACGGCTTTGGACTTGCAGGGACAGACTTTCAGCACTGAGCGTCACCACAGCCATCAGCTCTGCTCATTAAAGCCAAGCGAAGGACCGACTGCTAATAGAGTGCCAAGTGAAACACTTCTGCAGTGGATTTTTAGCTTCTCCTTTTCCATTCTATAACACTGAAAAAAAGAAATAATTGAGCGGGCTTCTTGAACTTTCTCATTGTAAGCTAATGTGTTGCTTGCTTAAAATCCTGTCAAAATCAAGAGGAAAGAATAATACTTTTGATGTTCAATTGCATGATTTTTTTTTCCTTTGAGTCAAAGCATCGTTTTAAATTATTTCAACCGTCAAAGCTTATTTAGCAGAGATTAAAATTCAAAATGAGTTTAACAAAAGATAAAGAACCATTTAGGTTGTTTCAATTCCCATTGTCTTTGTGGGAGTTAGTGTGATGACAACAGGAAAATACATTTGGGTATGAGGGGTGGTGAAGAGCAGAAAACTGGAATTTGAGCCTGAAAATCAACGTGTACTTAGGTAGCTGTGATATTTTTTTCAGGAGTCCTTTATTTCAGATCCTTAAGGAGCCAAGACATTACAGAAATTATAAAAAAAAAAATAAAAAGGAGAAACATTCCTGCTTTCTAGCTCTAGAGCTGCAGAGGCAGGTTTTCTTCTCTTGGAGGCAGTTTGCAGTGTGGGAACTTTACTCTGGTCTCTGCATTAGCTTTTAAACCAGGTCTTGTAGGTACCTTCTGTATATTTAGACATCTAAAGATGATAAGCACGGGTCATTGCGCAGGGGTGAATGAAAAAGCTCATTCGGGATTTCATTTTGCAATAGTTGTCAAATTTCCTTTCAGTCAGAAGAAAGCATTTCTCCCAGCAGTGAGTCTTGCAGTTTTCCCAGGTTACCAAAACGAGTTCATGAGCCTTTAATAAGCGAAACTGTGTGAATCACTAAAATATAATGTTTGCTGCTGAGTCTCCGTGGCGAAGCTCGCTCCCAGGCTGTGAGGTGCACAGACATCCTGAAACCACATTTCCCCCTGATGGTTGGGGGCAAACAGAGAGATAATGAGACTCAGCCTTATTGCTTTCCCTGCCTGCTGCTTGGAGGGATGGGAATGAGGTCCTCAGAGAGAGCCTCTTAAATCTGATTCCCAACCTATAGTTTTGGGAGATCTGGCACATGTTGGTTGATGCTGGCACGTGAAGTGACATGAGGGGGAATTGATGTGTGAGTGGCGGCACTGTCAGCTCTGCAGCATCACCCCTTGAGGAGGTTTTCCAACAATCTCATCTTGTCCAAAACCAAGTGTTACTGCTCATATTTCTGTTCGAATTTCCTGCTGAGGACACATTTCAGCAATGTGAGGTGGTTCTGCTCTCCAAGCCCTTGGGTGGGATCCTGGGAACAGAGAGAGAAACCCAGTCATGGTCCTCTCTGCATCTGTGCAGCTAAGGAGCAACATCTGTGTAGGTTCAAATGTCAAATCACAGCAGTTATGGTAATACTGACAGTGTAAATAAAGTATGTAAATGCAGTGGTGTTTATTTGAGTATGCTAATGAGGATATGCAGAATGCAAATCTGCAGGGGGTAATATTAATGTATCATGTATTTATGCTACAGGGAAACCCCAGTAAGCGTTTCCCTCCACTTCAAACTCAAAGCCTTATAAAAGGGTAAAGGAGAGGAGATTTATTGCCATGGTTTGCTGTTTTCTGTCACACAACAGCTCAGGAGGAAATGAGACTCAGCCTCCTCTTCCTCACCCTGCAGCCAGCAGAGAAACCTTCACTATTGGAGCTGGGAAAACAAATAAATGTGGATCAGGTACAGGTAATTAATGAATTAACCCTCCTCTCCTTGCTCCTCCTTCTCCCTGGCCCACCCTGGAAGGGACCAGAGCAGCTTCATGGTTAAGGTGAAACTGATTATTTGGTAAGTTATTTTGGCAAGTTTATTTACATGAATACAAGCAAGGCTCTAGAGGGACAGAGGGGTTTATTGTGGCTTTTCATACCTTAAAGTGCTGCCTTTAAGCCACCAGCAAGGTCTCTAAAAGCCTCTGCGGGAGAACAGGGAAAGCAAAGCCTCTTCTCCTAGCAGTGGCAGGAAGTTATTGTGCAATCAGGTAATGTTTTCAAGGGTTACTTGGTGTTAAAAGTCAATATTCTGTGCCATTTTCTTTTGGGGAAGGAGTGTTTTATGTGCTGCAGCTACAGACAGCTGCAAAGCCCTGTGTTGCCTCTGGAGTTGGGCAGGTTTGCCTCTTCTTGTTCTCTGTCCTTCAACAGAAAAAAAAGAGAAACAGAGATAGGTCATCCTGATGGTGAAAAGTGAGAGTCCCTATTTTTCCTTAGGGTTTCTCTGCAGTTAATTGTGATTGGTGATCCAAGTGCTCATGGAAAAGAGTAGGAATTTGGGCTAATGCAGAAAATTTGCACAAAACTTGTTACTAACACTTGTAAGGGCAGTAGTTTTGAAAAGATGCTCTTGGCCTTTATTCTTTTAGGGCTGTGTTTGAGTGTTTGAGACCTGTCCAGGTGTAGAAATCCCCCAAAAAATGATGTCTACCTGAGAGTAGTTTGACTTCTCGTCAGTCAAAAAATGGGCTTGAGTAAGTGTTCCCACTCCCGGCAAAATGCAAAGCTGCCTCTTTGGGGTTTGTGTCAAGGCACAACTCTTAGGGTTGTGTATGGGAGGAATTCCCCTAAGAGTAAGCTGGAAAAGCTTTTAATCCATAAGTCCATTTTCTTCAGTGCTACATTTTTTTCTTTTTAATATCTAATTTGATGGGTGCATGTGCTGTCCCAGCATTGAAAGAGCTTAATTCTTTTATGTTCCTTCATTTCTCCAAATAATTCTTCCATGTTTTCTAACAGCCTGTACTTCACCAGTGTTTCCAAACCACTGGGTGAAGGGTTCAGAGCCCCTTACAAGCTCTAAATCAGGTGATAGAGATCACAAGGACAGCTTGTAATTCAGTGATCCCATCTCTTTGCCATGGGAACCAGTATCTGGATTCAGAGAATGCATCTGAAACCTGTTCCCAGGTTGCTGGAGAAGGGCTCCCAGGGCTGGGCTTGCCAGGCTCATTGTGTTGAAATTGCAGATCTCTGTTCCCCATGAGCTGAGCACAGAGAGCTGAAAGAACATCCTGAGCGCGGAAAGTTAATTAATCCACCAGACTGAAACCCCCAATGTCAAATATTCTTTTCCACTAGAGTATATTGGCAGTTGGAGCCCATGGAGTCCATGAGCAGCCTGAGGATGACAACCAACACGAAACTTGGGACCAAAAGGAGGGAAGAAAAACCCAGTAGTATTTTCTTGGGCGCTGCATGGGAGTCAAGAGAAATAAAAGAAACAAATATGAGGTGCCAGGGGAGAGAAGGGAGAAGTGAACATTTTTCTAATCCCTGAATTTGACAGCCACTTTATATGAAATAAACTCTGAAGGCTCCATAGATTCCCCAAGGTACTTTCTTTCTAAATAGATCTATAGATACACTAATTAGCCAAAGGAGAAGCACAGGAGTTAATCCCTAATCATGTAAATGTGTTGTTTCAATTAATTAATGCACGTGGCACTTGTACTCTCATGATCGGCACCCTAAGGAAAGACAGAGGAAAATAATCATATTTAACAGCCTACTCCCATTTATTCCTCCAAACATTAATGGTGTCAAACCTTCCCCTAATCTTTCTCTATAATTCAGTGTTGTTTTGCATTGGTGTGTTATAAATTAGCTGAAATCCCAGGCTGAAAAGGATAGTTTTGGAAAAATTAAAAATAAGCTATTTTCTTGTTGACTCCATGAAGGGATGCAAATAATGGGGAAGCAAAGCACTATTTCCTGGGTGCTGATGGGGCTTTGTCAGTCTGTAGCATTTTAGGGGCGTTGTTAGAGCAAGTGGAAAAACCTGAAAGAAGAAAACAAGTCACTGAAGAGATATTTACTGCCATGAAACAATTCTTTTCTTAATTAAGCACCTTCCTGACCTTCTTAAAACAGCTGCCCAAGCTGTTTCTATTGTTCTTTGCCAAATGTTATCAATTCAGCTCAGACAGTCACTGCGAAGGTTAATAAAAAGCATGTTTATATAAACCTGAGGGGACTGTAATGTCCTTTCCATGCTGTTTCTGAGAACTGGAAGCACCACATCAGAATTAAAAGCTGCTTTGTTAAGGAAAAAGCATAAAATGGATCTGAAACAAGGCAGGTGAGGCATGGATGAGCCCTGCAGAGTAGCCAGCACAGAATAGGGTGCGCAGGAAAGTTCTGGCAAGATAAAAATACCCATAAATGGTATGCCAGAGGCATCTCTGGAGCCAGTAATTACCTCCTGGACTGGGCAAAGCCTGCTTTTATGAAAAGGCAGGGCATTGTTTGGTTTGTCTGAGGTCTCTGTGGAGAGGTGTGATGTTTGCAGAGGTTGTTACGTGATTTGTAGGGTTTTTTACTGACCAACAGCAAACATGCCTTTATTGCAGTTCATCCTGTTGGGATTTGGAGCTCCAAGGTGAAGGATGAGGCTCAGGATGGAGAAGACCCCAGACTGATGGTTCTCCTCCAGCATAAATGCAATTATTTGGAATAAATGAAGAAGTAATTAGAAAAGAGGCAGGAGTTGATTAAACTGCAGAGGCCAGTGTATGTCATGGCTGTGAAAGTGGGATTTTTTGGTCTGTTCCATCATGTGTAGCTGGTGGACAGGGCTAAGAGCTCCAGAGGAATGTTTGAGCACTGGTAGCCCGGGGAAGCTGATGGTCGTGGCTCTTGGGGTATGTTTGATTTTGGCTGCTGTACCCCTGATTGCACAGCTCAAGAACTGATCCATAAAGCTGTAAAAGCCCTTCAGAAATACACTGCACAGAGTCTGGGGACAGTGCTGGTGGCAAATACACTTGGACCTCTTGGGCCTCATGGGACAAGTATATATATTATAAATTTGATTTTTTGGAACCTCTTTTCCTTTCCTGAAGAACTCACATCACGGCTTGCTCAAGGGCTTTCTCCTTCTTCTAGAAAGCAGGCAAAGCTCTTCACAAATCAGTCAGGGTTTCCCAGTATTTCTCAGGCTGATGAAAAGGATGGGTTTGCAATCACAGACTGGGAGCTTTGCCCTGGCTCTGCAGCATCTCAGCATAAACCCCATCCACAGCCCGTGTTGGCTGAGCCACTGCACACCTGTGTGATGCTCAGTGCAATTAGAAGTTGTTTTTTCTCAATTTTTTTAGGGGGTGGGGACAATCTGAGTTTTCTGTGACATTTTTTCTCACCTGTTGCTATGGTAACTGTTTTGTCAGGCCTCCAGTTTGGGTATTTGAGTGGCAGAAGGTTTAATTTTGCTTCAGTAAATTACCCCTTTCCTATGAGTGTGATTTCCTCTGGTGGAAAATTCCTCCTGCAGCTTCCCATCACTTCAGAGAGCATCCTTGTTAAAGATCACGTGTCCCTGATTTCCACTCAGAGCGTGAAACCTTCCATTTACTGGACTGACTGTGATTCACTTCTTTTCTTTGAGTCTCCAGCCTTGTGCCCTGATGGTTATTTAAAACCACAGTCAGCTCTGAACTGAGTCCTTAGTGGTAAGAGAGACCCACGACCTATCGAAAGTAAGTGGATTACTTGGGGGAAATCACAAGTCTGCTCAGGAGTCCAAGGTCATTACTGAAAACCCAGGAGAAACTTTCTGCAGGAAAGGGCTGCTTTACCCAAACTAAACCAAACTTCTCTACCCAGCAGGGAGTGATGCTTGACCTCACTGGTAGTGTTATATTGCAAAGGGCTGGAAGTTGTATTTGTTTTCCTGCTCTTCCTAAGCTGATCAGGAACTAGGACAAGATAATGTTGTGGGTTTTTTTCTTTCTGGTTCTTTCTCCTTTCATCTTTTATTTTTTTCAATTTAATTGTTCTGAATCTTATAAACTTAATGTTAATCTTCTGCTGAAATCTATTTATGACCAGTTTGTTGCCACTTGTTTAAATGAACTGTAGTGGGGCAGGTCCAGAGAGGGCAGGAAGAAATTGCCAATTTCTGAAAAGCTTGGAAAGAAATATGAAAAACTAATATCAGATGCTGAAAAGACAGGATTTCACACTTTGGTCTTTCCCTTAGGGACAGTTCCCCCAGGGAGCTCTCCTTGGTGCCATCCCCTGCAGCCCTGCACCTCCCAGTTACCTACCCCACACTCCAGTATCAGAGAAGTGTTCAGAGGAGAAGGGGAAGGGATGAGCTCAGCAAGACGAGAAGGGTGTTTCTATACTCCAGGAATTCTGCTCTTAGGGGCCATTGTGTGCTCAGCCTCAGAGCTGAAATCCTGGTTATTCCTCCCCTCTGAAGCACTGCTCTAATTTTACACCACCAACTCTTGCCTGCTTGAGAGTTTGCATTTTCTTTCCCAGTTTACAATCCTCTCGAGGGAGTTAAGAACTTCCTAATAATTCCCATCAAAATATATTTTTTTTTAGAAACCTCAGTGCAGACAGAAAATAGATTGGAGGTTTTGTCCGTTCTGTTCGCTTACCTGTGTCAAAACCCCCACGAGCTGTTGCTCCTGCTTTCTGAGCAGATTTACACCTGATTTACACCCGTCGTGGGGGAGCTGGGAAAGGTTCAGGTGGCCATGCGGGAGCCCCTTGCCATGAGCTGTTTCGCAGGGGTCCCCCCTGGTGCGGAGCAGCCCCGACCCGACCGGAGTGTTCTCCGGGAGGGTTTGGAGCATCCCCGCACTCGGGCGATGAGCGATGGAGCTCTGCCACCTTGTGGGATTGTCGCCCTGTCGCCTCAGCTGCCTGGCATCCGGCACGTTTCATACCCGAAGATCCCTTTCCTTGCTTTATACCTTATAGAAAACTCCAAACAAAAATTGCTGTGCATTGGAAAACATGGCTGGAATTCCTTTGACAGTGTCCCAATAACCACAGGGGACACAGCTGGTGCTAAAAGTTACAATTTCAGTGCAACGTCTTGGAAGAAATGTGACCTTTGCATTGACTCTGGTGCTCTTCCCTGATGGCTTTTTGGTCCCCTGTGTTCCTATGCAGGATCTCGAGGGATGTGAGAAGGGCAGGGCAAGGTCTGCAGATCAGGACCAGAGGGTCTGTGGTATCTTGGGATGCCTGCTGGTTTTGGGAGGTGGCTGCTGGCCAGGTGAACCCCACACTGACCTGGAATTCACATACAGAATATGCTGCTCTCTTCTGCCTTTGCAGGCAGATCAAGGGGGTGAGCTGGAGCTCCCTGTGTCCACCTCAGTCACAGGTGGATTTTTAAAAATCCTCACATTAATAGAATCATAGACTAATTTGAGTTGGAAGGGATCTTAAACATCACCTTGTTCCAACCCCCTGCCATGGGAACGGACACCTTCCACTAAATGAGGTTTCTCCAAGCCCTATCCAGCCTGGCCTTGAGCACTTCCAGGGATGGGCAGTCACAGCTTCCCTGGACATCCTGTGCCAGGGCCTCACCACCTTAACAGTAAAGACTTTCTAACATCTAATCTGAACTTACTGTCATTCTGTTTGAAACCATTCCCTGTTGTTCTATCACTACAGCTCTAGCAACCCCTCTGAAGTGTCTTGGACTTTGAAGATTCCTTCATCCAACAGGTAGGATGCTTTTGATGATCTGTTGTGGAGTTTTAAGACTCTGATCTATCGGGCAGCAAACAAATACTCTGAGGCAGTTATTCTGACTTAAAGCTTCATTTTAGCTGCAGCTTATCTGCCCCTGAAGCAACAGAGATATCTTCTCATCTCTTCAAGTTTACTACCTGGGAAACTTTTCAGCCATAAATAGTCAAGAGCAGCTATTCTGGATGTTCAGAACTGTGTGACATGTTAAAAACAAATAAAAATAACCCTTGAAATCAAAGAACAGGTTTCTGATCTCTGCTGCTTCCCACCTACGGGACCTGCAGGAGAATAAACTCCTACAGATTTGTTATGCTTTAAAAGAATAGAGGTGCTAGATTTGGAAAAAAATCTGCTCTGCTTTTGTTTAAGTGGTTGCTGTTGTTTGCTTTGCTGTTCTGGGAAGGGATGAGTCACCACCTGAAATCGGTATATGCTCAGAAAATATTCCAATTTGACTAAAAAGTCAACAAAATTCATTTCCAAGCAACTATAGGCGATTTGTGATGTCAAGTCTCATTTGTGGCTATACAGAATATAAAAACACTTCCCCCCTCAACCAGAAGGAGTTGTAATTCTTAAAGGAAATAAAGCAAACAAGGGAGCTTGAGCTAACACCACCAAACTGTAGGATAATCTGCAGGATTATCCTTTAGGTATTGATCTCAAGAAAAAGAGGAGCAGCTGCAGAATCCTCTCAGGGCAAAATAATTGTGTCTGAAATCTTATTTGCCAACTGATCTGTACCCAGAGCAAAGGAATTATTTTGGCCTTTGCGGGGCCAAGGGGAGGGGGAAATGTCAGACATGATAATTTAGTTTGCTGGTGGGATGATGCTGGGAAAGCCTCACAACGTGGTGAGGCTCTGCACTGCTGAGTTTCCCCTCAAAAAAGGCTTTTTAAATTTTTTTTATTTTTACCCCTTGGAAAAGCCATGCTGTCCTGTTCCCTTCTCAGCTATTTCATGGAGGGAACTGATTTCACTCTGCAAAATTCTTCTGGCATTGCTGGAAATGACAATGCTCACACTCCTCTGGTTCTTGTTCAGCTGTGGTGAGGAGGAAGGTGTCCTGTCCCATGGTGGGAACAGCAGTGTGACACTGGGGTGACAGAGTCTTTGTGAAGCAGAAAGGATGCTCCAGAGTTGAGCTCGGAGGAGTTGGGGAAAAGCCACAGATCTGGCCAAGACTGGCTGCCAGGCTAAACTGAGCTGATATTTAGGCTGGAACTGGGAAATTGGTGTTTTATGCTGAGTGTAACTGCAGTGAGAAGTGGAACAGGGCTGTGACAGGGGCAGCTGGAGGAGGGATGTGCTCGGTCGTACATCTGGGAGAGATGCTGTGTGGTCCCTTTGTGCTGTCCAACAAACCTGGCTCTGTTACAGCTCTGAGGCTGGAGGAAGTCAGAGCAGGAAGGAATATTGCCTGTCCTGGAAGTGGGAGCACCACAAAGCCTGCATTGAAGGAGGGGGCTGCACTAAGAGGGTCCTTTTAGTCCTTGGAAATCTTCCTGAGCGAATCTGAGGTGCTTTGGAGTTGTCTTTGCTTGCCAAGGGATGCATTGACAGAGCCTGACCTCATTTCCCCTGTAGCACACACCACTGTGTATTCTCTCTGCTTTAGTAATCCAGAAGCTTTATCACTGTCACATTTGTTTGAATAAGATCCCCACGTATTCTTCCTAGGTGGGGGCTGGAGGCTGTCCTGCTCTCTTTCCTTGTGCATTCCAAAAATCAACCATCTCAAAATTAACTTAATACTTATTTATTACTGTTCTTTTCAAACCTCCCTTTGGCTTAGATTGGTCCCCTGTGAGCTCTGTGCTCTCAGCTCTGCAGCATGGACCCTGTTGCTGGTTTTATGACAGTCCTTACTGGGGTGGCAGCTTTCCTGGGGAGAAAGGGAACCTGTGAAGACACTGCTTGCTCTGGCTTCTGCTACATCTCTGGTCACTCAAGGTCTGTGTGACCCCTTGTCACCACTGCTTGGCTGAACAGCTCTGCCCTGGCCTTTTGGTGTGGTTTGACTTCCTCTCTCCCCTCTCTTGAAATTATTCTGGACAGGGGATACTCTCCATCCAGCCCACCACTGAAGGAGGAACAGCAGATGCAAATAAAAAGAGCTGTCTGGAGAGGGAAATGTGCAACTTAACCATGCAGAGGAAACCAAAGATGTACAGAATATAATTTTTTTACTCTAAAGAGTACTACACCAAAGCACACACTGTGTTATGGTGTGGGGATGGGGACCATGGTCACTGGGGTTTCTGGTCTTCTTCACAGCTGGGAAGGACTTTTTGCGGTGACAGGTTAATGCTGGAAAATCCAGCTCAGAGAAGCACTGAGGAGGCTGCCTGAGGGTGTTCCAGCCACTGTCCTCTAACTTCAGCCAAGGAGGAACTGCTGAGCAGAGCATGCTTTGCAGCACATCAAGCTTGAGGCTGGCTTTGGGCCCCTTCTAAGAGCAAAGATTTTCAGAGCAGGGACCAAACCTCCTGTTTCAGGCTCTGGGGTCTGTGTAGCTCGTGTGCAATGAAGTTATTTCCATCCTGTCCGTGGAGCTGCTGCTGCCGAGGCGTTCCTGTGCCGGCCGCCGCATCCCTCGCATCAATAGATGGCAGCAGCTTCCCGGGAGCTGGTGGAGGAGCCTTTGCTGGGAAGAGCTGAGGTAGCTGTTGGAGCTCAGCCTTTCCCTTCCCTGCCTTCCCTTGGCTCTCAGCCCAGCCTTCTGCCACAACCCGAACTGTAGATGGCAGCAGGAAAATGATTTTCCTGTTTCTTTGTGACTTCTGCTCTGGATAGTATTTTCCTGCTGCTGGCTATTGGGGCCCGCTGGCTCTGGGATTTCAGGTCAGCTCACAACCCCAGCTGGACTTCAGGTCACAGGCTTGGCTGAAGGGATTGAGAGAGGTTTCTGTGCATGGTCCTGCTTTCAGCAATCTACATGGGGTGTGTGTGGGAAACACCTGGAAGTGCCCATGGGGATGTGGAGTGGGATGCTCCCACCAAACTGCACATGATATCAGTCCAAAAGTCATGGTACAAGCTGGGACATCACAGCAGAGAGGGAAAAGTGGCTCCTGTTAAAGAAGGCAGGGTTTAAGCAATAATTGTGCTGGCAGAGGGGTTGTGGCATCTCCATCCTTGGAGATTTTCAAAGCCTGACTGGACCAGACTCCAACATCCTGAGTTAATTTCAGACTTAGCCCTGCTCAGAGTAGGATGTTGAATCAGGGATATCCAGAGGTTTTCCTTGCTTGTCAGCCTCCTCTCTGACCTTTTGCTCTGCGTGTGCTGATCATACTCCTCTGGGCTAATGCAACATGTTTTTCTCTGCCTTGTCAGTGATCACATGGGCTGTTACCCCTTCTTGAGCCAGGTTAGATGAATCTTTGGAAGTTCCATCCAGACTTTTTGACACCCTGCAAATAAGTCCTAGATGTGTCTGAAGGACCCTGAGGCCACTTCCATACATATGTCCCAGGTACAGCCATACCAGACCTTCCTGAGGTACTTTTGAGGCTGTATTTGGTGAATTTGTTTAAAGCTCCACTCTTTGTAGGTGTCAAGGGAGTTTAGCAATCTGTTGTCCTAAGGAATTTGGATCATTTACAGAAAACATTGCTCAGTGGAGGAGTAAATTTTAATGTGTTACATGCCAGCTAGAAAGAAAAATCAAGATTAAGGTGAATCATAGAAAATGCTGCCTCGAAATGGGAGCTATTAGCTATTAGAGTAACTAGTGAGAAGAGAATATTTAGGCTATTTAATGCACCATAAATTACATAGGAATTCTCATGCTTTAACTCAGTACTCACTTGATTTAAATCTGCTTCTCTCCCCAGCTTCCTATAATTACAGTGCAGCTACCAGCCACATCTCCAGCCACCTGCAGCTCCTGTTCCCAGTGAAAGGGACTCCCAGATGTTTGACACCTCTCAGCACTGGGTCCCACATCCATGGGGTCTCTGTGGTGGAGCCGACGAGTCTCGCTCCCACCCCGCCAGTGGCTCTTGAACCGCCCGGCTGCTTTTCATTCTACGTCTCTTTTTGTGGAGCTGGGAAGGGATCCAGAGCAGCTGTGTTAGGACCTGTCAATCTCAAATTGCAAAGTCATAAGGAGGGAAAATAATCATCATAATAATAATAATAAAGTCATCAACTTGTCTTACCCTCCAACAGAAAAAAGGTTTTGGTTGGAGGTTTGCATTAGTTATAATTTTCTCCAAGCAGATTTCTCTCTGTGATGCCACTATACAGCCTATAAATGATGCTCAGGAAAAATCTCCTCTGACATTCATCTCTGTTTACAGAGCTCATCCAAAAACAAGAGGCCTTTTCTTCACCTTATTCAGCATCACCACGACTCGGTTGCCAAGGCATCAGCCTTTGATTCCTGCAGTTTGGGTCTAACCAGTGATGCCCAACACCTCCTGATCACTGTGACCAGTGAGCTCAGACACACCAGCACTGATCCTGCAGCTGATGGCACCGTGTCCCCATGGTGGGACATCTACCTTGACCTCCCAGGTCGTTTCTGGGCCTGACATCGGGACCTGCCTTCAAGCCTGTTTTGCCAAGGGTGAAAAAGCAGGTGGGAAAGACTCTGGAAAAGTATTTTGCTGGAGCTTGTGAATTCATAGCTGCTCAACCAAAATCACCTTCAGTCTCCAGCTGAATGGAAAGGCTGGTGAAGAAGACCCTGAAACAGAGGCCATGAAGTCCTTGATGGGTCAGGAGCAAAGGTGAGGCTGTTGTTAGTGCTCTGGTCTGCTCACTCTCCCACACCACACCACCTTCACCAGCTGATGCACATCTGTCCTCAAACACCCAAGGTTTTCTAGCAAAACAATTTCTAGATGCAAAACCCACTGCTCTGGGTAAATCAGTTGTACAAGGTCCGAGCTCATCTTGGATGAGAGGCTTGTTAGCAGTCCCTCTAAACCCCCTATCCATTCACTGCTGCTAAAGCTGCCAATATTTATTAATATCTCCAAATCCAAGCCTGATCAGTGGATAAAGATGTTTCTCCTTTCCTGGTTTTCCAGAAAAAAAAAAAAAGAAAAAAAAAGAAACCTAGTCTAAGCTGCACAGCATGCCAAGGGAAAAGAGTGGAGAGAAATAAGTTGGGGAAGGGACAGACAGTGCATCTTGCAGCTTTTAAGTCACTCAGATGAAGTTCATTTCTCCTTGTCTGTACAAGGTTGGACTCTTTGCATTTTCATGGTAAATTTGTTTACCGAGCCGTTGTTGAAATTCTGGAAGCAGAGAAAATGCATTTGCTCCATAACCTTTCCGGATCTGACAAGTCCTATAAAATCTATTAAAGCCTTTAATGAAATCCCCGCTCGGAGCCAGCTCCCATGAATGAATGTGGAATCGGAATTTAAATTAAAATGTTGTTTTTGTAGTCTGTGGGCTTTAGCCTTGACAGAAATTAAAGGGACAGTTCACATTTTGGAGGTTGTTGCTTTCTCTCTGTAGTTTTGTATCACCAGAAAATGCCTCTCCTTGCAGAGGATGGGTGTTTGAAGCTCTTTTCCTCCTGCTGAGCTTGTGGCCAGTTGGGAGCACTCAGCTGCAAGCACAAAACCTGCTATACTGAATAATTTCAATTAGAAAAGAGGAAATTGCTTAATAGGCAGTGCTGTCCTTTAAATGGGATGCAGAACTCCCATTAGCAAATGGAGGGATATTGGGTCCAATCTCCCCTCTGAGGAGCACAGAGCTGGCCAGGCACAATGTGCCCCTGCTGGGGTAACCACAGTGCAACCATGGTCAAGGGCATCCTCAGACACTTCCCAGTCCTCTGCCATCAGCCACTCGAGGACATGCTGTGGCTTAGCCCATGAATCTCAGCACTATGAAGATACTTCCAAGTAAGCCTGGGTAAGGAGCCTGATGTAAATCCATTGGACGTGCTTGGCTTTGCCTACCCAAGGATTTAATTTCCATATGTAAATACAGGGCCGAGTGTGCAGGGGGTGTGTAAGCAATTCGTAATTTTTGCTGTCTTCGGCACTGAGCAAAGAGAAATGTCCCACAGTGAAACGTGTGTCTGAGCCTCCAAAAGCAAAGAATGCTCAGGGCTTTGATTATGTTCTCCAGAGCTTTGACACTGCTCCAGCCTGACTCACACAGGTCAGGGGTGGGCCAGGGTTACATGGGTCTCTGATAGCTCCTTCCCCCAGAGAAAATTTGCTGGGGTTTTCCGGGTTTGACTTCCTATGGAGTGATGCCACCAGCTGTCTCTCCTGCCTCTTTGGGTGTGTTTTCCAACAGTGACAAAGTCTGTATTTGTTTCCTCACACAGGTTTGCTTTTATTGACATACTTTTATTTACATATTTACCCACAACTGCACCAGCTCTTGCCATCACCTGTAAGGAGCCAGCTCTTTACCTGTGAAAAGAAAACCATCCATCCTCCTTTCCTAAGAGCCGAAAGCTTCTCTAGCTCTGGATCCCTCAGCTGTAGCCTCTCATCCTTGAGCTGATCAGAGGAGCATGCAAAAGGTACCTGACACTTCATTTTGGGGATTTGAGCTTCTATTTACTCTTTTCACACCTTACAACTCCTTCTGTTTGTATATCTTCCTTTGCAAGGGTCATTTTGACTCAGAGGGGCCCTTGGCACCTGTGCTTCAGTCTGGATTTTTACCATAAAATGGGCTTCTCTTGCCAGGCTGAGGAGTCCCACCCAACGTCTGAAAACATGCTGGGGATGTCCCATGGTACTGACCTGGGATCAAGTGTTACTAAGCTCCTTCTTTATTTCCTTTTCATGAGGGCTGCTTCCAGAAACACCTTCCCAGTCCCCCAAACCTGCATTGGTCAGTGTTAGGCTACAGGAGCTCAGCACAGGATAGTGATTATTATGAGGGAGGCGTTACAAGACGGGTTGCAGATCACAAGTAACTGCATAATAAACACATGTAAACAGCCATTTAGTTCATGGCTGATAAACTTTCATGGTCCATTTTATCTCTGTGTATGCCGAGGAGAAGGGCTCAGGTTCAGGATGCTGCTGGCTGTGGACAAACCCTCTTCCCTCTGTCCTGCAATACATTTGGGTGTGATCCTAAATCATGAATCATAGAATGGTTTGGGTTGGAAGGCACCTTAAAAACCATCTCATTCCACCCCCCTGCCATGGGCAGGGACAGTTTCCACTATCCCAGATTGCTCCAAGCCCTGTCCAACCTGGCCTGGAACACTTCCAGAGATGGAGCAGCCAGAGCTTCTCTGAGCAACCTGTGCCAGGGCATCATCATCCTCACAGGGAAGAATTTCTTCCCAATATCCAATCTAACCTTTTCTCTGTCAGTGTGAAGCCATTTCTCCTTGTCCTGGCTGTGCCCTTGCCCAGAGTCCCTCTCCAGCTCTCCTGGAGCCCCTTTAGGCACTGGAAGGGGCCCTAAGGACTCTGTGTAGCCTTCTCTTCTCCAGGCTGAACAATCCCAGCTCTGTCAGCTTGTCTCCAAAGCACAAGCGCTCCAGGCTTTGGAATATCTTCATGCCCTCTTCTGGACGCGCTCTGGGGGTTCCAGAGCTGGACACAGTATTCCAGGTAAACTGATGGACTCGTCTGGCTCATGCACCAGTTCCTTCAAAGTGTGGCAGGAGGCAAAGGAAAAGGGTGGTTTCTGACATGGGTGATACCACAGAAAGAGATTTCATTCTGCAGGATGTTCAGCTCCCCAACAGTAGAGGGGGAAGCTCTTCTCCCAGAGAAGAAAAAGCATTTTCTGGTTATGTTAAAACTTCCTTAGGCCAGGAGAGCAGCAGTGGGCAGGAGATCCTCCAGAAGGGAGGATCTTGGAAGCCAGGCTAAGGCGAGAGTCTGTTTTCAGTGCAGAAAAGGAGGGGAACTCATTAGTGCAATGTGAAGTGAAACAGAAAATGCTTGAATTTGTTGGCAAAATGGCAGGACGAAGGAAGAAAATGCTCTTTCTATGTCAGAGCGTTCCTGGAAGGATGATGAAAAGTTTTCTTCTCATTCCTTTTTCTTTAAATCAGGTTATTACAAAGCAATCCATGCTGTTTCTAAGAAAAAAAAAATATCATTAAGTTTCACTTTGAAAATGTCAAAACAAAATGTTTTGGCATTTCTGAAGTGAAACATTTCATTAAAAATGCTGCATCTGAGTGTTTTGACATTTTTAAAATCCGTTCTCCTCCTCCTCCTGCTATTTTCTCGTCCTAAATTTGTTAATATTTTTAGCCCTTTTAAAACTTCATTTTCCAGCAAACATAGTAGTAGTTAAAAAAGTAAAATAAATTGCTGCCTTGTATATATTGAAAGCACTGAGCAGCGTGAAACCTGGGCAGCAGAGCTGAGGTCGCTGCTTTTTTACAACCTCAGTTGTCATTTTCATGGTTCAAAACAATTGTGTAATCATGTAATTTTGCAATATGAGCTTTATTCCCTTTTTATTCATTTAGGCTCAGAGTGGTAAGAATACCTGAAATGCAAACATTGACCTGGTGATGGGGTGTGAAACCAGAGCAGGTTGGGAGCTGGGTGATGGTGCTGATGTTCCCCTTGACTTCCTACTTTCTTTTTGCACCACTGGTTCAAACTCTGGTTGCATCAGAACACCAAAACGGCTACAGGGAATCACCTTTGTGCTTCATCCAGGAGAGCACGTAGGGCTGGAAGGGGGACAGACCACCCTGCAATGCAACAGGGTGGGCTGCTTGCACAGTTCTGGGTGTTTCTCACCTGCCAGCAGCCACCACCATGCTCCAAACCCTCCTAGCAAGTCCTGGCTATGCACTGGGTCCCTTCCAGCCAGCACAAACTGCTGATGCTCGGAGGTTATTCAAATACGGGCCGAGTCAAACGCCATCAAAAGCTGCCTTTAAAGTGATGCTTTTTGTGCAGCACAGGGAATAGCTGGCAGGACGTGTCACTTGTGGCAGAGTGTGATAGTCGCCTACAAAGGCTGGAGGTGCTTGTCAAAGGGGACAGGGGAGCCTCTGAAGCCAAGAGATGATTTCAAGAGGAGAGCGCCTGAGTGCGTGTGCCCCATCATTGGCAGATGAAAGGCTCTGCCACATCTCTTGTTTGTTGTTACAGCCCCAGAATGCAGCAATTGCACAGCCTCCCCCTGCCAGAGCCTTAACACTGGCTAAATTAAAGTGCAAAATGTAAGAAAATATGGAGTTTTTATATTTGATTTCAAAGCACCTGATTCATCGGGTGTTGATGAGTGTTGCCAGTACAGGCTCAGGGTAGCACTGCTGGTTTGACTGGTGCTGCTGGATGAGGGAGAAACTGAGTTTGTCCACCATTGACCCTCTTCTCGCAGCACCTTGCAGTTATCTGCTGGCAGACAAACCAGCTGTCCCACCACGGGCTGCAGCAGAGGAGAGGTTTACACAAAGCAGTACCAGTTCTAGGTGGGGGTGATGGAATATGTCAGTTCTGCTGCTAAAATACAAAGACACCTAGATGTGGCTGCCTCTGAGAACCTGGTCAAGTGGAAAGTGTCCCTGCCCGTGGCAGGGGTGTTGGAATGACATCATCTTTAAGGCCCCTTCCCACTCAAACCATTCTAGGATTCTCTTTGGTGACTAGTTGCCCTCTCAGCGCTACAATATCTTTATTCTGCATCACTGTGTATTTGACCTCTGGATTAATGTCTCTTCCAACATAAACCACACTTTAGCTGTGCTCACCCAGAGCCCTCGTGTCTCCTCAGAGCCTTCCACTTCTCTTTTCTCAACAAACATTAAGAAAATAAGGCGGAAGGGAGGTGGTGGTTCAGGAACATAAAGTCCCACAAAGAAAATTATCTTCCTTTCACTTGAGTTTTTTGAAAGCTGCTGGGTTGCAAAGGCGGTTCTGTTGATTGCAGTTTTAGTCCCTGATTATGCAGTAATGGAAGCATCAAAAATCATCAAGCTTCCTTCCTCAATTTGAGTTTGCCCTTCATCCCGTGGTTTCAGACTAAGGAGAAAATGGTCATTTGGAAGAGGAAGGAAGGAAAAAAAAAAAACAAGTGCAATATTGTTTATCTCCCTTAAAGTCACAGCTCTCCATTTGCCATTCCCATTTTACAGCTTGGCCATTTGACAGATCAATTAGTGACTGCCTCATATACCAGCAATAAAATCTTTCACTGGGAAACTTCTCCAGGCTGAAAAGTATTTTTCTATCCTTCTTACAGAAGGAAGAAAGGCCAGGTGGTTCCTCAAACCAGGAATTTCCAGGTAAGAAGTTGATGTATGCTGTGAAGAGGGGTTCAGAGAGACTGTCAGACCCTGCTCAGTGGACTCTGGGCTGAGGGTTGGCATCACTGAGCAAGAAATGAGATCAGAAGCCATGAAGAAAGGAGGAAAGCACCTGCAATGGGGGGTTTTGGTGATGGAGATAAACTTGCCCATCCTCTCCCTTCTATTGTGTTCATCCTCTAATGGTTGGGATGGAATGGGTGGGGGCTAAGGAGCTAAACCACTGCTCTAAGTTTATTCTTTCTGGGTCAAAAGTACAGTCTGTATTTTAAAGTTTTTAATATATGTGCACATCTATGTAGCCACAAGGAATTATAGACATTTGTGTAGATAAGGATGAACCAAAATTCACAAAATGAGGCCAAAATAACTTCAAACTCCAATTTTAGGGCATTGCAGCTGAACAAAGCACTGGATTTTGGGGTACTGGAGCTGCTGAGAGTGACTGCCACTTTGGCACCTCATTTCTGGGGAAAAGGTGAAGCTTTGGCCATGCTAACATTCCTGGGAGACTGCTCCTGCTCTCCTGGTGCCCTGGGCAGCAGACGTGGTTGCACCTCTCACAGGGACTGAGCACTTTTCTCCCTCTTTTTTTTTTTTTTTTTTTTTTTTAAAACTCCAATCTGTTTGCACTTCTCCCCCCTCCCCATCGCCATCCCTTAGGCCTTCTGGGGAAAGAAAGAAACAGCCTCTCTGTTTTTAATCAACCTAATTAGTGTATCTTTAATACAATTAGAGGGAAATTTTACCGCTCCCCCCCTTCCCCGTGTATCAATTAAAGCCCCACAGTTGCAGGGTAAATTTTTAATCCATTTAGGACCATCTCCCCCCCGCCTCGCATCCCCCTCCTCCTCCCGCCTGGCAGAGTGTTGCTTCCTCCTCCGTTTTCTTTGGGAGTCTGTTCAAACAGCACATTGTAAGGAGTAAATAAATTACTCTCTGCCCCCTTGCCCTCTCCTCCACGGCAGCCGGCCCCGTTCCAGGCAGCTGCCCTGATTGTACAGGCAGGCACAGGGGGGAAGGGGCTCGCACAAAGCCGGGGCTGCGGGGCTGCACGCTCCGGGTCAGGGGGGGTCGTGCTGTTCATCCTCCTTTCTTCTATTCTTCGCCCCCTCTTCTGCATCTTGATGGGGTTTATTTTTTATTTTATTTTTTTTTTCAGGTCTAAGGGTGTCAGGTGTGGTTGAGGGTTAGTGTCTATTTTTGTGGCAAGAAGGGGGGTTATGCCTGGAGAACATCCCTGTGGGTTTTTCTCCCCTTGGCATGGTAGGTTATGGTCCTGCTTCTGTGGTCGTGGCTCCTGCCCCCAAGATGCTGTGTGGGGAGTTGGGGGGGTCCCACTGTGCCCAACTGCTTCCCCTTCCCATTGCCATTCTGATGTGGGAAAAGCCTTGGGCTTAGCTAAACCTAAAGGGAACTGTCCTGCTCATGCCAGCACCTACAGACAACCTGGCTCAGCACCAGTGAACCTTGCCCTGCCCTGCATCCAACACAAGCACCTTGGGGAGCACAGGGTATCAGCTGCTGGAGCAGCACCTAAATAACAAAAGATTTTTTGGGGGATCGGGGCTTTTTCTTGTAGTAAAGGCAGATGGCAGCTGGATCTGCAAAACTCAATTGAAAACCACAAAATGTGGTATCCTGCAGTTAGAATTCATAGAATATCCCATTTCTGCTTCTCTGAAGCATTGCCAACCTGGAATGCTTCTGCAGGAGTTGAGGGCCCAGCCCAGAGACCTCTTTAATTGCTGCACACAGGCTCTGAGGGGATTGAAGGTGGGAGGGAATGAGAAAGGAGAAGGCAGGATCTCACCTTTTCCCCTCTGCTTTTGCATGTATATGTAAGAGCTTGTTTACAGAGGTGCAAGTGAAGTAGTGGATGCTGACCCTGCACAGTGCCTGGCTGGTGTCCCAGCACAGGGTGATGTCCAAGGAATCTGTCCACAAGCAGCAACTGAACTGTCCTCCAAAAAGTCTTACCAGTGACTCGTTACCATCGTGCAAACACAATTAGCAGCTTTGCTGCTGCCTTTTTAAGGTAGACGGGTGAGACTTCCCCTCACTGAATTTCTCCCCAGCTGGCCCACAACTACAAGGTCCTGCCTTTATGGATCACCGAGTCCCTGCGCTTTCTTAATGAACCTGCGTTTAATGCTTGACTTCTCTGTGTCATGTTTAATTACAGCAGCTGTAACTTCCTTGTTGGTTGGCTTGAAATAATATCTAAGTGCTTCTGAGCTTTAGAGCCTTGTTATTCTTCTATAATTAGAGTTTTAAGGCTGATGTGAGCCATCTCTATGAAATAGGCAGCCATTTGCCAGGCATGCTTAGTGCCAGGCTTCAGGTTTCCTAAAGATGGGAGAGAGAGATTGTTAATGAAAGTCTGACAGGTTTAAGTGGAAGGAGAGGTGGGCCTGGGGTGCAAGAGGTGGCAGCAATCTGTGGATTGCTGACATCAGAGCAATTAGATCTTGCTGAGCATTTCAAAACTCAAATATCACCAAGGAATAGATACTAAACAGTTTCTCAGGGTGTATTGGACACAGGAGTGTGGGCCTTCTTTTGCTTCATGGTGATTTTGCCTCCTTTCATCATTGAATATGCTACTTTTCCCCTAAGAAGGGCTGGGGTTGGGAGGATTTGGGGTCCTCACTGTCTCTTCATATCCCCTCTGCTTCACTCTGTGGCTGGTGACCCTCTTGGGAACTGGGATGAGCATCATTCAGTGTGAATGATCTTAGAGACCTGAGGTGACATTGTGCCTCCCTGGAGACGATGGGTGAGACAGCATCCAACTTGTAAAACAAGTGGCCTTTTAGGACCTGCCAACTCGGAAGAGAAGGGGCCTTTGAGAGGGTAGAGATCACCCATTTATTCCACATCTGTGCTACCAGCAGAGGGGTTGCAAGTGTTCCCTCCTCTCAATCTCTTCCTCTATGTTTGCTGCCTTTTAAAGGAAGGTTTTTGTTCTGGCAAAAGGGAAGGTATTGATGCCTTTCTCTTAACTTTCTGTTTGGGTACCTGTGTTATTGAGGCAGCTGCAGTGGGAGGCCAAGCATGTGGACCCACAGCCCAGCTGGAAGGGTTTGTGCTGGCCATGGCAGTCGGTTTGAGCCCCAGTGATGCCCCAGCTTTGTCCTTACTCTGTCTGGGTCATCTGGGGGGACATGTGGGACACAGGGACTTCTCAGCTCAGGGATAGCTCCTGTCCTTGTGATTATGGTGGGTGCTCAAGAATCACAGAGCCAGTGCAACCCCCAGAAGCAGAGAAGAGCAGTAACTTTTTTAGGTTTTACTAAACTCACACACTTTTTAAATTCCCTACAGCTGGAGAGGCTCATTGCCTTAGACTAGGTAGAAAAAGCCCCAGACAGTGATGGATGTTGAGCCACTGCTGGGGTACAGTCTCACTTGTGAGAGTCTAGCCCCAGATTCCCACAGTATGGGACAGAATCCTGGGAGTAAACTGGACTGGAGAGTTGGGGAAGTGCTGGACTCATAGGGGCTGGGGCAGCTGGAGACAGAACAACCCATGGGCCACAGCAGCTCCTCAGCTTGGCTTAGGGAGGAGCTATCCCTTTGTCCGATTGGAAAGCAGTTCCTTAGAAGAAAAGGGCAGCCTGCTGATCCATCCCTAAACTGGGATTAGTCAAAACAGGCAAGAACAAACTGCCCTGATACATCAGTTTACACTGTAAACTCTTCCCTGAAGCATCTGCCATGGGCCTTGTTTGGAGGCAAGATCCCAAATCCATCAGAGCTCAGGGTGAGACCACAGCACAGAACCTTGTATTCGTGGCCATGGAGAAGCTCATCTCTTCCCAAGATCCTCACTGTGCTACTTGTGCCGAGTATTAAGAGGGCTTTTTCCAGCGAGAAGGGGATGGTGAGGAGTGACAGTCTCTGAATTGCAATTTGAAACGTTTACAGCCCAGTCAATCCTAATTCATTATTAGCTGTAATTGTTTCAAAGAAAGTGTCCACTGTTATGTAAAATGCAGTCCCAGATGCTGCTAATGGTCCAGGCTCTCTGATTGCTGTAATTTGCAAAGCTTTTGCCTTTTTTCCCCCCCTCCCTCTGTAGTTATGATGTGCCTTTTATGAGCCAGCGAGGAAGAAAGAGAAAAGCACGCCATTAGAGCAAAATAATAATGTACCTGAAAGGCCATTAGTGAGTCTCATATAGAAGTATGCATCTGGTCCGTGCCCAGCCTGGCCCGATGCTCCCCCACACCCAGACGCTGCCTGGGGACTCTGGAGCCTGGAGATGGGGATAGGCAGGGCTGGGGACATCTCTACTTGCAGGGAGAAGGGCTACAAACCTGGGCGTGCAGCCCAGGGCGATGCTGCCCTCACCCAGGCATCAGGATATGTCGACACCACCACACTTCAAAATTAATTTTCACAATTAATTTTCACAATTAGAGATGGATGTGTGGATGGGAGATCAGCTGAGGTGGAGCAGATTTTGTCTGGCAAATTTAATGGGGAGGATGTTTTGGTGGGGGAGTGCTGTCTTTTTTTTGACATGAAGGAAACATCCATTTCCCACTTCCATCGTCTGATGCTGCTCTGTACAAAGGCAGAACCACAGGGATGTCTCTCGCCAGGATACCCAAGCTGTGTGCTGTGGGGCATTTCAAAGGTCTTATGACCTGCTGTCTTTCGCCTCCATCTCTGCTTTCAGCTCAGGTGTTTGTTTTAGCCTGTCTGTGTCGATCCTGTCATGAGGAGCTTCTTAAGTCCATAATATCAACCTAATTTAAGGAAGGCTTTACTTGATGAGACAGGTTTCAGCCCCTGCTGTGTGCAGAGGAAAGAAATGAAAGTTGATTTGGTGTTCCCATCACACCCTACTCAAAGCAGAGTTCCCATGGGATCAGGCATGATCCTTGGGCTGAGTATTTTGGTGCAGTTTGCCTGGATGAGCTGCATTAGACCTACAAACAGGATCAGGCAAAGAGGGACTTTTAGTTCGTTTTTGGTTTATTTTTAGAATAGAATAGAATATTTCTGTTGGAATGGACCTACAATGTTCATTTAGTCCAACTGTCTGAATAGCACCCAAACTCATTGTGAAAGAGTCTAGAGGATGTGAAGACTGAGATTAAGTCTGGTGTCCCCCCATGTCCAGCAGATGCTGTGTCCGTAAATTATCTGGGAGTGAAATATCCATGAATTGTGCAGGGCTTTCCCTCATTCTGAGGCCAGGCTGGGGGGAACAGCAAGATGGAGGAGCAAAGGGCAGGAGGAGTGAGCTGAGGCAGTGGGGAGGGCGGGTGGTGGGAAGGGAGGGCTGCCCTTTCACCTCAGCTCCCCCACTCCTCTTCCAAAACTATCTGCTGTGCGACCCCGCCTTGCCACTTCCCACCAGACAGCCCTGCCCTGGCCCCCTCCCCAGGACCCGCTCTCCCGAGACAGGCTTTGTCCAGGGAAGATTGAGAGGGCTGCTGGAGCGGGGCGGCCGCCTTACCCTTCACCTCCGAGGAGGGTGGTCCTGCGGGGTCATTGCCGGGGGCACACAGGGCACTGCTTGATGGCATTGTCTGTCAGGGGGCTCGAGACGGACCTTTAACAGGGAGGAAAGCACATAGCAACCATTCCAACACCTTCCATTGCGCAGCATCCATCCCAGCCTCTTGCATTTCTCCCCTTGTCCTGGTGCTGGAGATTTCCTGGGAATAGAGGGGATAACTCTTATTCATAGGAAGGTTTAAAACGGGTTAAAGCGGGGGCTGTGCGTCCAGCTCTGGCAATTAGCAACATGCATGGGCTTGGAAGTGTCAATTAGGCTTTTGAGTCATTGTTTACTCATTAACACAAGGTCTCTAATTACCCTGACCTGATGCTATGGGGGTGCTGAAGTTGGCTAATCAAACATGTAGAGCCTTCAAAAGGAAATTAGGACACAGTATTGAGTGAAAATGCCCTTTTCATGGCTAAGCCCATGTTGTTTGGGGATAACTTCACACTCTCCATCCCTGCGGAGGGACAAGGAGGAGGGAGCGGATGGCTGGGCTGCCCAGGTGTCTCACACACTGCCGGAGCAGCCGGCAGGGCTGAGATTGCTTTATTGCCTCGCATGTCTGCGGCTGTGAGGGGCGGCAGCCCTGGCTCCTGTGGGATGTGTTAATGCAGGTCATGGCATGGCTGGACCCGCCAGCCCGGCAGGAGTGGGGATGGATGCGGTGCCAGCAGACAGACACCTCGCCAGCTCCAGGCAGGGCTGCACACAGGCTGATGTGGCTGGGGAGCTTGGCTTTACAGCCCACCAAAATGATGATTTTGGGGGGTGGGGTAAACACTCTGAACTCCCCAAAATCAGAGCTGGAAAATGGATATCCTGATCGTGAGCACAGTGGTCGCATAGGCACCAAAGCCGCCTTGCCTTTCTTGTTCGATTTTCTCTCCCCCTTCCATCTCAATTAATTCTTTTCATTTTTTCATCACGGAAATAGTTTGTGCCTTTAACAAATGGGAGGAACACTTGCAAATGCCTTTTTGTCTGAAAGCAAAGCTGCTTGGTGTTACTGAACTTCAAGGGATCGTTCCCTGTTTCCGCTCCTCTCCCTTTCTCTGCTGAGGCAGAACGTAGCGTAACTTAAAAGTCAGTGATTCAGACTGCAATTATAACCTAAAAGCACAAATAAAAGATAAGCTGGCATCCTACTGTTCCCCATTTGCATCTGCGTCGCATGGGATGAAGGGAAAAATAAAATCTGCTTTTATAAAGTGTTGAGCCAGAGAATCTCGTCCAGCAGAAAGAAGAAAATAAACAGATCCCCTGAGGCACCGGCTGTTTGAGTTGCAAATGACAACTCGGGTGGAAGATGCACCAGAGAGGCAGGAGGAGTTTGCACACAGTTGGCCACCCTGGCCACGTATAGAGCCAAACCATCAGCCTGATGTTGGTAAAAAGCCGCCTTGTGCTCAGTTTTTCATGTCCTGTGAGCACCACATGCTTTATTTGGGTGTTTCCCATTGCTCCCTCGATATTTGTGGTGATTTCCAATAGTGAGGAGGGGAGGTGGTGGCTGTCCAGGTACAGGAGGCCCTGGGGATGCTGTGGTTTGCCCATTCCACCAGACAGCCACACCACGTGGCCCCTCAGGGCCAGGAGCTCAAATGTTAGCCTCTCTTTGGCAGAGCAGTGGCTCATTTTAGCATCAGCAGAGATTTCTAGTGCTCCTGTCTTGGTCGATTGAAAAATCACTTCCCAGGGTGTTTCAGGTTTCTCTGTTTGCAGAGATGGCTGGGAACTCACTGGGGCCCTGTAAATGCTTCTTGCTGAAAATAAACAGGGGTTTGAGACAATAGACATGGTTTTTGTTTTTGTTTTGTTTTTTTTTTTTTCCTAGAATATGATGGATTTCTAACAGAAAAAAAAAAAAAAAGGAATCTTTACAGTGGCAGAAGGAGGAGGGGATTTGGCTGAGGTACTGAGAATATCCAAAGGTATTGTATTTGGGATCAGGTTGGGGGCTCTGCTTCCTCTGTCTGGGGCTGGAGAGAACTGAAGCTGTGCCACCAGGTCTCAGCTGCAAGAATTTGTCTTCCAACCTGGGAGCAGATTGTTTCCCAGCCAGGCACTGGGCTGGACATGAGGAGTCACGTCAATACAAAAAATGCTCTAGTTTAGTCTTCCAGGCTTGGCTTTGTCTTTCTTTACCCTCTGCTTCCCCAAAGACCTACCCTGATCTTTACTTTTCCCAGCCCCTATCCATGACCCTTCAACACTTTACAGTCATGGCAGACCATGGCCATAGGATGAGCAGCACTTGGGTTTTTTTCCTAAATCTGTGCCATGCTTTAGTTGGTAATTCCGTGTCCCAAGTCCCGTGGTGTGTCTGGCTGGAGGGGCTCGGGCCAGTCTGCCCGGCCCCGGGAATCGGAGCAGCTGTGCCGGGGATGCTCTGAACAAAGTGCCTCTCCCGGTGCCGGCAGCCTGCGATTTGCATACAGATGCGTAAGAAATCCTGTCAGTCCCGCCATCGAGGGGGAAGGGGACCACGGGTGTGGGAAAAGAGGTGAGGGTGCCCAGTGTGTGCCCCCCAAATCTCCATCTTGTTCTGGCAGACTGGGGGGGCCCATCAGCCAGGCTGTACCAGCTTCCAGCTCAGCAAGCCTGGGGGTGTGGGATGTTCCCCCTAATGCAGCACCATCCTGACCAGTCTGTCTGTCTATACTTTCTCTCTTTCTTGCCACTTCTCTTGTTCCTCCTATTCCTTTTTTCACCATCCTGTTCTCCTGCTTTTCGCCTCGTATTGTCTTCTGTTAAAGATTAAGGGTAATACTTAAAAAAGGTGTTTAGATCCTGCTCACCAGCTGTCCAACAGCTCTAGCTGCCATGTGCTGGCTCAATCAGAGTAAACCCCCACCTGACTGTGCAAATGGTGTCAAACTCTATCCCACCACCCTCACTCCTTGAGTCCCATCCCTGGCCAAAGGTGGGTATTCACAACCAGCAGAGGATTTTGCTGGTTAAGGGTTGTACAAACCTGCCATTCACAAGTGGGGATCAGCTAAAGCCTGTGATCCCCTCACCTCCACTCGGCAGAGGGACTCCAACTGGAGACTTCTGTGGTCCATCAAGAGTCTCTTTGCTTTATTATAAAGAAAAGTTATCCATCAAATCTGTTTGAATAGCAAATAAATGCAGGGAAACTGTGAGCGGCCATGGAGGGTCCTTGGGCAGAAGGGGAGGATGAATTTGTCAAACCCACTGTTTGTACAGCTGAATCTCTGAGTGCTTTGCAGCATCCAGAAGGCTGAGACTGAATATGAATGAAACCCTGACTTCATCCCCCACTTTTTGTGTTCTCTTCCCCAGATGCCAATGTGTCCATGTTGCCTTTGCTGCTGGACTCCAAAGCCCATTTGACAAGACACTGGCAATGGAGGGACTGGTGACGAAGGAATGCATGACAATGTAAAACGGCACACATTGACTTTCCAAGTTTTCCGAAGAGCTTGGAGAAGTAAAACACAGGAGACATAAGCATCACATCTCAATGAGGAGCCTCAGAAAACCCCTCTCCTCCCACTGTGCAATTAAAGAAAACAAAACCCCAACGCCATGGAGGTGCTGGAAATGAGACCTCTTCCTCACTGTCCTTGCAACTCTCATTTTCGAATATTGTCCACGGCATCCCAAATGCATGACCTCAGCAAACGGCAAATTGAGTCTGTTTATCACGTGGCTCCTTAAGCGGTGCTTGCCTGCTGAATGGCCTTGGCATACATTAAGTGAATAAACCACCCCATTGTTAGGCTCCTTCAGCCGCTCTGCTCAGTTGACCCATTCAATAACTGTTTGTTTGCACAGATTTCCCTGTACAAGTGCAACAAGCTGAACCCTGGATCTGAGCAGATGTGTTTGGAGTAGGCTCTCTCCCTCTGCTTCCTTCCCATCAAGGTGTATTGTTGCATCTTTTGAGAGCTCAAGCTCTCACCAGTGTGACTCATTTAGACAAAATTTCTATGCTGTTTTCAGGCACCCTCAAGGATTTCCAGGCATAATTTATCTCTTCTGTGGCCTTATTTTGAGGTTCAAACTAACGCAAAACTTCATCCAAGGAGTTTTCTTTGTCTTTTATCACAGCATATCTGCACGTGAGAAAACAGGGAATATAGTGGGGAATGTGAAAGGTGTGCAACTGTTGTTCAAGGCTAGAATTTAATCACATGTGTCAGCATCTCCTCTCCAAGGCTGCTTGGCTCTGGAGTAGGTGCCCTGAAGTCCTCTGGGACTGTGTCCTCTCAGGCATCCTTTGCCTTGACCTTGCAATACTGTTCATCCCAGCCCTTCCTGGCAGCCTGGAGCTCTGCCTGGACTTCAAGGTAGGAAAGGCCCAACCTGTACTTCTGGGGTGCTGGGAGGCCAAACTGCCCCTGTGGGTTGAACTTCTTATTGATAAAAAGAGAAATTATGTTAAACCCTTTGGTTAAATCCTTGTGCTAAGGCCAACCCTTGCAGGTGCCTTTGTTTCAGGAATGCTGTTTGTCACACATGGGTTCTGGAAGACTTTTGCAAGGATAGAACTTTCTGGTCTGAAAACCATAGTTTGACCCCCAAATTGTCTGTTATACAGAACCTATTCCTTGTAGTTCATGTCTTTTACTCAGAAGTAGCAAAGAACATCGTGAGTTCAGGCTGATTGGGCACAATCCTGCCTTGATGCAGAGACCCAATAGCTGAAAGATTCATGGAAAAACAGTTTTCAGCAGGAAAAGTGAAGGGTTGTCTCCTTGTGTTTTAAAAACCTGGGTGAGTAGGAGTAATAGTACATCTATTAAAACAAAGAACTTGTGGCAAGCTCTGGAGTGTGGAATGCTGCTGCCTTAAATCAAAGACAGCTCGAGTTTAGCTAAAAATACAGCAGGCACATTCTGTGGGACTGGGGGTGACCAGACCCAGTAAGCAATTAAAAGTTCTGGAGGTTTTAAATCCTTTTTTCCATTGATGCATCACATGAATCACAAATACCCTCAAACGAGCCATTTGTGTGTCTCCCTCCAGACGGAGCTGACAGGGGGATAAACCAAACGCATGCAAATATTATTTCAGGGCAGGCTGAGATTGGATGAGGTGAAAGAGAAAAGTTAAACATAGAAGCATATTTATTTCTGCATAATTTTGTCAGCTTTCTTCTGGCGGTGAGAGACTAAACTTCGGAGGAGCCTGACCTCCGGATTATCCGAGGGAAGACATGTGCTCGCTGTTTCGGAGTCACCATCTATGAGGGAGATTTCGGGGAGCGAAGACACGTGTCAGGGAGGCGGCTGCATCTGCCCAGCCGGGAGAAGGACCGTCGGGACCCTCAATTCCTGAGCATCCTCCTAGCCCTGCCCGTGCATTGATCACCGCAACGAGTTTCTGCTTGACAGGAGGGTTCTTCAGCTTTTCTATCTCATCCCCCCAAGCCCTCCGGTCCAGCTCCGGGGGACTTTCGCCCGTCCCGCAATCAGCCCCGGCGGGTCCATTTGCTTTTGTCTCCCATTAATTGCTTGCTACTTTTCACTGCCTGCTCCTCCCCCTTTTAAAGATAAATTTTAAAGCCCGAGCGGGGTGGAGAATGGCTGAGCCCGCTGTTATTTTTGACATTCGCCCCAGTGACAGCTGGACCTTGCAAGGCTGGGGCCGTTCGCACACAAAGCCTATTAGCTGTGCCCACTCACTTAATGAGCCCTGAAGTCTGGAAGGAAAATTTCCTCCCCGAAGTGTGGCAGAGCCCTTTGTCATTGTAAACAGGCGCTGCTTGCCGAGCCCTGCCTTGCCTTTCTCCTTCCTGCCACCGTGGCTTTTCTATTTACTCAGGAAACAAAAGCGGAGCCGTGTCAGCGTGCGGGGGAGAAAGCGCACCCAGCGAATGGGGCTCACACCAACACGCGCGGCCACCTCTGCCACCCACCTACGGCTGCCGGGGCTCCCCGGTGTCACCGACACGAAGGGGACACCCAGGCACGACCTGCGGGATGGGGAGAGAGGGATGCGCCGGGGATTTGCAGATCCATAGGACCTGCTCCCCATAGGGACCTCCTGTACAGGTCAGAACAGCAGTGGAAAGAAGAGCAGGATGCTTCCTCCAAAATCCTTCACCTTCAACGCGGTGATTTGGGTCTCCAGAACGAACCACGAAGTTGCTTTTGAGGGATATTTTCTTCGGTGAATTCCTGTAGTTGTCTCCTGAATTTTCATCATTCTATTCGTGTGCAAAGAGCTTCCTTCCCAACCCTACAAATAATTCACAAAGGAATCTTTCCTTCTGCCTCTTGTGAACTTGCAGCTTGCTCAGGTTTGCTGCTTTTTAAGCCTCAACAAGTCCCATTTTATGCCCATTTCCAGGGAGAGCTACTACCCAACAGGATAAAGCTATTTTAGAAATGGAAGCACTTTTGTTGTAACTGGTAACACATGTTTATTGACACTATTGGCAATATGCAAGCAAAGAGCAGAGAAAGTGGGAAAAAACCCCCCAACTGCTTTCCCTGAGCAAGGCTACTTCAGAGGTGGTCCTTCCTTGGGCTGAAGGTGACCAGTCACTTGACATAGACCCTGTCACCAAGGGCAAGCAAAGTTACTAGGGTGAAAGATTTGGAGTATGGGTCTTGATATGATTAAGAAGATGAAATCTCTGGGTCTCATGATTTGCAACATAACCTTTAATATCAGCCAGGTGTAAAAAAAGAGCTGGATTATCTGGGCTTCATCTAGGCTGGGAAAGAACTGGGAGGTGGGAGCTGTCCCTGCTCTGTAGTGTGGCTAAGAGAGTTTAAAGAGCATTTAAATTTCTGGCTCTGAATGTGTGAAAGGGCAGGCTGAGGCTGCTGCAAACATCACAGCCTGCATGGCTACGATTTGCTTTTGAGATTCAAGTGTGCCTGAGAGCTGGACCTCAGAGGATGTCCTCATGCCATTGCTTTCCTGGGCTGTCCCTGGTGAGAACTTCCAACAGGCTTCAGAAAAGCAGCTCCCAGCCTGTGACATCTCTGTATTCACTGGCACCCCTTCCCCCGCTTCTTTCTTGTTCTGTCTTCTCCAGGGATTTGCTTGCTGGTTTTTAAATATTTGCATATATCAGTGCTTTCTTTCTGTGGGTAACCAAGGCTGTTTGGTAAAAGCTGAGACATTCTCTAAATGTAAGTCAGACAAAAAATTACCTTTTTTGTGTGCTTTGCAATTATCACAGCAAAATGATTCCTTTCTTCCTCCTGCAGTCAGTAATTTATTTTTCAACAGAAAAACCTAAAACGTTACTCCAAGAATGCCGGGTTAATGCTGTTCTTGTTTTCCCTGTGAAGTTAAGCTGGCTTCGTGACTGAAGTGTTTGTCTTCAATTTATAAAATTGCTTGTGGGTATGTCCCACTTCAGGAAGACACAAGAGGCATTCACAAGCAAAAAGATCTCAGGTTCTGAATTGGTTGTTTAGTAATAAAGGAAGGGAAAAGACCAATCATCATCCTGTATTGTAAACTTGCCTTTGCCAATGTTTCTAAAGTGGCTTTTCCCTGTTTGTTGCAAAAATCCAGAGGTGTAAAACTGACTGTGTCAGGAAATTGACAGGGACCTTTGATCACCTCTCTCAGCATCTCCTGCTTGTTACTGCTCTTCCCGGTGCTGACACCAGCCCCTGAATATGTGGAATCCTGAGCCCACCTTGTGCCAGCCTGTCCCGAGCAATTCTTTGTCAAGGGATGAGAGAGAAGTGGCATAAATAATGTTGATGAGAAGTCTTTCCCTTCCCACAAGCCATCATTGCCCTTTTGGTCCATTTGAAGTTTAACCTGTTCTGGGGAGCAGGAAAAGAGATTTTCTGCTCTCACTTGTGTTTGTGTCAACTGCTGGAAGTGCAGCTGCTTTGGTGGGGCTCCTTACTGACCACCCAAATTCCTGCTAGCTTGGGACAAGACCACACCTTTGCAGCAACTTAGTCCATTTGGGTAGTGAGGTCCTGAGAGACAATGATGTTTTGGCAATCCAAGTCTCCCAGTTTAAAGAGTGTCCAGATTAGGGAAATGTGTCTAAATGCTGATTGCAGGGTAGGGATGTGAAGGCCAGGGCTGGAAGAGCATTGCTGAAGTGTAGCTTTTCTCTGCCTGACAGCTCCTGCATGTCCAGCACACCTGAAAGCCTCTCAGTCACATTTCTCCATAATGCTTGAAATTTTTCCCTAATGGCAATGGAGAACTTTTCAGCTGCACACCATCACCTTGTTATAGAATCATAGAATGGTTTGGATTGTGTTGGAAGGGACCTTACAGATCATCTAGTTTCAGTCACCTTGCATAGAGTGGCTCTGGAGAGCAAGGAGATTGCTGTGGTCCCCATTTATTCTTGTGGTTCTGTATTATTTGGGGGCTGGATTTTGACATGGAGAGTATGCAGAAGCCCCTCTTCCCTCTGGAGTCAGTTTATCCCTGTGCAAGGGGATTAAGACATGGCAAGGGAGCTGCAGAGGTCAGGAAGGAGGTTGTGCTACAAACCAAAGTGAGGGCCAGGAGCCTTTCTCCATCGCTGTGGCCTCTTCATCTCAATGTCCTTCTAATATCTGCTAATCGGCTTTTCATTTGTAGGCTCCGTTTTAATTCACCGGTGCTCATACCTCCGACATTAAGTTGGCAAGCTTGAATCTGTGTAAAAGCTGTAAGTCAGGACTGGGCAAATGGCTCCAGGAGTGCTGTGAGCTTGGCAAGTGTCAAGGGGATTTGCATTTTGAAGACAGAGCTAATCCCTTTTCTATGGTCTGCACTCACAGGCAGCTGCCCCAGAAGCATTTTGCCTGTCCTCTCCTCCACCCCCCATATTGGTGGGGATTTCAGAACAAAGAGGGCCATGGGTCAGGGCTGGGAACAGTGACCTGGCATGCAGGAGACCTGGATCCAGTCTCTGCTCTTACACAGCCAGTCAAGGTGACCCTGGATGAGTCCTGCAGACTGCACCTACTGGGCGCCAGAGCAGGCTTACGCATGCGGACACCCAATCCCTCCATGAAGCTGGACTCCAGCCCAGCTCTGGCTCCAGTGGCCAGCCCAGGCCAGGAGACCTGCTGGGGGACACTGCTGGAAGCAAATAAATATATAAACACCTTCCAACTGGCCTTTTAAAACTCAAATTGCATCTGATCGGTATTGCTGGTGTTGTATTTTGAGAGCTCTGTGGAAAACCTGGGCATGTTTCTTCTCCTCTGATCTGCAGAGCCTTCTGAATAGCTGATATTGAGCAAGGATTGTATTTCATATCGTCTCAGTTTAAAGATGCACATGCTGCAGAAGTTACTCCAAGGCCAGCAGCTGATGGGGGAAATGTCAAGAGTCCCTGGATGAGACATGATTTTAAAGTCAGCTGCAGGATGCAGATCCTCAGCACTCACTGAGATGAATAGGAGTGTTAAAGCTAAATATTCAGCTGGCTTTGCCAAGTGAACAAAATTGTTGTGAATATCCCTTTTGCTATTATTTCATTAAGACAATTAACCTGCAGATCTGTTCTGAAAGTAGGACTGAATGCCAAGAAATTTGGCTGTATTTGACTTTTGTGAGTTGTTTACAGAGGCCAGAATGATGTTCCCACAGTATGGGTGATTATTTGCACCAACCCTGTGCAATGATGCTTTTACACAGTTGTGATGAAGCATTTGGAAGTTGAGGAGGATTTTTTTAGACCATTTCCAGCCCCTTCTGTGCGACTCTGGAATTACCTCCCAAGATGCTCTAAGACTCAAAGAGGCCAAGATCCCTGCTCACCTTCTGTGGAAGAAGGAAGACCTACAATCTCAATTTCTATTCTATGAATTCTTCCCTTTCCAACAAATCAGTGTTATCCAGTGATGGGAAGGAAAATGTTTGCCTTAAAAAATCTGCCACCAACTCCACATCTACAGACCACACCAAGCCCATCACTAGTTCATGGAGCTATTTGCAAGTGTTTGATATCTGACCCCTCCTCTTTGAATGGGAAAACTTGCACCAAAGCAAGCACTCCTCACTTCCTTCATTCTGGGGGAAAAAGTCCAGTGCTGACATTCTTTGATGCGATTCTTTGATGCGATTATTTCATATCCCAAGGCTGGCTGGGCAGGTGGATGCTGCCAGAGCAGGGAAACCACTCAGCACACCTCAGGCAGCTGGGTTTTATTGGCTCCTACAGGACTGCAGGGGAAGAAAACAGAGTTGAGTTGCATTTGCAATAAAGCTCATGTGAAAATTTGCATAATAACATGTAAAAAAAAAGTGATATAAAACTAAATATAGTGCAGTGCTATTTTACCGACTTTTAGTTAATCAAAGTTAACAGCATTATAATGTAACAGACATCATAGTGTTTCTGAAAGGCAGCTCTACAGAAAAAGTGCTGTAGAAAACAAAATCCCAACTACAGTACACTTTGAATCACCAGTAAACTTGCTTTTATATGGGTAAAAAAAAGTTTTAATTCTTTATTTTAGGCCTCACTATGTGATCTGAAGAAAACCTGGGTGGAAGGGATACCAGCAGGAAAACACCTGTTTCCAATGCTCTGGAAATAGCCAGATATGTCTGTCATATCTGGAACATCTATAAATATTTACTTGAATCAAGCCCACAGTTTTGTGTAGAAAGAAAGAATGCTTTCAGGTAATGTGTTTCAGCTTGCTGTATTTTGTCCACAATGTTTTGAGTGTCTTAGAGAATGAGCCAAGGCTGGTCCTGCAGGAAAGTAACAGAAGAAAGTGTGAATCCTTTCTTTGATGTTTTTATTTTTTTTTTATTTAAAGAAACCTGTCCTCTAAACCTCTTGTCTTTCCATGTGTTTCTCCTGCAATTTCTGTCATGAACTGTGATCTCTGTCCTGCCAAGTTCTTGCTGAGATGCCAAAGTGTGTTGTACATATTTCTGCATGATCTTGGTTTAAAAAGCAGAGAGTTTTATTGTAAATAAGACACTGGGCAGTAACCCTGTGTGAGCCTCACTGGCTTGGTGAATCCCAAACTCTTGTTGATGTTCATATGGGAGTAACAGTGGCATTGGAGGCTCTGAGGGGCTCTGTGGGGTGAGGTCCCACACAAGCCCCTGTAGGAAACATGCAGGTCCCGGAGTTCTGAGGGAAACTCTGCCCTTTTTGAGTCCATAGTTGATGGTCTGCCCTCACTCGGGGTTTGATGCCACGAGGACCGCTGGTGTTTGGCACGTTCCTGAAAACACCCTGCTCTCCCCGTTCAAAGCCCCTGTGGGCTAAACTCCTCCACGGCTGCTGTTAATAGGTTAATGAGACCCTCGTCTGGCGGAGTTAGAGTGCCTGGCTTTCTAAGATAAAACTATCCAGCGACATTAGGAGGTTGGGCCTCTTTATGACTGAACGCCATTCATCCTGAGTACACAAGAGCTCGCAAATTTAATAAGCAGAATCCATTTCAGCCCCGTGGCCTACCATGGCAACAGGAGAGAGGGGCTCCAGCCTCCGCTGCTCAGGCATCATTATCTCCAGGGCCATCTGCTCCAGAGAAGCACAATCCTAAACTCATTTAAATAGAGCCAGCCTGAAATATGTGACGATTTTTCTCAGTCTCCCCTTCCCTTCCTGGTGGCTTCCCCCCATCCCCGCAAGCAGCTACACCTCTGCACACAAGCAGGAGGAGATGTAATATTCAAAGGGTGAGGAGAGGGTACGGGAGATAAGATTATAGCGATAATGAACTGAGGGAAGGTGAACGGGGGAGGGAGGAACTTTCCGTCTTTGGCTGCCGTTCCCCGACAAAGCAAGAGGTTGTAATAAATTATAGATGTATTTTTTTTCAAATTGTCTTCTTGGAAGAAATATTTCCTAAACAATGATTCATCACCCTCTCCAGAACTCTGCCTTTCTGGAACAATTAAGCAGTGAAGAAAACTAACCCAGTTAATTCATTTCTTTCCGTGTTTTCTGACTCATGGTTCACTGTCCTCGTCATAAGTCGATAAAATAAATTACCTAAGCGTGTTCACCCTTGTAACTGGTGACATTTTAGAAAGCAAATGAGAGGGGTTAGTGGGAAAAGGATTTAGTCTTTATTCTGTGGCAACAATTTGCACCCATGCACATGCTGTCTTTTATTTAAGGGGCTCCCAACCCAGACTTTGGGACAAGGACTTGTTACAACTCTCTGAGATGAGTGGCCTCAAGTGCATCCCTGAAGGGGACAGGAGAGGACAGGAGCTATGACACAGGGAGACAAATGAGAGCGTGCAAAGTTGTACCATGTCCCTGCATCTGGACAAAATCACTTTTAATGGATGTGTTATTTTGGACACAGGCATGGAGGCTGCAGGAGCTGCAAGGAGCAGTGTGAGCTGCAGTGGGGGCAGTGGGAGATGGTTCCACAAACTGTTGCCCCAACAGTGTGTGAAAAGTCTGAGGAGCACTTCAGGGTGCAGCAGGGAGGAAGGAGATGGCCAAAAGCAGACTCTGAGGAACCCCAGGGAGACATCCCAGTTGGCACCCAGGTTGGGAACGGGGTTTCCCTGCCCAGCCCCTCCACCATGGCTCTGCTTGGTGGGAGAGATGAAGCAGCCAGAGGGGAAAGAAACTACTGCAGGAATTTGTGAAAGATGCCATTTCTCATTTGTTTTCTGCCAGAGTCTTCTGCCCTCTGCTCACTGGGTCATAGGAGTAAATCTGTCATGGCCTGAAAGACGGGTTTCCTCTGCTGAGGTGGAGGCAGTGCCTGTCCACTGGCACCCCTGTCCCTTCCAAGAGTCTTTCGTGTCTGGAAACACTTGCCTTTCTCCTGTTCCCAGGTCTGCAGGACACATACACCACACTGCATGAACACACGTGTGTGCGCTCTGAGGTGTTCAGTTGGGATGGGATGGGTTTGGAATGGGATGGGCAGGCATGCAGTGAGATATATGACTTTTTCAGTTCCATGCATATGCAGTGCCACGATCTCTTTCACCTGAAGGTCCTACCTGACAGGTCTCCCAGCTCCACTCCATGGTATGTGGAGCTCACGTGGATTATACAGAGTGAAGTGTAGAAATGCATCTGGGGGAATGGATGGGGGGAATGAAATCATGTATATTCATTACATTTATTTAGTGATATGAAGCCTCCCAGTGCCCATAACACCCCATATCTGCCATCATCACTCACCCACAGCAGAGGCAGTGCCTCTGGGACACAGCGTGGCAGATGGCCAGGAAGCCAGTGCAGCATTGCTGAGCCAGGACCATGATGAATGCCTGCAAGGACAGGCATCTCCGCCCCGGCCCTGGGGAGAGGTGAAGGAGGCAGAATGGAATTATATATCCTGGAAACTGGAGGCCTTTCACCATCAGCAGACTCCTGGGGTATTTCAGTGTCCCCTTCTGCGCATTTTTGCAGGAGTGGTTCTTGTTCAGGTGAGGAAACCATGGTGTCCATCCCTGGGCAATGCAACCACACGTGTGCAGGACACCTAGAATGAGCAAGGTGCCCAATGTCCCCTGCTGGAGGCTGAAGCTGCTTTGGCCACACCATTTACTTAGCACAGATATAACCTTTAAGTGTTCACTAACTCAAGGTGTCAAGTCACTGATTAGGAATGCAGACTCAGCAAACCCTGGGTGATAGATAGCTTGTGACATATTAACTTACACAGAAAGCCTCTATTGCTTGGAAATCTTTTTAGGTTGATAAATTGGAGGATCTACCACAAAATCCATAATAATGTGTTTTTCTCTGTAGTGCAGTTAGAAATGATAAGGTACCAAGTGTTATCAGAGATGAATAAGCTTCAAAGTATTTGCAGAGGTATTTTAATTTATTAAATCTGCAGAGTAGTTGAAAAATTAATAGGAATGTTTCGCTGCAAATTTCTTAGCTTTTTCTTTTCCTGTACTGGGTAATGCCTCATGAAAACCTGAACCTAACCAGGCCTTTGAGTTCTCATCCTAGACAAAGATTTGTCCAACAAACAAACAAAATGATCCATATTCAAACAGTTTCAGCTCCCATTTAGCTCTTATTTAGAAGAAGTATTATTTCCTTTAAAGGAATTTTGAACCCTTTTATCTCCTCTTATAAATCTTTGTCAGAAATGTTCCAGGAACTGATGTTCACAGTAAGATGCAGCATCTACTCCAGATGAAAGGGAAGGTAGATATCTTCACAGAGAGACTGATGCTGCCAACTCCAGCTGATCCTCTGTGAAAGCTCAGCCTGGAGACACCAGCCAGCCTAGACCTTTGCCTTAAGCGCATGCATTCAATTATTTAACACGGAAAATGGGCTCCTGTAACTAATAAAATACCTGATTTAGCCCCTTAATCCCACTCTAACATCTTTAAAACAGTGCCAACACAGGTGAGGCCTCTGGGAGAGGAAAGCTAAATATTGCTCTCTGCCTCGTGGCTTGCTTTCAAACCTACATTTCATTCCATCTCTGCTGTTCAGAATTAATGTTGCAGGGAGAGTGGCTGAGAGCTTTTCTAGGAAAGCATGGCAAACTCCCAACTCCAGCAGGAACCAGCCTACCACCGTGCAGATCCGCTGTAACATGGGAAATTCAGCCCGGATGGCAAAGGCTGGGCTGGTTTTTTTTTTTGTTTTTTTTTTGGAATGCTCAGCTTCTAGCAACATGAGAAAACCAACTCAATGAGTGAAAGCTCTCAGAGCAAATCTTTCTGCCTTATTTTTCAGGTTTTAAGAGATAAAGCCCAGCAGGTGGGAAGGAGAGATGGAACAGGGCAGTTTTGCATTCTTCCATGAGTGAATTCTTGGTTGCAGTGTCTCCAGCTCCTGGTGTGGGGGCCTGATGTAACAAGACAGGAGAGCCCAAAACTTTCCCTGCGGAATTGTGTGCTTCACTGGGCTGACACTGGGCATGCATTTAACTCTCCAAGGCTCAGCTGGAGGTGGTGTGGCTTTTGAGGAGCTTAGGCTCTGATCCAGCATATCACCCCTCCTTGACTGATGCCTTTTAGGGCAGACTCTTACAAGAGGTATAAAATTATAATTAAAGATACCCCTCAGAAAGGCTCTAAGCCATTTTCTATCAGATTTACAGAGTTGAGAGGAGTGAGGCAATGAGCTTCTGCCTTTGCACCTTGTCCTCTAATTCTGCAGCTGATGGAGCTGGGTGGGGCTAAAGGGGTGGTAGAGTGGGAAAACTGCTCTGAACCAGGTCTGGGCAAGCCTGGGAGATCAGCAGGTACCAGTGTTTTGGGTTTAGTCTGGTACAACTCAGCTCTCAATTTTGATCACATTAGCAAGAGATTAAAAAAAAAAAAGTCATAAAGTTTGACATTTTCTGATTAATAAAATAACATTTGGATTGCTTGTAGTGAAGAAGCACTGGGTTAAAAGTCCAGGAAAATTTGGGGCAGGCTATAGCTATAAATGTAACGAGCATCCTTCCTGGTATCTATTTCACACACAGCCTCATTATCCTGCATATTTTCTATTTTTGTTTTCTTTAATGGGTTTCAGCCGTGATATTTTTAAGAGCGCTGTTCTGTGCGTAGCAGCTGCCACTGCCACGCTCTCAGCCCGGTTGCCATGGCTGATACACAGGGCTTGTGCCAGAATTTTGTTGGTCAACAAGTCACTGTCAGCGCTGTTGGGTAGCGTGTTTCCATAGCTATCTGCAGAGAGGGACATCCTTAGGTGATGTGATGCTGAATTTCCTTCTTAAAGAGCTCAGCCTAAGTGCACTGGTAGGTTTGTAGTCTTTAATGTGACTATTTAGCACCCTAACAGCTGAACTCTTTCCAAATTAGGCGGAAAAGCAAGTGAGACAATTTTTAACACAGCGCTGGTGGAGCAGCTTGTTTGTGCTAATCAAAAGGGAGCGATCAGCTTGAAAATGTCCCCTCATAATTTAATTCATGGACTTCAAAAATAAGTTTCTTCAGATGCAGGTACCTTGAGAACATCAGTTTTTAACTCATTTGAAGTAGTGAATTCCTCTCACTGGACTTAATTAGGGACAGGTATTAAGACAAATCGAGGAAGAAGATCTTAGAAGAAAAGTGATTTTATTAGGAAAGAACTGTAGGGCACTTTAATTAATGCCAGAACAGCTGTCCTTAAACTGTTTCTCCCTTATGAGCAGATAATCCCAGCAAAGGCTAAGAGGCCATGGAAAAAAAGGAGCAAGCTCTGTTCAGGGATTCTGGTCCCCGTCTGCACCACAATCACAAGACACCACAGAGCATTTGTCTGGCCCTCCCTTGGATCGCAGCATTTTTCTGTTTTCTTACAATATAGACTCATCCCAGTTTGTTTCTAAGTGAATTGCTTTTTTTGTTCATGTTGCATATTCCCTAAACAGTCGTATTAGTGGTGGCAGCATGTCATTTTGATGGTGTTATGACAGTATGACGCCAAACTGGTATTAACATAACATTTCTTCTTAAATCTTGTCTGGAAACATATTGTTCTCCCTTGCCAGTGCTTCCTTGTTTCTCTCACCCTTTACCATGGCTCTGGGTTGTCTTTTTTTGGATTAACTCAGTTGTTGTGAACACAGCGTGTATGGAGGCATTTTACTGATCCTTCAGGTGATGGGACCAAGGGAGAGAAGAGCAAAGTTGTTTGCCCAAGGCTGTTCTGAAGCCTTTCCTGTGGGAAAGCCCCAAGCCCGTGTTTCCCTGGCTGACATCCTCCTTTCTCTGATGCTTCACCTTGCTCAGATTTATTGAGTTTAGATTTATGAAGTTTAGGTTTCAAGATCCCCATTGCTACCACTGAATTATTTATATTTCTTCTACATTTCCTTCTGCAACCTCAATTAAAAGGTGGACTCTGATGTTCCCTAAATGGTGTTTAATTTAAGTCAGTCTTAAATTCAGAGAACTTCACTGGGAGGTGCCACCGAGCCTCAAGACTGGAGGCTCAGCCTCCCTGTGTACCTGAACCAGCAAAATCTGGGGGCATCTTTCCCCAAGCCCTTTGCCTCCTCAGATGGGTGAGTATGCTTTGTTCCAGGTTGGCTTAGAGTATTTCCGCCGGCAGGATTTTCTGGGGGTCTCAATGCATTAGTGATGAAGGGAGGATGAGAGCAGGCCCTGTGACTTGGGAAAGCTCCCTGACAGTCCACTAATAGGGGTGAAACACCTATTTTCCTCTCCAGCAGCCTGTGGATGAGCACAGACACCATCCCCATCACCCTGGACATCTGCACCACACAGCTTCTCCTGCCCAGGCCCTTCCTCACAGCAAACCTTTGCTCAGGTTTGATTTCTGCCTATTTGTTTTCTCATCTCTCCTTCTGCTCCCTGACCTGACAAGCACTCCTTTTAGCAGAGTATTAATTATCATTGCAGTGCTGGGACTAGTAATTATCCCTCCCTTGTGCTTTCTGAGCTTCCCAGCACGGCTTGCAACGAGGACAGGGTGAAACGGCTCAGCTGGCAAGGGGCTCATGGTGTGTGTCTCAGAGCTGTGGTAATTTTCCTGTGCCAGAGAACAGGGAATGCAGGAATGAAGAAGGGGAAAAGGAGAAAATTGTCTCTTCAGAGTCAGCCAAGAATGGAAGAACTCAGCTTGCAGCCTTTAACCAGGGTGTTTTCTCCCCAGTGGCTCCCAGGGTTTATAATGGAGAATAAAACTAAGAGTAACCTTAGTCTGTCCACCAGGAGAGGAAGGAGCCCAGAAGGGCTGAGAGGATGATAATGTTTGTCAGTGCTGGCAAACTCCCTTTTAACAAGATGCATGGGGAAAAATATAGAATAAAGACGTATAAAGGGATCACAGGGAGAAGAGTTCAAGAATGTGGGTACATCTGCATGTTCCTCTGTGGAGGTTGGTGTGGGGCAGCTGAAGCAGGCTTTGCCTTTTGGGGGATCACTCATGTTTCTTCGCAGGGCTCTTTTCGGCTAACTAGGCACAACATGCACAGCACCACCTGTTTAGTTCTCTCACTGGTATTAACTACCATACTCATGCCTAGTTTACAAGGTCTGTCCAAAATAACTCATACTTATTTAGGAAATTGCATTTCACTGATCATTTTAAATGAAAAACTCCGCATTTAACTCTGCCCTCTCACACCATTAGCAAAGTAATTCTGTAATACCTTGCTGTGCTTTGATGCCAAAATTACATGGTGACTGGCCAGCTAGGGCTGATGCTCCAAAATGCTCGTAATTCCAGCACTGCCCTGACCAATGGGACCTGCCATGGGAGGCTGTGGCCATGCTGAGTCCAGTGAGGAGGCACCACATGGGATGGCAGAGCTTGAGAGCATCGAGATGGGAGCCAGGATGCTTTCCCAGGCACGGTTCTACTGCCACTGTCAGAAATGCAACAGCTCTGTGACATGAATAGAGTGGGTAAAAAACACCAACCAAACACCCAAAACAAAACAAAAAATACCCACTTCTCTCTGGCCAAACTGTGATTTCTTTTCTTTGGCAAAATGACAACACTATGCTAGTGAAAATTGCCTTTCATTACAGCAGGGAGGGGAAAGGGAGATAAAAATGAAATAAGCCATGCTTTCCTTCCCTTTATGTCCTTTTTGTGAACCTGTAAGGATTCTTTCTGTCTTTTCCCCCCTAGTTTCCTGCAGCAGTGAAGTTTTATTAGAATTTATTGTGTACTTTGTCTAGGAATTTAAGGATCTCAAGCCAATCACAGCCCCAGCCTGGCGAGCACAGCTAATAGATGTATTAAGAGGCAGGGTGTTCTCTGAGCACCTTTTATTTGAAATAGAGAAGCCACTGTCTGAGGGAAATTGGTTGAACACCCTTTGCCATGATCACCCTCAAAAAAATCAGTGCCAGGAAATGAAATCCACATCTACCTCTGTGTGAAACCCTGCCCACTGGGGTAATTTTTTGCCCCAGTATTAAGGATTAATTATAGCAATGGAGCTGGGATGCTGAAGTTCTAAGCTAGAAAGCAGCAACCTGCCCTGGCCACTGCTCTGTTCCAGGCCCATTGTTGGGACAAATCTCAAAGGGAGACCTGAGGCCACATGTGTGTGCACTGAACCACTCACTAGCTGCCAAAGGACATTCCCAGATGCAGCATCTTGGAGGTTGGAGGATCAAACTCTGCAGCTTTTCCATGTGGTAGTTCAGAGCACAGGTTGACTTTGGCAGGTAAGCCTTGGAGAACATTTATTCCACAGAGATACCCTGTGCAGGTAAATCCCCACCCCACCCAGGCTGGAAACCTTGTCCCTGGGGAATTAGGCAGAGTCGTTTACTCATCATTAGTGGGAGCAGACAAAAACTTGTCCACCAAGGTGGTGATCAGCACTGCAGGTAGAGTTATCCTGAGAAATTTCATCCTCAAACACATAAGCATTGCAGTTCTCCCTTTGCAGCAAGGGAACTTTGAGCATCTTCTCTTATACACGGGAGCCGGATGGGTTTTTGGTCTTGAGGTTAAGGAAGGTGATACTTCACTCTCAGCTCTGCCAGTGACTCCCTATGTAATCTTTGTCAAATCACTGTCCATTTTGAATAAGATGGAAAAAGATTCAGTGCATCAGCTCCTGAAGGTGGACAGCCTCAACTTTCCATATACTTGGAGGAGTGGAGCAGGTGCAACACCAAACAGTTGCTGAGAGTGCAAGCACAGCTTCAGCCTCCTCTTCCTCCTCCTTCATCACTGGTTTGGGGCAGCCATGGATAACAGGCAGTCTACAATGGCTGTCACTTTTTTGGCTGCTCCCTCTCCAGCTCAGTCAAGAGAGTCCAAATACGATCTGGAATCACCACGTGCCTCAATTTCCCCATCTGTTTAAATGAGGATAACCATTGATCTCAGCTTTGGGCTGCCAGCGTTGCACTGCCACGCAGAACCAGACAGAAAAGGGCTTTCTGAATAAGGGTGATCAGCACCCTGGGGTTGGGCAGCTCCCCTGGTTGGGCATTGCCCATCCACGGTGGCTCTGCTGATTTTGGGCACATGCTCATCCTTCCTGCATGCCAGAGAAGGAACTGGCTCAGGAAACTGCATCCAGCCTCCATCTCGTCTGAAGGCAGATTGCTCACGGGCGGAGGAAATCTCCTGGAGAGTGAACCTTGTCAGCAAAAATGCAAATATTTGGAGACAAAGTGTTCATTACAGCAGAACTTGATTTCAGGGTCAACCCTTTTTGCAGCAAATTGTTAGCCAGCTAAAATGTTTATTGTCACCACACTCTGGCAGTTTTGACAGTACCTATCAAGTTGAGCTTGACAATATCTGCATACGGCTTCTCCAGCTTTCCCTCACGCAGCCATGAGAGTGATTTAAGATAGAAGAAAACAGTCAACAGATAATTGGAACTCTCCTTTTCTTTGTGGAAAAGCCAGGGCTGCCATAGACTAGAGGAGCTGTTTAAGAGAAGGAAAGTGAGGCACAGGCTGTTAGTAAGACACTGGTGGGGTACACAGAGAAACCTGTTGGTGATTTTAATTTTTTTCTGATGCAGAGCTGCACATGTAGAACAATAAATTCCCCCCAGTCTGGCAGTGCATCACCAGAAATAAAACTACAAAGGGATGGTATTTACTTTGGTCTTTTCCTGTGTGAGCCACATGGCTTCCCAGGCCACTTGTCAGGGAATCATCCAGATATCAGTGGAGTTTCTGTGATTCTTCTCCACTCCCATTTGTGTTCTCTTCTGCTCCCCTTAATGCCTGCACAGGACTAAGGCCAGTGGTACTCAGGAAGAGCATCATGCTGCTGGCAAGCTCAGACCCCAAAGGGATGAGATCCCTGCACTGGGCTCTGAGACCTGGAGATGGAGTGAATCAGGGCCAACTCTGCCTCACTGGTGAATGGAGGAAAGGAGAGGAAGCGGAAGGAATTTTGGGGAAAACAAGAACCAGGGTGAGATGCGGATGAAAACACCAAGGAGGGGGCAAGGCAGCCGCAGCCACAAGGCCTCTAATAACATTTTGGGGCTCCCTTTTCTAGGCAAAAGACAGCAGCTTCCAGCTCAAGGAGGGACTCTTTTCATTCTGCTTTTTATTCCTCCATGCTTTTACCTTTTCCCTCAGCTAATGCTCAGGGAAGGTGAGCCAGTCTGGATCCACTGTGAAAAGGTTTTGTTTCCTTGCTTGCTGGAACTGAGTAAAGGCTGTTTCATCTCAACAGGCTGCTCCCAACACCCCTTAATTTGAGATCTCCTGCATGCAGGAAGCAATGGAGTTGAGTGACCTTGCTGAATCCCAGGCACTGCAGCTGCTGGAGAACAGGGGAGGAAAAGAAAAGAGGGGAGGAGGAAGAGCCACTTTGCTGTCTCCCATTAAAGCCCCAAGAGGCTGAAGATGAGAGAGCAGAAGTTTCAAATTGCCAGAACGTAATTCTGAAAGTCATTTTCCAAGCGCAGAGCTCTCTGCAATGTCACCTCTCATCTTCCAAGATGGGGATTGAAGGGACAAAAAAGCACAGAATATTCTGCGAAGACAGAACTGTTAATTCAGAAGTGGAAGAGGTGCCAATCCCCAAACAGGCTGTCTCACACCCCTTTCTGCTGGGAGAGCTGTGCAGTCAGATGTTGCCACATAGGGGTCCCAGCTCCAGCTCCTTTCCTGAGCCATATCCAGCCTGGATGCATGAACCAGCTGAGCTCAACATGGCTTATCCCAATCCTTCTAAGAATAAGGATCTCAAAAAAAGCCCACCTATTCAGCAGTTAGTTTTTTAATTTGACTCAAACTCCCAACTTTCAATTCAATCCAATGACAATGATAATGATTATTGCTATAATTATTTCCTTAGACATCCCTGAGACCAGCAGAAGACCATGATGAATGTGGGAAAGAAAAGGTACACTTCAATATTCACACAGCCCTTCCCCAACCCAGCAAAGCTGTTTCTCCCTGCTCTCTCTTCCAGTTCTCTGCCTGCAAAGAAATCTGGATTAAGGAGTTATATGTATTCAACAAAAGGTTTGGCCCAGGATTTTGCCCCAGAGAGTGAACTACCCTCTTTTTTCTGCATGCTTTTCCAACCATTATTCCAACTGCATCCCCCATTATATTTATAAAATAAAAAATACTCAAATATGCCCTGCTGAGATAAATTGGTTTCAATTCTCCTTCAGTTAATATCAGCTTTGTCCCATTCTTCTTATTACTGGTGCCACCTGTCCCTCCAAGCACAGGGTTTTTCCCCCTTTCCCTTTCTCAAATTACTGGAGCCAACACTGGGCCAGTCTTGCTCTCTTACTGCAAATACACTTATTTGCCCACCCGGGTGAGGGTGTGAAGCTTTTACACTGACAATCATTTTTGCCATGCAGTCCCTCCTCTCTCCCACTTTCAGAAATGGCACTTTTCCTTCTCTGCAGGCCAGGGCTGGTCCATGGAAAATGCTGGCCTTGTTTTAGCCTGAGGTGATGAACAGAAAGCAGGCGGTCACACAACCTAGAGATGGCACTTTGTCCTCTAAATCAACCAGGTAGCAAAGTTCAGTGCTATCCCTGGTAAGTTGTATCATTATTATTATGATTATGATTTTTTTCCCTGATAACTATTTCCTTGCTTTTCCATCTGGGAGGCCAGTGAGAGTACTGCTTGCTGGCCTGTATCCAGTTTTCTCCAGCTGGGATCCGTTCAGTCCAATGTTGCCATCTGTCCTTTGAGGCAGGGGGACATCCTCTTCCATTTTGGATCTTTCCCAGAACAAATTCCCCCTTTCCCTTCCCCAGTGTACCCTGGACTCCACCAAAGCATTCAACAAGCTCTATGTGGCCACTGTTGGACTCGTGCATTTCTAAACCAACTTGGGCATGCAGGAGTCGAGTGATTGGACTGCTGAGTGCCCAGAGCCCTGCCAGCGTGTGGATTGCCCACAGGACTGTGCCATGTGTGCCTGCCTACAGGGTGAGCTGGGAGGGCTGTCACTCTGCATGAAGATACTGGGTCTGCCTTTCATAATGGAGGTGGATTGACATGGGCAGATAGTGACAGGACAAGAAGGAATGCTTTTAAACTAACAGAGGTGAGATTTAGATGTTGGGAAGAAATTCTCCCCTGTGTGGGTGGTGAGGCATTGACACAGGTTGCCCAGGGAAGCTGTGGATGTCCCATTCCTGGCACTGCTAAAGGCCAGGTTGGATGGATCTTGGAGCAACCTGGTCTAGTAGAAGGTGTCCCTGCCCACAGCAGGGGGGTTGGAATACGATGGTCTTTAAGGTCGCTTCCAACCCAAACCATTCCATGACTGGACTCCCTGGGGGTGCTTCTGCCCCCCACACTCCTCCACTGGGATGTGAACGTCATCACTTCATCTCTCCCCTAATTACGGACAGGAGGGAGGCGCTGAGCCCCCGCCTGCTGGGAAAGACGGGTCCCCTTGCCCAGCTTCCCCCGCTCGCAGCCCGGAGGGGGGGCAGAGCAGGAGGGTGCGCGGGGCGGGGGGGACCGGATTGGCCGCCGAGTGCGCTGCGGGGATTTTGCGGCGCGGCCCCATTGGCCGCCACCGCCCATAAGTTTTTGCTCCGGACGGGAACTTTTCCCAGGGATGATGGAGTAACCCCGGGCGGCTCTGCGCCCGCTGCCCCAGCCGCCCCGGGCCAGGCAGCCACCGCCACCCGGCAAGGATGAAGCTCTGCGGGACTTTCCTCGGTTCGTAGCCGTTCGCCGGCGGATGGGAGGGGTGGGGTGTGAGCGTAGGGAGGGTGTTCCTTAGTGTGTCTACGCCGTTTCTCCTCTAAAACACTTGAGCTGCTTAATTCTGTCTAAGTCACGCCTTAGCAAAGGGTTGCCGGGATGGGGGAGGATCGCGGACCCGCAAATTACCCCGTCCGTCCTTGTTTTATATTTTCCTCCCCATTGTCGTGGTAGAGAGAGGTTTCCAAGTATATTTCGGAGCGCAGGTTTCCCGTGTTTGCGCTTAGCAAGAGAGGTCCTGGTGTCGCCCCCCTCCCCTCCTCGCTCGGCTCCGGGCTCAGATGCGAAGGGTTACAGGTGCGGGGGCTGCGCGGCCCCCGGTGCTGCTGCTGCTCCGAGGCACCGGCGGGGCTTTGTCCCCGCTGCCGCGGGTTTCACCTAATTACAAAGGACGAGGAGCGAATGGGAGGGGGATGAGGAGAAAATCCTGTTTTCTGCAGCTTCTGGTCACAGTTCTGCTGGGGAAAGGGGTGGTGGTGGTTGGTTTGATTTGGCTTTGTGGGGTTTTTCCCCCCGTCTTGCACCTTGTTGGATAATAAAGGGGCGAGGGGGGTGTTATTAAATAAAAAAAAAGTTAGTTGGTGCCTGTTCAGCCGGTGTGTGTTTCAGTGCCTGCATTAACTGAGGCACAAAGGAGGAAGTTTCGGGATAATGTGAGGTGCCTTTTGCAAAAGATGGTGATTACTCCAATTGTTCTTCAGGGAGAAAAGAGCTCTAGATTTGGGTTAGACAAAGGCATTGCCTCTTCGGGAAGGAATCGCCCAAATCGGGGAGAAGGGGCGAGCTGGAGAGCGAGCAAAGGGTTATTAAAAGTTTTTTGTGCCTGTGCATGCTGTTCCATCTGCCAGGGGCCTGTAGTGGGCAGGTTCCTCCGCAACCCTTCAGCTGTTCCATATACAATATTAATGCTGGCCATTTCTATTCGGCATACAACAGCACTAATTGTAGTCTGAGGCATTAAGGCAGCCAGCCCATCTGCATAGAAGCTTTCAGAAAGAAACAAGGAAAAAAAAAAATCTTTCACCCCCAGCTGGTAACCGGAGAAGTTGGTGCCAATTACAAATGCATAAAGTTTGAGATCTCATTTTCTTTGAAACAGACTCAAAGAAACCAATGGAACAGAGTGCGGTGGGTTTATGTCTGTGTTTACACAGGCAAACGGAGTTTTATTTTAAATAATTTCAAACTTGAAAAGCTTGATCTGAAAACACGAGCACAGTAAGATTTTAAAAAATGGCACGTAGAGCAGGGGAGGGGAGGAGAGTGAAGGGAATCTACTTGTAAAAACCCTTTCTGGGTTCGGTTTTGTAGGAGCCCAGCAGGCAGGGACCCTCTGAGCCCCCGCCTCAACACTCTGAAGATGAAAATACGTGAACATTTATTTTATACCTCTCTGCTGCATGGCTCCCTTCAGGGAAACGACAGCTCTTTCAGACCTGGAAACACGATAATTATCTCCTCTGTGAAAAACAGATGTAAAGTGACTCTGGAGTGACTGGGGTGGGGGAGGGAGAAAATTTAAAAAAAAAAAAAAGGTTGTAAAATGTTTAAAAAGGTCGGAACGGCAGCGGGAGCGGGCGGAGCTGTCCGTGGTGCTGACCCATCGCCGCGCTGCAGCCCACGCGTGGCCTCGCGTTCCCCCGCGGGCTCCTCCGGCGTGGGGTGAGCGGGTGATGGTCTGGGACGGAGGTCTGCAGGGGGCAGGGAGGGGTTTGGAGATTGCGGGATGGGAATTCCTGCCACTGCTGAAGTTGTTGGTGGTGAGAAACTCCAGGGAAGGTGCGGCTTGTTTGCAGCATTTGGGGAAATTTTGGGAGGTTTGGACGGCAGAGGGAAGAGAGGGAAGACTGGCAAGTTTGGGAACAAAGAAAAGCCAAACACCCTCTCGCAACCCAGCGCTTAGTAGAGTGGTATCAAAGCTGTCAGCTGCCTTAGGGCTTCTAGGTGCGTCGCGTGTTAATAAATGCAACAACAGCAATAATAAAATTCATCTCTTAACGCTTGGAGAGGCACATGTGTGTGCTCATATCCATGCAGTGTGCGTGTGCACCAATTTATGTGGAAGCACATGCAAGTAAACACACTTCCCTCCTGCCTTCCAGCCGATCTATTGTGCTTTTGTTTCTCAAGTTTTAGCATTACGTCTCTAAATGAAATAGCGGTGGAGAGGAGCAGGCAGCATTGTGAGAACAGAGGAGCAGAGTCCACCCAGCCCTCCCTTTGATTCTATCGCGGGTGCAGAACAATGGAGATGCAGTGTAGCACCAGGCCTGCTGCCTGCAGATAAGAGTTTAATAGAATTTCTGAATGCCAAAGGTTTAGGATGTAAAATATCCCTGTCTTCATGGTGTGTCCAAAGGAGATAGAAAACAGCTTTTCAGGAGTACTCTCTGCTGAATATCTCCTTTATGTTAATGGTTTAGGAGCACATCAGGCTGGCAAGCCATGGAAATGGGCATAGTAAGAATCTCTAAAGCAACCTCAACAGTTTAAAATTAGTATTTCTGTCACCAACTCCTCAATAAAATGCCTGAGATGGGAAATCAAATCACTGCTGCCACGTGCCCTGTAAGGCCTGCAGCACCCACTCAAGCCTGTGCTGCCAGGCAGGTGTCCAACTGAGCAGCTGGAGAGGCTTTTCCCACTCCTGCCTGCCCCTAAAATGACCAGGGCAGGGGTGAGCTTGACAGAAGTCTGGGGTTCCTGTGGCGCTGGAGCTGGAGTTTCCCACAGGAAAGCGTGTTCCCAGCAGGACTCAACTTTCCCTGCCAGGCTCTACTTCTGCTCACTCAGCTCTCTAAGGTCTCCTGGGGCTTTCTGTGCATTTGTGAGTTCCAGCATCTTTTTGAAAATCTTCATTAAGATGACAGTAAAGCCTTAATTGTCTCGGTGATGCTGGGGATGGTACGAGAGGAAAGGGAAAAGCACTGGGTAGAAAAGTGCCCCCACCATGCCCCCCGTGGGGCTGCAGCCTGCCTGTGTTTCCCGCTGCTATTTCCAAAAAGTTGCAATCGAAGTGCTAATGCTCCGGGCTGTCGGGGGGCATGGATGGGATGTGCTAATGCCCTTCCTGCCACACGGTGCCGGGGTCTTTCCCCAGAGCCTCCCTCCCTCCAGCTCAGAGAAGACTTTCTCCTCCCGGGGTGGCTAGATCTCCACCAAATAGAAACATTTTTAAGGAAAAATGATGCTAACTCCTGGAAAGTGTGACTCTTTCTGGGAGGAAAAGATGCATAATGCAGGAACATGCACTTTTGTCACTTAAAACCAGTCCCCAAACTGTTTTCATCACCGTTCTCTTTTAGGACTTTTCCTTATGTTGTTCTTCCCATCACAAAGTGCAGAATGTAACCACCTGAGCCATGATCCCTCTTTCCCGGAGTGAGGTGTTATCCGCTGGGAATGTGTTGTGTCATTTTTTTTCTTTTAAGAGGAGGAAAAAAATAAAATATTTATACACCTTTTAGCCACTCACTTTTGAATATGTATATCAGCTAATATGCAATACTTCCAGGTTCATAGAGGCGATAAATTTCCCAGTCTGTTCTTTATGGTGATAGGTCATCTTCCTAACCACCAATAAATATTGTAAAGTACTTTCGCTGGAGCTGTGCTAACCCAGGGCATCTGTCACTCGCTGCTTGCTGCTATTAGGAATTATTGGGCCGTACCACGCTTCGGGATGCGCGGGGGGGACACGGCACGGCGCTTGTCGCACTCGCCGTCCTTTTGTGTTGCTGCTATCAAAGGAGCCCCGAGCCTCGTGCATATTAATTATGAATCAGCTCGGGTAAAATCATTCACCTTCTGCTGGGTCTTGGGGAGGGGGGAGTGCGAGGAGAGAGGGGCTGGCGGTGCTGGGAGAGCCCCAACTCTCTGTGCACTCAAGGCAGCAGCTCCATCTCTCTCGCTCGCTCTCTTTGATGCTATACTGTAAATTTATTTCACCTCAGAGAGTAAACAGATATATTGCAACCCCAAGGGTTCATGGGTAGTGTATTTACAAAGGGAAGGCGCAGCAAGCCCCCTCTGTGCCATTTCCATTAATGAGAGCGGTCATTAAGTAAATGAGACATTGCCTTTAGCAGGCTTAAGAGTTCACACACTAAGGAGTATCAGATATTTAATTGAAACCAACAACCCGTCTTACACGCGTGTTACTGGTGTAGGGAAGTGGGCTGCCCTCCAAGAACTCTCCCCCCACAACCTCCCCCATGCAAATTTCATGATTGGTTTCCGTGATGTCATTTTGTAAAGGGGCAGACAATAGCTGTGGGGAAAGGTAAGTCAATATTATGTTCTTTCGCTGACAAAGGCAGATAATGCTGGGGGTTTTTTTCTTTTCTTTTTTTTTTCTCTTTTTTTTTTTTCCTCCCTCCCCTCCCCTTCCCTTGGATTGAGACAGAGGGGAAAGGCTTTCGGAGTACACAGTTGATGTAAACAGACGCAGGCGTTTCGCCTTTACAGCACGAAGGCTGGGTTGTTGTTTTGAAAATTGCACTGGAGAACCGAGGGGATTTTTATGATGATCATCATGCTCCTAGGTCCATCTTTGCTCACTCGCTCTCTCGCCGGATGCGAGACGCTAGTGGACATGTTATGCTTCTGACTGAAAGGAGGTTGAGTAAGATGAGAAAGAAGGAGATTTATTAAAAAAAAAAAAAAGAAAGAAAAAAAAAAAAGCACAACGTCGCATTCAGCCGGGAAACTTTCTGAATATTTCTGGAAGAGGATGCTTGCCGGGTTTGTGAACCGCGAGATCGGTGGATGTTTATCCGGAGGGAGGTGTTAGCAGAAGACGCTCCCGGGCGCCGGGAGGAGTTTGCGCCGGCGGCGGCGGCCCCGCGGCCGCGGAGCTCTCGGAGGTGCTGACGGCCGGGCGGGACCGGGGGCTCCGCGCGTCCCTCTCCGGGCTCCCCCCGCACCCCCAGCCCCATTCCTGCCAAAACTCCAGCCCAAGTCCCCGCTCCGCACTCCTGGGGCGTTGGGGAGCTCCGCGGACCCCTCGTCTGGGGACGCGGGTGCGGAGGGCTGGCGTGTGCCCTCTCCTCTTACCGGCGGCTATTCACTTCTGACACTGCCAGAGTTTTATTTTTTCTCCCTTTTTCCCCTTTCCCCCCCACCCTCTTCTTTCGAAATATTGCCTACTTTAGAGTTCTCTATTTATAGCAGCGAGGCACAAGGGAAGTGTGCCATGTTTGTGGATTTCTCTCTTTACGTTGACCACGGCAGAAATCGGCGTGTTCTTATTTTTAGCTTGCTCGGAAGAGGCTTTGCTTGGCTAATCTCTTTATCAATTTTAGCAAAGTTTGTTGCTGCTGTTGGTTCGTGGGTAAATTTGGGAGAGAGCGAGGGACAGGGGGCTGGTGCCTGAGGATGTGCTTGCGCTGCGACCGACCCCGGAGAGTTAGGCTGAGTTTGGGGCGCAGTTTGCCGGCGGGTAGGACCGACCCTGCTCGGGGAGGCGGCCCCAAAAGGGGGGCTCGGCACCCTCCGAGGCTCTCCCACACAAAGGGGCAGGTCGTGGGGATCAGCCCTCTCGGAGCAGGAGGCTTGGGGCATGCCAGCCTCACCGGAGCCGGGCAGGGGAGGAGGCAGACTGCCCTCTGCCCCCGACCCGAGCCGGCCGGGCAGGGGTGCGGGGGGCAGCCGCTCTTCTCCGGCTATTGTTGACCCCCCTCGCTTCGAGCAGCCGCTGAAAACAAGTGCAAAAAGCCCCGGCTAAAGCCTTGCCATCGCCCTGCCGCTACTTTTAGTTATTTTTTTTTTTTTCGTTATTTCCCTCTCTCTCTCGTTGGCTCATCTGCTGTTATTATCAGCCTTTTCCATATGGCCACTTTAATTAATGGCAGACAAAAGGGAGTTTGGAGCGGGGGGAGGAGGAATCTAGGAATTAGAGTTTATAGTTGGTTTGTCTCTCTCTGATGCTGTCATAGAAACCAGAAGCAAAGATGCCGCCTTTCCACTTCTTTGTATGATCCTGTTTATTGTTCCCGAGCGGCGCAGATTGGAGCAGGCGCGTGTTGCAAAGCACAAACCAGCGCCGGCTGCTGCGGCCGGGAAACCCGGGTACAACTTGTCCCCTTCGGCTCCTTCAAACCTGCCTGCCCCCTCCCCTCCCCTTCTCCTCTCTCGGGAAGAGCAAGGAAAACTTGATTTTCCTTGTTTCTTTTGTATGTTTTTCCCCCCCATGTGATGTTGTGGTTCTGTGGGATCCCTTCCACACAAAGAGTAGGAAAACTCCGGAAAGTTGGGTTTTTCTCTTCCCAGAAAGCAGACGGGAGTTGCCCGCTGTGTCCCGGCGGAGGTGGGGTCCGTGTAGCCCGGAGCGGCAGGTCCGGCTCTGTTACAGAGGCACCCGGGGGTGGGCGGCCACGGTCAAGGGTGGCGACTCCCCGGGGGTCCCGTCAAGGAAGGGTCTGGGCAGGCAGTCCAGCTTGTTCTCCTGCTCAGTCCCGAGGAAGGGGCCGTGAACCACATCCCGTTCCCCCGTGGGGTCACCGCCGGCCCGCGGCAACTCTCGGGGGAAGAGGGAGCAGCGGGGACAGCGTAGGAAAGCCAGAAAGTCAGCCCCCCATCTCCTTCTGGGAGCCTCTGCAAGGGGGACCCCCGGGGCTTGTCCCGGCTGGAGGAGCGTCCCGCTGCGGGACGGGGCTTAAGGTATTGCCAAGGGTGGCTTTGGGACGGGGTTCCTCCTCCACTGTGGGCAAATCCTGGGCTGGAAGTGGGCGAGAACCCCTTCCACTTAAGAGCCCAAACCTCCGCCTTTCTCTCCCCACCTACACTCCCCTTCGGTCCTCGGTGCATGGTCCTTTTGCTCCGGGAATCACCCTTGTCCCCAAGGCAGGGGGGACACCGAACAGGGACAGAGCAGCCCGGGGACTGAGGCGGCTGCCTCCCACATCCCCCGGCTCTTCTTTTAGAGAGCTGGGCTATACTCGAGTGGGAGGCAAGATGCGGGGGGCACAGTGAGCACAGGTGCCTTCCAGCTGGTGACTCACCCAGCGGGCCGGGACTGTCCCCAGCAACTCAGAGCCCCAAACAGGGGGCAGGGGGTGGGTAGGGGCAGGCGAAGCCCCAGATCTGCGGCTCCCCCGCCCCGTCCCGCAGAGTCCGGCGAACGGAGTGGGGCGGCCGCGGTTCCCGGCAGTCAGATGATGATGATGATGATGAGGGCAGGGCTGACTTCGGAAGACGTAGCTCGGCGTCAGAGCAGCTGCCATTTTAGCAGACAGTGCTAAACTTCCCCCGTCCTCCCATCCGGAAGGCTCGGCTTTGGGGTGCTGCTTCCAAACTTGGGTTCTGGATGGGACACCTGCTCTTCTTGGGGTTTGGAGGGAGCAGTGCACCCTAAGTCAGCAGTACACCCGGAACGGTCTGAATGACAGTTTCAGAGCTCAGGAATATAAACTCTCCTCTCTCCCTGAAATCCCATCATGGTTTTGCATCAAGGATTGGGGAGGGCAGGTGAGGTTATACTCCTGAATCCCACAAATCAATGCGAAATGTTCTCTGGCTCCAATAAGGGGTAGAGCCCTCCTTCTGCAACCTCGCGGAGGGATTTATTTTGTGAGGGATGCTGCCATCCCCATTCGAAAGTTTGGGGGGACTCTCGGGCCCCCGAGAGAAGAGCAAGGAAGGGGAAGCGGCAGGTTTACAGTAAAGGCTGGAGCCACGGCTGGGCTGGGCTTCCCAGAAGACATGAAATGAGGCGTGGGAAGGGGAGGGAGGGGCGGGTAAGTGTCGTCTTACCGCTGGGAAGTCAGATGTGAGAGTTAAATGGCAAAGTAGGGGACAGCACCCGCTCTCCCCTTCGCTTTGTGTGTGTGTGTGTGTGAATTTGTAAATGGAAGGGCTTAGTTTTACAGCTGTAAATTGTGCGGTTTAGTTGCTAGAACTCTTCCCCTAATAACAAAAGGCATCTCCTGTTGTCACTTTATAGCCGTTCCTCTTTCTCATACATGGGAGTTGAGCATGGAGGATCCACGCTGCAAAAACTTCCAGAGCTGGGAATACAGCACTATGTGTTTCTTTTCTTCCCCCAACAAATCCCCTCTTTGGGTTATTTGTTGTGCAGATGTTGTTTGCTCCCTGGCTGTGTTTGGTGACACCCAGGAGGGAGGTTGATGTGGCCCCAGACTCAGGTTTATTTGGCTTGTTGGGATCTAGCCCTACAGCAGCAGTGTGAATGGCATTATCAGTCTGGGATTAACTGCCATACACCCTCTCAGTTTCCAGGTATTTCTGGAGTTTTGACAGGGCAGAAGTTGCTGTCAGAAAACCTCTTTCTTTTTACCTTTTCTCCCCACCTCTTCTGTCTTTCCCCTGGGTTTTGCTGGTTTCTACAAAGAATAATTTCACCACCTATGTACACATGGTGGTGTCCCTGAATGTGTGGTGCAGAGTCCACTGGTGTCTCTCGTGTCTTTAAGGATGGATTGTGTGAGACTTCCTATTGTAAAATATTCTATATCACTTCTGAGGCTGTTTACCTTTACAAAGTAGGAATTTGATCCATAGCCCAATCCTGAGAAAGCAGATTCATTGTGTGAATAGAAAAGTGGGGTGATAAGCACAGGTTGTGAAAAGTTTCTGGGGGGAAAAAATGCCTCAAAACACCTGCTTCCTAGAATAAATGAATTTACATGTCTTCTCTGGGATCTGGGAGCCAGATCATGAGTAATGGCAAGAGGAGGGTTGGGACATCTCTTCTGCTCCCTTCAGAGAGTGGAGAGAAATCTGTCACCTCCCAATCCCCACAAATATTTTCACCAAGGAGAAAAACACTTTATTGGTGTATGTTCAGAGGAAGCAAGTTCCCCTTCTTGGCAAGTTAATCTGTCAAAGGGAATTTCTGAAAGTGCAGGGTTTGCTTGTGCAGAGAATGGGAGCTGCTTTGCTGGGAGCAGCCTGTGTGGTGGCTTGGACCTTTGGGCCAGGGCTGAGACATGGAAGGTGAAGAGCAGTTACCAAGCACTTCCTCCCCATGCAGGTTCCCTAGACCTCCTCCGTGTGGGAGCAGCAGCACAGGAGGGCATTTCTGAGCTTCCCCAAGCTGCTTTCCCACACTATCTTGCATGGGAAGGAGGTTGTTTCTGCCCTGGGAATAGCTGGAGGTGGGTGCTGAGGTGAAGACATCTCAGGGGCCTGAAAATGTGTTGAGCACATATGTTTAAAGACAGTAAATGCTAAAAAGCACCAGAATGGAGCAGATCCTCAGAAACTTTGAACATTGCATATTTTCTGTGGACTGTTTTATAGAAGGCACAAGATTGAGTTGTAAGGAAAAATGGCCAAATATGCAACACAAAAGTGCTGGTTTTCCGTTGTTGAGGTTATTCATTCCTACAGTGCTTCTGTGAGGCTTTGCTGTGGGTTTGCAGGAGGGGCTGAAGTGGTTCAGACTAACAGCCTGGGATCTTGGTGTGTTATCTTGGTATCTTTAAGCAGGAGTTTGTCCTCTGAAGGGCTATATTTTGAACAGCACTGGCTGCTTTCTAAAGCCATGCCTCCCTTCATGATTCATGAGCCTTGGATGAGGTAGGAAACTGGTCCAGCAGTGCCTGGATGGACCCAACACTGGGTGGGAGCTGTGGCTGTGGCTGGTTTGGGGCAGACGCAGGAGGGAAAATGCAGATGTGGCCCTGGCTTGTTTCCAGATGAGTGTGGGGGGAGGACAGAGTCTGGGAGCATGGCTGGAGCTCCATCCCACTACACTGCTCCGCTGCTGCTTTCATCAGAGCATCCTGGTGTACCAATTGCCATACACACAGTCATATGTGACTCAAATTCCTAGTGTGTTTTATAGCAGCAAGGAAATGAAGCTGGCTGAGAAAGCCTGCCCAGGGAAGGGTGGTCTGGTGTGAATGGAAGTCAGGAAAGTGAAATGGGGAATTTCCAGCATAGTTTGGTTGAGAAAAGGGTGTCTAAGATTATCTTGTCCTAGAGTGGGGCTGTTTCCAGCAAATCTCAGACTTAAGGCACAATACTGAAGTGCCATGCTCTGCAATACTCTGCTTTTCGGTTTGGTTTAGAGGAAAAAGAAAAAAAGGAAAAAAAAAGAGGGGAAAAAAATAATTTTCACCTAAATTAAAATACTTTTGATCTTTGTCTTTCATTGAACTTTTTGCTTCAGAGAGAATAGATTAATAAACACTTTCAAATGGAAAAAAACATAGTTTGGAAAGGTTCCCCTTTCATCTTTAACACAGAGCTTTAATGCTAACCTGGCTGTGAGCCGGCTGTGCCCCCCATTCCTTTTCTCTTGCCTTTTTTTTTTTTTTTATCTTGACAACAATAAATTTGCTTTTATTGTGATCATGCTGGCCTTTACTGGTCACTTCTTATTCTTTCCTTTTTTATTTTGAAGTCAGCACATTAAAAAAAAATTGCAATGTTATTTTAATCAGACCAAATGAAAGAGCAAATCAGAGCGAGAATTTTAATCTGCCCCAAGCAAAACTGCCTTGTACATCTGTCATGTTGGGATTAGTGGAACTCTTTAAAGAAGCTGAAGACTTTTTAAACAAAGTATTAAACATTTGTGACCTGATTTCCATTCTTACAATATTCTCATTAATAAGAGTGCAGGCTGAAAAGACATCTGTTAGGTCCTATTTGTTTTAAGAATATTAAAGGCTAATAAGAATATTGGAGGCTGGGAGTGTGTGGAAGGGATCTAAATGTAATATTTAGAGCCAAATCTCAAAGCTGCAGTCTTCCAAAGTGATTCTGGACCTAACCTGGTGTGGGGTAGGGGGAAACACAAATCTTGGTCATCAAGTTGGATGAACCACATTGTTGATCTTGGTCAGTTTAGGGTGTTGGTGCTTGGGTGAGGCTTCCCTGCAGGCTGGGAGCTTTACCTGGGGCTCCATCCCTGCTTCAGGAGTGGAGAAGGGAAAACTCTGCCTTTTCAAGATAAAATTCACCCTGCAACGCTGCAGAAGCAGAGATAGAGCCTTAAATTGTACACAAATACAACTGGTATGTGTGTTTCACCTACACTCATCCAGTGCTGCCTTGGACTAGCCAGAAAACAGAGTAGGGAGGGAGGGAGAGGCTTTCTTGGGTTTGCTGCTTGTGTTTTGTTTGATGGGAAGGTAGTTAAAGTAAATGGCCCAGCTTGGACCCCTAAGGAAAAAATAAAGCCGGGCATGTGTTCAGTAAAGTACTCACTGAAAGAAGCCTTCACTATAAATGTGGGTATACGGTTTAAGAGAAGGTTGCTGTCGACTGCAATCTTTGCATCTTGTTTATGCTTGCTGGGTAAAATATTAACTAAAGCATCTGAACATAAAGTTCTGGTGTGAAAGAATATCAGCAGGGGAGAGCCATATGGTGCCAGGCTGCTAACAAAATACCAAACGCTGGAGATTCCTTTTTGCAGAAGACTGAAAACTCTCGTTCCCATCCATAATACATGAGCTCACGCCTTTGATTACTCTAAACATTAGTCCAAGCGGTACAGGCGTCTCTTTGGAGCTTACACAACTTAGGGCACGCAGTGCTCTTCCCCCCTCTTCCTTTACATAAAAGAAATCGATGTCGAGCTGTTAAGATACAAATATCCAATATGCTGTAAGACAATATGTTTCTGAAACTGCTGCGTAAGCTGCCTTTCCTCTAATTAAATATAAACTGCAGCAGAGACTCGGGTTTCTTCGTTTCTTTGCTTGAAACTGTTTGGCAAGCATGTGGCTCTCCCTAGGACAGTATCTGCAGGTCAGGCCTGTGCCAGTTCTGGCGAACCCTTTGGCTCCTTGTGGGTTCAATCAGAATCTTCCTGATTGATGCTGAGGACTGTAATCGTCTCCCTGAGCAGCAGTTCATGGGCACACTTATCTGAACACTCTCTGCAAGTCAAGAGTCAGGTGTATTCAGCAGCAATGGATTGAAACCCCACATTAGGAGGATCCCCTGGTGAATATTATTAGAAGGTACAAGAGATGGCTCTGGGGGAGCTTTCAAGCACGCAGTATTTAAAAACCAAAGTATTGCTGGAAAAATCTATAGGTGACACTCTAAGCACTTTTGAATTTTTCTTTTTTTTTCTTTTTTTTCTTTCCCCTTAAGAATCCCTTTGTACCAGCAATTTGATGTTGAATAACTCATGCTTGTCACTGGGCTCCCTGAGTGTGGCTGGTTAAGGTTTGTGGTGAGCACCTCATTACCTGAGTTTAAAAACACCCACATAGTGCAGAGAAGCATCTGCAGCAGCTGCCCTTGGTTAAACCACATTTCAGAGCTGGAGCCTTTCCCTGCCTCTGGTGCTCTCCAGCCTGGAAGAGGCAGCTCTGGGGTTTGGAAGGCTATGGCTGTCTGGGAGTCATGGGTTTGGGGCCAAAGCTTGCATTTAAGTCACTTGTTTTGGCTCTTGGACATCCAAACCCTCTTGGAAGCACATGAGGTTTAGTAACTAAATGCAGAATTAGGTTTACTTCTTTCTTCACTGGCTTTTTCCATTTTGGCTGTATGGACAATGCAGGGTGATGAGAAGGGAATTAAATCAAAGCTAAAACCCTGTTGGCTGAATGTCCAGTGGAAGTTTTGGAGCAGGGAAGGATTGGGTCTATGACATTGTGTCCCAAGTGGAGGCTGCTCTTCTGTGCTGCTGGGCCTGATTTAAGTCAAAAAACTCCCTTCTAATGGGGCTTGAAGCCTTAATAAGCCTCCTGGGGCATGTGTGTTTGCTCTTCGCCCTCCCTAAAATCCAGGTGTCTGTGTGGGAATGAGAGGAAAAGAAAGAAATTTCCTTCCCTGATAAAGGGGGGAAAAGATAATTTTATTTGCAAGACATTTAAATATTGGGTGGGTGAGATTCCAGGTAAAGCTATCCTGACCAAAGTTAGCCCAGCTGGAGAGGATCTGCAGAGGGGACAGTTCATCCTCTGAAACCTGATGTTGCCATGAGCATGTCTGGAGTCCCAGCTCCTCCTGCTTTTGCATACATTTCTCTTCCATAATTCTGAAGCTTTGCATCTAGCGAGCTTCTGGCAAGTGGAGTTAAAGGTTTGTTTGTTGCCCTCAATATTTTGATGTAATTAGTCAGCGAGCAACTCGCTGCTTTTGCCCAGAGAAATGCGCTCTCCAAGAACACAAGTGACAGGAGAGGATTAATAGCCTTCTGGAGAGAGCTGCTCCATTTTTTTTCATGTAAAAAAAAAAGGAAAAAAAGAGTGCCTGGGAGCAATGTTGTTGCTTTAAAAAAAAAAAAAGACATTTGCAATAGTTCCCTCTGCCTGTAGTGTCTCAGCAGAGCACAGAGTTGTCATCTTCTCTCTCATGTTCCCCAGAAACTTTCAGCTCCCTCCCATCATAGAGTGGCTTTCCTGGCTGCTGGTGAGGCAGGTGGCTCTGGCAGGTTGGCTGCTCCTGCTGCACTCACCCCCTGAGCAGGGAGCAGTGCTGAGGAGAGCAAGGACTCCCTGCTGGAAAGGGGAGGATTGGGAGAAAATGATTTGGAGGAGAGAGAAATTTCTGACTTACGGGGTATGAGGAACTGTGGGCTTTCCCTGCTCCCATCTAAGTACCGGGACAAAAGCAGTGCAACACAGTGGGCTCAGCCTGTGCAAGTGGCTGGAAGTGGGGACAAAAGGTGCTCCAAGAGCAGTGCCCAGCTGCTGCCTCATCCCTCCTCCTTGTTGTCCCTGAGTCATATCCCCAAGCAAGCAAAGGCTATAGGAAGGACAGAAAGGTATCACTTGTCTCTATCTAAATTCAATTACAAGGAGCCTGCAGGAGCGCTCAGAGCAGTGCCAACAGGGCTATAAACTTAACATATTTGATGATTCTCCTTTTCAGGCAAGCAGTGCACAGCAGCCGCCCCATTCAGCAGCAATAATCCTGGGAGGCTCTGACACTCTGGCTGGCAGAGCCATGTGCTGCAGTGGGGACTCCTGTTTAATAAGCTGACCCTTCAAAAGCTGTGAATTGCCTCATTTTATAGTGGGCAGTGGGGCACCCTTTGTGTGCCCGTGATCTGAGGGCCTCAGAGAGGGAATGGGATTCATGTTGAGTGTGCTGAGCCCATGCCATGAGAGGGGGTGCTGGTGGGGGCTGAGAGCCAGCGGGCGCTGAGCAAAGCTGCCTCATGCCCCAGGGGAGTTGTTGCTGCATGATGATCTCACCTCCTTTTATGCCTTATTGCTTCTGTCTCCCTGACTCCATATGACACACGCTTACGTGTCAACTTTTCACTTCTTATATGGCAGCAGAGAGGAAAGGCTTAATATCACAAAGACAAGCTGGCAGCTGGGAAGTAGCCCATTTAGTCATCTAACTTTGCATCACAGGCACTGCCAGCCCCTTCCCTGGCTCTTCCAGGCAGCTTCTCCCTCCTTTGCCTGACCTGGTGTCACATGTGGTAGAAATCCTGGCCAGAAATCCACCTCCTTGAGTAAACACTGTTGATGGACTCCAGTCCTGTGATGGGGCCAAGAGGTTTTGTGTCCATCAAATAGCTCTGTGTGACCAACTTGGGCCAGCTTTGGGCAGAAACAATGTGGGATTTTTGGTTTTAGCTTTTGTGGTTTTTTTGGATTTTTTTTTTTTTTGCATTTCTGTTTTAACCCAGAATCTACAGGGCTGAGGGTAAAGTCTCACAGCCTATTCAAATTCACTTGGGCTGTGACAGTCAACACTGGGGCACCTCCAGAGGTTTGCAGCCCAGAAGGAGCTCAAGAGTCGTTGACAGCTAAATCTATGGATGACTAAAATGATAGAGGAAAGATCAGTTCATATTTCCTGTTTCTTCTACTCTCGCTACCTGCTGTGGAAATCTATATTTGCTGATCAGAAGCAGGTACTGAGCTGAACACTGTGCTGCCCTGTCCCAGGAAGGTTGTCTTTAGCTGACTTTTCTCCCTTGCTATTTCTGTATGCAAAGAATCTCATTTATTACCTTTGCTTTTTACATTTGGCTTCCCCCCAGCATGCAGCCTTGTACCCTCCTCTGCAAGCACAGTGCTTGGGCTCTCTTCCTCTTGTCTCTTGGTTTCCAAACTGATGATAGAGTGGTTTGGATGCAGCGTGTCAAGTACTTGAGCTGGATCAATGCAGCCTACTCAGTCTGTTTGACATCCACCCATGTGTGGAGTACCTCCCTGTGTGGGCCTAGAGCAGCTGTGAGGAAGGGAAGGCTTGGTTTCAACAGTTCCTGATGCCTCTTTTTACCCTTCAACTTGTTGGGGTGGGGCTGTGCTACTAGTTTGGGAGGACAACCCTCTTCCCATCCCTACAGGTGAGGAGATGCACACAGTGTTGGTGTTGTGACTGCTGCCATGGTGGAGATGGAAGCAGCACTATGCTGCTCTCCCTGGAAATTTACCCTTCTCTCGTCAGCTGGGAGAAATAGAGGTGAACTAGAGGAGTCTTGGAGCTGAAATCCTCTACTCTCATTTTTCCCTCTGAATGCATCATCTCATTGTGGCTCTTCTTCAGCCACCCTTGTCAGTGTTCATCTCCAGGTCCAGGAGTCCTAATGTTGCCCTGGAGCCCCTTTGTACAGCACAGATACAAAGTGCACAGACAGCCCTAAAGGTCCTCCCAGACCACCTCTGGTGGGGAAAGATGTCCATGTCTGACACCAGCACTGACAGTGGACATACTTTGTGCCTGCTGTGCTCAGCATGGCTTATACAGGTGGTTTTACTCTTCCTGAGGGCTCCTGTGCATCAGCAGCACTATGGGAAGGGTCTTACAAGACCAAAGATGCTCTTGTAACCTCACGCCGAGCCATCAGGTCTTTTCCTTCAGCAGCAATCTGTCTTGGAGCTACTTCCTTCCCACTGGCCCAAGACAAGCTTATCCAAAACCATCTCTAAGAATTTATCTGCGCTGAATTCTCCTGCTGGTGTTTCGACATGTCGGCTCCACAGAGGCTTTCAATTCAGTATGAAAAGTAATTATTGCTGGGGTGCAGTTTAGCTGTTGTGTTTTACAGTGCTGGTAAGGTTAAAAGAAATAATAATAATAATATAAGAAAGACTCAGCCAGAGTAACTGCCTGCAACATGCTATTTGCATTTTTAAGGAAATACTTCTTTGAGACAGCTTGGGTGAAAGGTCGTCATTTGCATATAAATGGAAAAGAAAGTGTGTGATGCTGGAAGTTACATCTATATTATTTTCTCAGCAGTGAGCTGCTGTTTTGGAGATTAAGGGATGCGGTTTGCGTTTGGCTTTTGTTGAACAGAGAAAGTACCAGGAAAGCCAAATTAGAACAAAATAATGAGGGAAATGTGCAAGAAGAAAGAAGTAACATCGTGTTTCTGGGAGATGCTCTCCTGTAAGCCTGACACTTTACACGCCTGTTTGCACACATGCTGAGCACACGCTGATGAGTGTGGCTGTGTCCCTCTGCGTGCATTAAAGGATGGATGCTGGAGATGAAGGCAGTGACAGGAGTGGGCCATGCTGTGAGTAAGCCTGGCAGAGGGGAGGATGCTGACACTCATCATTTGGAAGTGATAAGCCAGGGTTTGCTTGATATTTTATTTTCTTCTTTAATATTATTATTTTTCCTTTTCATTCAGACTCAGGTATATTTGGAGAGGAGTTAACCAGCTGTCTCAAGGAAGTTCCTCCAATTGCAGTAGGAACATTTACACTTAGTGTCAGGGCAAAGGCAGGAGGCAGACAAGTCCATGGCTCGGGTCTTGCTCTTCCCTTGGAGGGGAGTCTACATTGCCTGAGAGCTTTTCCAGGCCCTGCTGCTGCCCTGAGCCTTGGAAACACCAAAGGGATTCTCTGGTGGAGAACCTCAGTGCTTTGTTTCACCTCTTGTTGGTGGCCTTGCTTGCCACACTCAGAGCAGCTTTGTGCTTTGACAGCTCCCCCATAGAGCTGGGGGAAAATGGGATGTTGAATAATGTTCTCTCTTTAATCTTTTTGATCAATACTTAAGAACACTGTGCAGACAGCTGTGCTGCTGTGGGCACACAGCTTTTGTTCCTCTCTTGAACAGTACACAAGTGGTACAAGGATGGAGGGTGAAAACCACCTCCTTTATACCTTCGGCAGTGCTGTGTACTGTGCTGCTGCCACTTTGTAGAAAAAGAAAAAAGACTCTAATAAAAAGTCTTATTAACTGCCCATGAACACTGGAGCATGAATATTGCTCTTAATGAGGAGAGATCGCAGCCTCATTTGCTTCCCTGCATTGTAGGTGCACAAGGCTTCGGCTCTTGTGGTGCTGGGTGATGCAGAGAAACAGGATGAAATGCTGGTCCTTTCTTAGAGCTCATCTTGGTGTGCGGAGGTGCTGGGCAGGGATGGAGAGGGGGCCACAGGTGAAGGACAGCAGTGCAGCCATCAGCAGGGTCTGGGGATGTTGGCTCCCAGGGCAAGTTGTTTGTACATTGCTCCTGGTGGGTCTTGAACCCCCTACTGGACCCCACCACTGCAGGCTTTGCTCCCTCTCCAGGAGCAGGTTTCCCTGTTTCTTCCCTTCCCATTGCAATATGTTCTTGGATTTGGGAAGTGCCACTAATCTTGCGATTAAACCGATTGCTCAGTGTTGTGTTCTAGGGCAACAGGGAAGGGATGATTCCCTTTTCCCATAAATGACTTGACAATGAGTTAAAAAGCATCCAAAAGTGCCAGGTATGACAGGGCAAAGCACGAGCTGGCACAGCTGAGGTGACCATAGGGGCTGACAGAGCTGCCTGGGTAGAAGTGGCAGCTGATGCATCTGAAGCAGGATGAGCCAAGGGTTGAGGTGGCATGGGTCTGGGAAATAGGATGAGTCACTTGTGCTTCAGGCAGCATTGGAGGAGAGAGCTGAGGCAAGGGATGCTCCCTGGGCTGCAGGAATTGCTGGAAGGAGAGTGGCAGGTTCTTGTGGATGGAGATGCAGAGGCAGCAGCACTGTGCTAGCAGTGACTTGTCCTCTTCCCCTTTGCACAGTGAGATGGAAACCCAGGTGCTCCCCTCCTCTCTCCTGTGCCCCCAGGACCTGCAGAGCTGAGCAGGGCTGTGCTTGGCTGTTGGTACTGAACACCTTGGAGCTGTTCTGGTGCTGAGCTGGCTGCTTAGTGTGTCAGCAATGCACAATGTGCTGCAGGGGTCTGTTTGGCAGCGAAAGCACTAGGAAGGCTTGATCCTGTTGCAGTCAAACCCTTCCTTTCCTTTGGATAAGGGGAAAATAAAAGGTCAGAGTGTGCATCACAGATTTCATAATCTTTGATGTCACAGTGTGTGGTTTGGTAGCATGGTAGGTTAAGCTAGCATTGTGTGTTTGTTAGGATAGTGGGATCACAAATTCAGCTCATTGCTGTAATGAGTTGTTGGGTCCCTGAACAGCCATGCAGTGCAGGAGGGGACACTCTCTGTGCTTCAGAGAGAGGGAGCGTGGCTGGGAGCAACATGGGGATGAGGAGCAGCGAGCTCATGAGCAAACTTCAAGCTATGCAAACATAGTCATGGGGTCAGGTCCCTACAGTTCAGACTCAGCTTTATAGGAGGAAACTACTCATGGCTTCTCCATTTCTCCTTTTACAGAGATTATAAACTCTGGGATTTGTCCAGGTAAGCTCACCAGGTGAGAACATCAAAGCTCAAAATCCCCATTCCTGGAAGTGTTCAAAGTCAGGTTGGACAGGGACATGGAGCAACCTGGGCTAGTGGAAGGGGTTCCTGCCAATGGCAGGGGATTGGAATTAGATGATTTTTAAGGTCTCTTCCAAACCAAATCATTCTAAGATCCTATGATCTGCCTGGTGATTGCCAAGCTCTCCCAACATGTTAAGGAAGAGTATCTTAGAACAACCACAATTTAGCCAGCCGTGCTATGTCTCCTATCCATACATCCCATCTTAACTGATTATTAAATCATATTTGCTGATAAGTATGAGATGTAATATCTATTACACAGCTGTTAAACCTCAATTAATATGTTTTAATGATCAGTCGTTTACTGTGCAATATACAATTAACATCCGGTATTAGATCTTAAATTAAATGCGTGTTTGGAAAGCTAAATTTGCAGCACTGAACATTGCCGTGCCACAGTAAACAGTGATAATTGCCTCGAATAGACAGGATTTCTGTGCCCTGAGAGGGGGTTTAACCAACACTCCTGGCATCAGAGAAGAATGGAGGAGAACTGCTAGAGCATTTGGGTTCTATGTTTTCAGTGTATTTTGATTCCTACAGAGGTTTTAATTTCTTTCCCTTGAAAAAAGCACCCTGATGCAGAGCTGCTGTGCATGTGAGAAGGTTAAGCTCTGTGGGGTATGGGCTCACAGGGGTCTTTCCTTGGCAAGGACTGGGCAGGAGCACGGGGCAATTAGTTGTGCTGAGTCCTGGGGGCTTTGCAAGGGGGTTCAGTGCTGCAGTTTGGATCTGAGACTGAAGGCTTAAATCAAATTTGATTCACGGTTCCTGCCAGGAGAAAAGCCCTCACTGCACCGTGGGTTTGGGGCCATGCAGGGAAGCAAATTCAGCTATTGGTGTTCTCCAGGCAGTGGCTGGTGACCACAGAGCTGTGTGTCTGAGCAATGCACTGCAAAATGACAGAATCACAGAATGATTTCAGTTGGAAGGGACCCTAAAGATCATCTTGTTCCACTCCCCTGCCATGGGCAGGGACACCTCCCACTACACCAGGTTGCTTCAGGTCCTGTCCAACCAGGCCTTGAACATTTTCAGGGATATGGTATACACAGCTTCTCTGGACAACCTGTGTCAGAGCCTCACCACCTTCAGAGTAAAGAACGTCTTCCTAACAGTGAATCTAAATCTTTCCTCCTTTTCATTTCAAACCATTTCCCCTTGTCCTATTACTATTTGCCTGTGCAAAAAGTTGCTTTCCCTCTTGTCTATAAAATGCAGGGGTGTTGGGCAACCAGAAGTGCAGAGGAGTGTGTGGGTCCAGGGGTGCCTTCTCCCTCTTAGAGAAGTTGGTAAACTTTGGTTTTGATATGCTTTTTATTTATTTTAATTCACATGAAAGATGGGGACCAAAATGCTCCCTCTGAACCCTGACACTGCTGCTGTATCTGCTCTGCAAAGTGAGCCCATGTTGTCTGGCAGGACATTGAAGGACCCAGCCTGTTCTCAGCACGCTGCTGCCTTGTTAACACAGGATTCACCTTTCCCAGAAAAAAATGTTCCTGAACAAAGATGAAGAAAAATCTTTCTCCCTTCCTTTTGCTTTCGTCACAGTTGGGGGAGCAAATGAAGATTGATATGTTTTTCTTCTAGTCTTTCAGTTTAAATATGTGGTGATGCATCTTATTAGGAAAGGATGCCTTCACCCCCCATCTTTTCTCTACAGAACCTTCCTCTCACCCCATCACTTCGATACAGCAGGTGCAACCTCTGCTGAGATTTGGAGACAGAGTGGTGCTGGAAAAGTGGCTCCCCAGGCACTGTAAGGACATGCGTGGGAGCTGGCTGCTACCCAGGCAGCCCCCTCCTGCAGCATCCTGCCTCATTTTCCATTCACCCTCACTCCAAAGCTTCCTATGAGGTTTGTTGTGTTTATTTTGGGGGGAATTTTCTGCTATTCTTTAGAAGTTTTATTTTTTTTCTGAGAAATCAATGCTTTCTTCTTTCTTGGTACATAGAAAATAAAACACCCGCATCTGATTAACACTCAGAATTGCTGTGTTCTCCCTCTCAAGTTTCCACATCTTCTTGTCTGGGGTTGATGAGAGTGACCCAAATGTTTGATGGAACTTGTTCTTATGTGTGAGGATTTGTACACAACTTGCAATGCTTTGGTTCACAGCAGACTTTTCTCTGTAGGTATTCCAGAAGGAGAGAAGGGGGCAAATAGATTAAAGGTCTGGCAAAGAACATCATTTGGAAAAGGATGGTTGTGAATTGTCATAAAGGTTGATGGGGAAATGTAGCCTGTCTAAGGCTCCAGTGTGTGCTCCAGAACCAACTGGGTGGAGGGTACTGAGGAGGGAGTTGGTAGGGCAAAGCTGAGGATTTCCCTTGGGATGTGAACACCAGGCAGTGATCCATCAGACCAGCTGAGCATCTAGATTATTTTCCAAGGGGGAGTGGATGGAAATGCTCCCAGCTGTGAGCTTTGGCTGTCCCAGTTCAGTGCCAGAAGGGGACCCCAGAATAAGTCATTAACTCCAGGATCTGCTTCCCATGGGCTAAAACTCATATTTCAGGCAATATCCCCCAGCTCCTCTTGGGTGGCCCAGGTAGGGGTTAACAGACATGTCCTTCACATAACCAGTGAGATTTGTTTCTGCTGAACCCAGGATCTGAAGGGAGGTGGAAAAGGCAGAGCCAGCAGTGCAAGCTGATCCTCTCTGGAGACCAGATGCATTTAAGCAGCATGGAGCAGGGGAAATCTGATTCCAGTGTTGACGGAGCTGCCTTGGCCATCTGAACCAGGCTGGGCAGAGGGACTGGGGAAGGCAGGAAGGTGCTGAGCTGGTGTGGCCAACACACCTTCAGCCTGGCTGAGGCTCCTTGCCCCAGCACGGAGTCCCTTTCCCGCTTGCTTAAAGGCATGAAAATATGGGAAGTTGGGATTGGGCCTGTGGCAATGACAAGCTGGCACTTTGAGCCACATCTATCCATGGCACCTTGCAGAATTCACCCTTAACCTGTGACTTATGCACACATAAGAAAACAGGCCTGAAAAGGATGAGTCTGCATGTGAGTTGCTAATTTTTCCTTCTCGGCGTTAAATCTCATGACCTCTCAAACTGTCAAAAATCTTCAAAGCTATCTTTGGGGTTATCTGTCATCTGGGATCCATTGTTTCTACAGTTTAACTCACTCTCTGCTCCTGACCCCACTGCATTCTGCTTTAAAACATGCTGCTTGGGAGAAGGATGCTCAGGGAAATGCTTCACATAAGCAGGCAGGCTGTACTGCCTTATGAATGTGCTATTGAAACATCTTCATTTCTTCTTATTTGTTTTTTTTCCCCTTCTGTTCTCCTTTCTTCCGTCCCTTTCTAGCTTCTTTTCCTCATTTTGCTTGGTTCTAATCATCTGCCTGGCCATCTGTGCCTCCTTACTCCCTTTCCTCGGAGCTTCTCCAAAGCAGAATGATGTTTCATGAACTCTTGGATTTTGCCTCCAAGTCCTGTGACTTTTCTTGGGTCCAGGCTAGAACACAGTGTTTCAGACAGGGTTTGGAGTCTCTTAACACAAATGATTCTCCTGTGAAAACCTAGAAAATTCCCCTCAGCTGCCCTCTTGGCTACAGGGCAGCTGTTTAAGGACAAATACATAAAGATGACTTTCATGGTGACCTATCTGAGCACTCTCTTTAGGATTGAATTATCCCAGTGTTTTTCCTGTACTTGTTCTTGCAAGAGTACTGTGGGAGTTACTGGTTGTTCCATAGTCTCCTGCAGAGAGAGAACAGACACAGGCAGTGGAGAAGTCAATTCCCTAGAGATTTTCTGTGTGTTCTTCTAAAACCTGTTTTGTGGCAGAGCAGATCCAAAGTTTCTTGGCTAGTGTCTTAGTTAGCTATTGATGAGAGCACACAGCTGCCACAGGTTTCCTCCAGCACGTCTGAACCTTCTCTCTGATTTCCTGTCCTTGAGATTGCCTCAAAAATAAACTTCAAGGTGAGAAATGACCCACTCTCTGGATTCTGATGCCACAGAGAGTGGCCATGGAAACCTGTGTGGGGACCACCCTCTGCAGGCAGTGACGCCCATTTACTGCTCTTTTGTGAAAGATTAAAAATTAGCTTCACCTCTGGAAAGAGAAGAGAGTGTAAAGGGGGAAGCCCTCTGCCAGCTGCCATGGGCAACACGAGGTGCTCAGCCCACCATGATAATCACTGTTAATAGTCTGTTTTCCAGCTCAGGACTGAGCTGAGCAGTGTTGCAGGGTTTGGGGTAGGCTGAGGGTTCAAATTCTTCATGGTTGGGGCTCTTGGCCTTGGCACCTTGAGGTCCTGCTCAGGGAATGGAGACCCTGAAGATTTGCAAGGCCATTAAAGAAAGCAGGCAGGGAATAAATACTGCATTTTCAGCCCTGGCTGATGCTGCTGATGGGGTGCTGAGCTGACTCTGAGTCCTGACCCCATGTTCCTCTTTCCCAGAAAATGAGTTTCGGGGTGAGCTGCTGAGTCAGAGGTGGACCTGCGGAGAGAAGATCAGCAGCTGCGAGGGAGCCACCAGCCTGCACGGCACAAGCATCAAGGTGAGTACACAAACATTTAATTTTTAGGACAGTGACCGCCCCACCCCATGTGTTGGCCATGGGATGAGGGCCATGTGCTCCTCCAGCCCTTATGGACCACCTGGTCCTGGGGCAATGGAGCCTTTCCTGTACCCAAAGTGATGGGCAAGCCTTGGAAGTCTCTGTCTCCTTGCTACAGGCAAACCTCCTGTATGGTGAATCCAGGCAGGGAGGGCTTCCAGCCGTCAAGATTTGGCTTTGAGTCCAGATATTTAAATCCGTGCCATCCTTCAAGGGTGGCTCAGATCTGGGTATTTAGGTCACTCCCAGGCCTGTTAAAATAGGCCCTTTCTCCAAGGTGCCGGCTGGTCGGAAGGAGACCCTTGAACACCAGGTGAAGCTGTGGTGCCTTTGGAGGGGACAAGCGAGGCATTCATTCCTGCCGGGACCCCGGACAGCTCCTGGGGCTCAACAGAGCCACTCATTTACTGCTGCAGCTGTGGCTGATGAAAGAGGTACAGCCAAAGCTGTCAAACCTCCTGGCAGATCCTCTGCCAGCAGATTAGGAAGCTTTAATTAAGCACAGAACTGGGCTGCTCACTACATAAATGGTGCTTCCTGTCCTTTTTTGGCCTCTCAGTAGTGAGGCACCATCTCCAAAGGGTGGATGGACCCACCTGCATGGTGAAGAAACCTCCTTGCATGACTGATGTTACCAACCCCTGCTGTAACCCCAAATAAACCAAACCCTGGGAAAACCCCAAGCCAGCAAAAATCCACCCTTAAAACCCATCCTTCTTCACTAACAAGCTGTCAGCTGCACACAGGTGTCGCCAGGAAAGCTCACACCTTCTTAGAAAGCAGAGTAAGCAGTTGTTGCTATATTTAAAATGAGCTCAATTAAGGCTTTTCTATTGAACCTGCCAAATAAGCACTTAGATTAGATTTAATAAGATTGTCGTATGTTAATAAAGCAATGATTACAAAAGGTAATATTCCCAGTACCTGGTGCTCATCTAGTGCTCTGCCTCTGACAAGTGCATTGTGAATATTAACCATTTCTTGCCCTCCCCAGCTCTGCTTATGTGTGCTTTAACTGAGTGACTGGTTTGGGGGTGAGAGGAGGAGATGCAGGGGGAGTCTGGAGGGAACCTGGATATTGTGTGTGTGTAGCCCTCTTACCTCACTGAGGGAGAGGTCTTGAACCCTCTCTAACCTTTGGATCTGCACTGTGTGTTCACATTTGCACTTATATGTGTTCTTATAAATATATATTGTATTTAAATGTAGTTTTTCATGCCAGTTGCAGCTCGTAATCCACAAGATGCGCAGTGGTGAAGGACAATGGGATGTCGGGCACATTTACTTATTTATTTTTACCTCTAAAGAAGTCCAGGCATGGGATAAAATTTCCCATGACAGGTTTGAAATGAGATCTCTGCCGTGCTGGGGAGAGTTGATTTCTGCACAGAGCCAGCTGAGCCTCTCCACATGCACAATCTTGGACCACAGTGTCTGGTGGCAAAATGAACCTTTGCCTCCCAAATGTTTGCTAGCTGGGGTGTAGCTGAATAGCAGGCAGGTTGTTGGTGAAGGCTGACCGCTGTCAGGACAAGTATGGCTAATGGTCGAGGGGTCACCAGACCCATCCTTTCCATGAGCTCTGGCTATTTAGTCCTCTTTGGAAAGATGCACATAGCTCACTTCACCAATCCCCTCACATTGTGCCAATCAAGGGTAATCTTATGGAAAAGGCAGCTTATTACAGAGCTGGAAAACAATGAGGTTGAAGAACTACGATTCCCCCCCCCCCCTTCCCTTCCCCTCCCCTTCTGGCATGAGAGCCATCGGCACGTACGGAGCCACTTTAGTCTCCCTGGCATTGGGATTGCATGTTGTAGCACTTTGAAACAGTCAAGAGGAAAGTATATGTCAACTTAAACCACAGCGTATGAAATCACGCGGCCTAATGCTCGGATGTCAGCGCTGTGGAGGCACACGGTGCAGCTGTGGCAGACGTGATGCTCAGGAGCAGCTTTTCTGCTCCGCTTCCCTCGCGTGGAGGATGCTGCTGCCATCACCACAGAGCATTGGCACTCGGGAAGTGTCTCACTTGCAGCGTTGGGTGCTTCTCGTGGGGGTTGGACCCTTCCTGCAAATGCAAACTGACAGCACAGCTTCAGGAGGATGTTTGTGACACAGCTGTAGTGTTGGATTCGAGGTGGGTACAAGCTGTGGGTTTGTGTCTAAACATATCAAGGAAAAATCCACCCCCTGACTCCAAGGCCTGGAACACCGCGCAGGGTGTCCTTTCCTGGAAGCAGTCAGAGCAAAAGGCAGGCAGGAGTTTATTCAGCCGAGGACAGGACTCACAATAGGTGGAATGTCAGGAGGATTTAAATCAAGCAGCAAGGAAGACCCTAAAGGAAGAAGAGGGGGAAAAAATGCTCCTAATCTCAGAGTGTGGTTATAAAATAGCAGCTGGGAGCTACTATTGAGCCTTTTTTTAAAATAGAGGCACACTGTTGCATCACCACTTATTTAATTAAAAATTCACAGCTAGAGAAGGTCCAGCAGGATGAAATTTTCTTCATTTTCTGCAATGACCAAAGATGCCACGGCACTTTGCAGAGAGCAAGGGGGAGAAATTTGGAGACCCAAATCAAGGTCTCTCCACCCACGTTCAGCCTGCAACAGCCAAGGAGAAGGAATTCCTGATAGGGTGGGGGGAAACCCCTCCAAAAAACAAAGGGAGAAGAAATTAGGATAGGCTGTTCATATCCATCCTCACCAGCTGGTGGGAGGTGAAGGGCAGGTTTGCTGCCTTTTCCCTTGAGGAGCTAATCAAGGGGCTCTTTGGTCCTGGAAGAGGGGGAGGACCAAGCAGAAAACTACTTCTCGACAATTTCGTAGGAAAAATGTCATTACTTCTGGCATTTTCCTTCTGCTGCTAGGCAAATGTTAGTTTGGGGGTTTTTAAACCTAAAAATAGAGGCTCTATGTGTCTGTCTGTCCCTCTAAAACTCAGATGCAGCTTCTTGCAATTGGCATTTTGCTATGTCCACAAACAAGCATCGATGGAAGCCCTGATGCTTTTGGTGTAAAATAAATATTCCTGCTGAATCTTCACCTCCCTTTGTCCAGCTGAAGGCTTTTTCAGCGTGTTTATTTTCTCTGAGCTCTGTGGTGCTCTTGAATACATAGAAAGTATTACTGCTGACCGGGGGGAATTTCAGCAGGGCCCTTAATGGCATAGATTTGCATAGAGCTGTCGAAGCCCAGGCACACCTGGGCATCAGCACACAGTGGGCTCCCAGTGGGTTTATGTTTTGTTATGTCCTTCAGTCTCCCAATGGAAAGGAAATGTTTATTAAGATAAGAAGGAAGAAGAAATTATCAACTCTGTAGGTACTTCATAAAATGAAACTTTAGATCTGTGCTGTATTGGTGTCTTGGCAGCAGAACAGGACCTTTTCTGTGGAATCAGGCTGTTAAAAATCACATTGTACTTGGGTTAAACTCTTTTCCAAGTTTAGGTGTCTGAACCTCATTGATTTAGATTTGCAGTATTGACAGGTCATCATTATAACTTAAATTCTGGTCATGTCAGGGAGCTCCTTAGTGCAGGGTAAACATACAGTACCACGGTGCAGGGGATATTTTTTCCCTTTAGAGATAAAAGGGGGGAAAAAGGGGAACTCAGAGATGAAATGATGTTCCCTGATTATCAGTGGCAGAGTTGAATCCTGAAGCAAGTACCCTGAGCTGCAGCACAGGGTCCTTTCCTGTGGAATTGGGTTAGGAAATTTGCTAGATGCCTATTTTATTTCAGTTTTAGAGATAACCCATTATATGTAAGTGAGGAGGAGCAGAATAAACCTCTGTCTTTCCTAGCTGGACTAGCATGCCTGTGGCTGACATTAGGTAACAATAATTTATTTGCAGGTTTCCCTTTGAATTGCTTTGTTTTCATTCAGAGCTAAAATAATAAGAGTGAAATCCAGACAGCTTCTCAGCCTGGCTGTTATGTGAACAAGAGAGAGACCTAATGAAAATACCCTGTCGGTCTCCAGGACTGCAAACATGCACTGTGCGACCTGATATTTTGCGTTAAAATGATCTGTCTAGAGGGCTTCTGGCTGAGAGGGCAACAATAAAGGACAGTGGTTTCACGTAACCTTCCTGCATCCGAGCCCAATACCACGAGGCTCCTGAAGCTCAGTCATGGCTGTGCCAGTTATTTAAGTTGCCTGGGAGAAGCAGAGCTTGAGCTCTGAAATGGATCTTATTCCTGGTGTTTCTGCACTTTGGTGGGGACTGAGGATTTTTGAGGATGCTCCTGCTATTGATTTAAGTTGAGAAAAGGAGCCTGATGGTAGAAAACAGAGTTTGGTTGTGCAGAGCCTGCCCCATCCTGCCTGTGATGCAAGTGAAATAAATATACAGTGGTGAGGCCATGACAAGTTCTCTAAACAAGTAAAGGGGTCTTCTTCATGGGGAAAGCCCCCAATAATTTAAGAGTTTTTAGGTGTTAGTTTTTTGTTTTCTTGGGGGTTTTTGTACAGTGGGCCAGGCAAGACAGCCTATTTGGCTTTTCCATTCACTGGTCCCCAGCAAGGTTGGGTCTCCAGAGGTCCCTTCCAGCTCTAACAGTTCTGTGGTTCCATGGGTCTGTCCCTCTCTTAGGTGGCTCCTGCCTACATTGCCCATGCGGTGACTGAGTGTGTTTCTGTCTTCCTAGGGCATTTGAGCCTGGCTTGAAAGAGGTGTGGAAGGCAATGGAAGGAATTGCTTTGAGGTGCTGTGGTGTAGTGAAGAGTCCAGATGTTAGCTCAGACATGATACTTAATTTCCTGAAGACAAATGTGACATGAAATTGGATTTTCCCCCATTTATAGATCTCCCACTTTTATAGACAAGCAGCTTGAGCCCTTCCCCCCACCTGTCCTTGAAGGACAGGGTTAAGAAAAATGAAATTTTGCTTTGCTTTACCATGCTGGCCCTGTGGCCTCTGTTTTGGTCAGAGCTGGCCTTGCAGGTGATACCCATTGCCCTTCCCACAGTCTGACCTCCTGTGCCACTTCGAATAACCGATCTGCAGGAAACCCATATTGCCAAAGCACCAGCCCAACATGTGCCAATCCCCTGGGAGATCTGTCAAAAAAAAAAAAAAAGAAGAAAGAAAAAGCCCCCTCTGAAATTCCTTTTGGTTGGAGGCTCCCAGCAATCCAAGGTATTAGTTGTATTGTCGGTGTGCAGCAGCATTAGGGAGCGAGCTCAGCACACGCCGATGTTGAAAGGCTCATAAATGTAATGAAGTCCCTGTGACACCTGCTCCTCTCCACACTTTAAACGTGAGCCATTGGTCCGCAGGGAACAAGGGCTTTAAAAATACAAATTATAGTAATTGTCTGCTGTGTTATTGGGAAGACTGTAATAAACGTGGAGCACAACACTGCAGTGCCATGAGCTGAATGCTGACAGGATGCATAAATTGCTCCAGGTTTTGATTCCTCCCTATCACCACTTTTTTTTTTCTTTCTCCTTTCCTCTTCAACCTCCCCAGCTAACAAATCACATAAATCATTGCATGCTAACATTGAATTTCTGGAGGGTGGAAAGGAGAGAGGCACTCAGGGAAACTTCATTTCTCCCCTCTGAGGAGGTTTTAGCTGTGCTGCCCCATGGGCTTGGTTCCTTCTCCCTGCTTGCCCAACAGCCTTTCTCCCTCCCTTCTTGCTGCCTCCAAACCTCAGGGAAAGCACCACGCATTGCATCCTTTGAGGGTGAGGATCCCTGGCCCATTCTGCTGGGGAGTGCAAGCAGCATCCATCAGGAAAGGGTTTTAAGGTGCATGTGGGGAGGCAGTGGCACATATACCTGCATCATTCTTACTGCCAGCAGAGCAGCACGTGCTCTGCATGCACGTCCTTTCCTGCCTCTTGGCCAGGGGGAGCAGCTGCTGCTGTCCTTGCTCTGTCAGGGGTGCTGGAGGGTTTGCCATGGAACCTCTTCATTTGGGGATGGCATAGGAGCTGGTTGGATCCCTATATAACTGGGCCTTGCAGAGGATTTTCTAAAGTTAATTTGTTTTCATTATGTCAAATACCATTTATAAATGGTCCTTCCCCCCACTTTTCTCTCTCTCTTTCATTGTCTCAGGAGGAAATGTCCCATGTGGTAACACTGAAGTAAAACCCAAATTGTGTTGTCACCAACCTACCAGGCTATGATACCTGTCCTGGCTCACACCCCAATCTCACTGTTTCCCCTTGGCATTTGCTGCCAAACATTCCTGCCTGCAGAGAGACCATCTGTGTCGAGAGCGGGACGTAAAACAGCTCTTTGACCACTTCAGGAACTCTTTTGACAACTTTAATGAAATCCCATTGATATTATTCCAGCTGTGCCTTTGGGCCATGACTTGGTGGTCCTTGCTTTGCTGCTCCCACCTCCAGGCACTGCCTGATTTCAAAACCTCCCTTACACCAGGACTTGGGTACTGCACCCCAGAGGTGGCTGCACTTCAGCCTTCTGCTACCTTGTGGTATGTGGTGATGATTAATTAATATCAAGCACTTTGAAGTGCCTGATGTTACTTATTCATGCCTGTATTCCCCGCAGACCCTCCTGTTTGATGTCCATGTTGGGGGGATTATTTAGATGCATCCCTCTTTGTGGCAAATTTAAGCAGAGAGAAGAGGTTGCTCTTTAGGGCACTTGTGAAAAGTTGCCCTTCTCAGGCAGGAGATCATCTCAGAGATTTCTGAACATGTGCTGGCATTCCACTTAGGTGCTCACAGCACTTCTGTGACGTAAATCCAGAGAAACCAGTTCTGCCCTTAGCAAGTGTTATCTCAGGCACAGCCGTTCTCCATCACTGACCATCACATCTGGGTGTTTGTCCCTCTGTGGTATCCGACAAGCAGAGAGTCCATCCTGTATCCCAGAATATGGAAATTAATTTAAAGTTCCTAAATTTGGGCACTGTGGGTTAAACAATGGCATCAAAGCGAGAAACCTCCATCTCAAAAACATGGGAAAGCTTTTCCTGTTGCCAAGCTATTTACACTAAACAATAACCCCATACAAGATTGTCCTTTAATGATAATTTTCTTGTTATCTTTCAGCACTGATTTTTTTTCTTTCCATTGCAGATGAGTTTAGAAAATGATGATAAGAGAGCACGCACACGATCCAAGTCTGTCAGAGGTAAGCAAGTCGTTATCCTACAGCACTGGGCTGTACAGTCCTGAGCTCCCTGCCTTGTTCCAAATAGATTTTGATTTTTCAGGCCCAGGCTTAACTTTTTAACTTATGCTCGCTGCCCCCCCCTTGCCAACCCCACCAAAATTTTACTAAAAATTTTACTAAAACACCCAACCACAAACCTTTATAGGTCCTTAGGATATTTAACCCTCATTCTCTACACTCAGAAGAGGGAAAATAACAAGCAAATTAAAAAAAAAAAGCCCCTGTGCATGCTTTGCTGTAGGGGATGGCAATCACTGGAGCTTCAGATCAGCTCCCGGGGCTTTCATCATGCTCACTCTGCCAGTGGCTTTGAAGTTGCACATCTAAGAGTGCCTGGCATAAGCAGCTCATGTTGGAGAAGCAAATGGGCCATCCCCCGGCAGGGATGGGAGGACAAATGACTGGTTAATGCAAAGCCTGATTGCTGTTTATTTTCTGATTTAAAAAAAGAAAGGAAAAAAAAGAAAAACAAGTGCAGGTCTTTGCATGCTTTTTTTTTGGCAGAAGGTGAGGGGCTCTGATACAGAGTCCAGGGTGACACCTTGGGTAGTCCCATAGCTGTGTGTGATGGTTAGAGACCACTCTCTTTATTTTAGTTCCTTGTTGTGGATTTAACAAATTACAAGGGTGGCTGGAAGTGAGGAACAAACAAGGTTGGAAAGGTGTAATGGTTGCAGCTTCATGCTACAGCTGGACTGAACAACCTTCCTTTGTCCTCACCCTCCTTCCTCCTTGCTCTTCACAGCATCTGCATCATTTAAAAATAAAATCAAACCCAGATGCTGCCAGCTGTGTTGAACTGAGCTTGGATATTTCAGTTTCATTGCTTTGTTGCACATACACAAAGGTGCTCACTCAGGTAGCAAATGAGAGCCCCCTGATTCTATGTATTTTCTCATACCCTGCCTTCCCCACTCTTGAATCTGGGTTTCTCAATGTGAAAAGGTAATTTATTGTGTACACCCTGGGACTTGCCCCTGCCTCCAGTTTGGTGAAGCTTGAGAGTCATCCCACCGGGAGCTCGATCCCAGGAAACCCAATTAGCTTGAACAAATTGAGCAAATGTGTTATGGGTTTTAGCCTGGCTGAATTTAGACTTGTGTTGAGGGATTTTTTTCCTCCTGGTTATTTGGATTCCTGACTGGATGCAAGATTTCAGCTACAATGTGAAGTTATTGTGTGTAATTACTGTGAGCAGTGAGAAGTCCTCTTAGTCGCAGGAGGGAAATAATCCCTAAACCCCTTACAAACTCTTGTTTACCCTAAAACCAAAGTAATACATCTCCTACCATATGTCTGAACATTGGTACGGGCTCACACTCCAGTCCGGTGTGACAAGGGGAGGAGAAAAATGTTGGTGTTGTAAAGGTGAATGGGACCATTACAGCAAAAGAGTTGTGAACTGTGAAAGAAGAAATGGATGAGTACATTTTAAAGGCAAACAGAGAGCAGAAGGCATGAGAAAACTCAGTCCCTACTTAAACTTGTTTGAGTTACATGCATGCATGTCAGTATAGCTCCACTGACTTCAAAGTCATGTATTTAGAGTAGAGGGGTAGTCCCTGATGCTGCAAACGTGCACTCATGTGCTTGAAAATAAGCACAGGGATGAGGATTTACAGGGCAGGATTATGATTTACTACAGGCTGGCATGCAGTAAATGACAACAGGATAGATTTTCCCTTTCTGTCCCAAATGGGGTGCCCGAGGAGGCAATAGAAACCCATCTGCCGGAGAGAAGGGGGATGTCCTGCGGGTGGGGCCGGGCACGCTTATTGTGTTTTTGACCGTGTGTTCTTTTCCATTGCTGCATCCTGCCCCTTTGCCCAGTGCCCACGGAGCTCATCGGCCAGGAGGTGAGGTAAGGACCCTGCTCCTCCTCGGCGGTGGGAGGGAGAGGGGACTGCATGGTGGGACTGGCTTGGGAGAAACCCCTCAGCTCACAAACCCGCGTGTGTGCAGCACACCGGTGGGACTCATGGGGTGGAGGTCTTGCTGGGGGCTTATATTGATGAGCCCCTCATTGTGCCCGAGTTCCTGGGGTACCGCAACACGTTTCAGGAATCAAGAGTTAATGGGATGAAAACAGGACCTCTGGAAAGGGGCACATTAGATTGGAGACCCTTCAGCCATCCTCTGTCAAACCCTGTACCTAAACCCCAGCAAAACATAATGCCCAGGGTTTTTATTTCAGGATCATTAGGGATCCTGAAACACCCTACCAACATCCTACTAACCAACTAACCGGAGTTTGTTTCCCACATATTTTACAACCTCTTATTTCACCCAAACAACTTCATGTCACACCAGTTCTCGTGCCAAATGTTCCTCCTTTGGCCCCTTGTCCCCTGTTCAGTCACCGAGGTCCCGTTGTCACTCATTTAGCAGTGCTGGCTTGCCAACAGCAGCAGCCAAAAGAGCAGGAGTGGAGCCTCTGCAGCCCTACAGAACTTCTTATTGGATTTAACAGCCTCCCCCACCCCTAAACTCCCCATTAAACCTTACACAGGGGTTTATGCAAGAGATAGGGGTCTTTAACCGGGATAGGCACTAATAGCAGGGGCTGCCTCTACTAGCAGCTTTCCTTAGGAAGCCGCATGTGTCAAAGAGTAATTGGACCTTAACCAACCCAATTTCAGAGTGTTTCTGCTCCTCCACTCTCCTATTACTCTGGAGAGCCGGGAGGAGCGAGGGGTGGGCATGCCCCTTCTCCAACTTTTATTGCTGAACACTTGAGTGGAGGTGGTAATTGGAGCAGGTGACATATCTAAGGGGCAGGACAGAGTGCTCCACAAAGCCATCTCTGCAGCTGTCACCTAATTGCCTGAATAACTGGACGATTAATCGACTAATTGGAAGCAGGGCATCGTCTGCATAACAATAAGAAGCCCTTTTGTCAAGCAGATGAAGGCTGCAGAGAGGGGGAGAGCTGGTCGGTGGTGGCTCTCGAGAGATGGAGAGCAGCTTTAATAGACCTCGAAGCTCCTTTCCCCTTTTTGGGACTCCTGCCAAAATACACGAAACCTCCCTAAAGGAGGGTGGGGAGGGAAAGCCTGGCCCAGAGCATGTCGAGCATCACCTCTGTGCTGGTGCTTTTTAAAGGCATTAAATTAACACACTGAAGCCAGAAACATCCCAAGTCGACACCTGCTTTGGCAAACCTCTATGCTGAACCACTTGCCTCTTTCCTACATACTTTCTATTGCAGGCTTCATTTCACCACATCACAAATGGGGTGGGGGTAATCAGCTTTAATTGATATAGGAAAACTTAGAAAAGCCTGTAACATCTTCATCAGGGCTGCTCTTGTTTCCCACTGAATAAGGTCTTTTTCAGGCAAGTCCCTGGTGACATAAACACTGCTCTGTTTCTTAGTGTGCAGTCACTGAAAGTGTGTCTGGGGCTGCTCAGGACAGAGCAGCCTCAATCAGGACTGAGGGCAATTAAAATTAAATAGACTTTTAGATCATAAATAGCAAACAGGGTAGCTCTCCCTTCCAACTGCACATGTTAGTGGAATGAGATCTTTTTCTATATGATCTCGAGTTTTCTGCTGGAGAAAGGGACACCTCGCTGCCAGGCCAGACCCCAGGTGTGGTGTGGCTTGGGCTGTGTGTAGATACCAAAAAAATGATGGCATTGAAAGATGCTCAGCATGATGGGTTCAAACCAGCACAAGCAAAGGGGACAGCAGGAAGCAGGGGACTTGTCTTGGAGGAGCCAGGAGGTGCAGCTTCCACCCACCCAGAAAGCTGTGTCCCCTTAGTGCATGTGCTGCCACCATTTGCCATCTCAGCATTAGGTTTGCTAACCTAAAGCAAACTGGTCTCCCTGGAGGAAGGATTCCTACTCTCCTGACAGTTCAGCAGCCCTTTCCTGTCCTGGTTTTGGGTTGAATTATATTCTTTGAACACAGCAATCTGACTTGTATTCTGGGGAGCTGAACCATTAATAACCCGCCGGTGCCCTCAGAGCTGCTGCACCCATTAGTGCAGTCAGATCCTCCATGTCCTCAGCTTTCTGCAAGGGCTGAGCGCTCTGCTGAGAGCAAAAATTCTGAGTCCCTAAAGCCTGACTTGGCACTTGGTGCTATATAATGTTGTCCCATGTCTTTTACTCCAAGAATAACAGGCTGGCCAGATCCCCTCTGGGCTGGCGATGCCTTCTCCCTTTGCACTGTCATCAGGAGATTTCATTAGTGCTTCCAGCTTCCCGGGCTGAGGGTGATACAGTGCTAAATGAGGTTATTAATCCTACACCACTCCAGAATTCCTCAGACATCAGGCAAGTCACTTGGGCATCCTATAATCAATGCCATAATCTGGTTTTGCCAGAAAATGTTTGCTTTAATGCTCCTTATCTGGAGCCCTTACAGCTCCTGAAGCTGGGACTAATTACCCCTGCAGGGGAGGCGTGTGGTCCCGTGGTGAGGGATGCTCAAGCAAAGGCAGCAGTGGCTGTGAGTGTGGCTCCCTGCAAGTCTTTAACTCATCCTCTTCGGCAAAGCAGCAGGAAAAAAAAAATGCAGGGATTTTGGAGATCTGGTCACCTAAATCCATTCCCCCAGAACTGTGGCTCCAAGGTGCTGTTGAGGATTTTAGCTCTGGTGAGCTTCACCCAAAGTGCTCTGGCTAAAACCTTCTCAATCCGCTTCCAGTCTGCTCTTTCCAAAAAGCCACGCATTTCTTACTGTAAGGAACCACAGTTCCCTGATAAGCCACCAAATAAGGAAAAAACCCATGTTTTCCTCCTGAGAAAAAGAAAACTGAAGAGTGGCAGCAGGGAGGCAGAGCACAGTAGCTGTCTGCCTTTAAAAGCTTGTTCTTACACATGCAAGTTTTTAATTAAACATACTCATAAAACTATAACGAACGGTTCATCTAATTAAATGGGGTGAGTAATTTCATTAATTTTTAGCAAACTGCAAGGCTGGTCTCCTGCCCTCCTTCCTTGGAATTCAAAGGGACAAGCTGAACCATTTGAGGGAAATTATCTTCCCGTTTGTGGTTGTTTTTTTTCCTTGGGAACAGGACCTGTTTAACTGACCATAGTTTATACACTTCTAATTAAAAATGAATTCCCCAAGTCCTGTTGCTGTTCTTGATGTTTGCTTGTTTCCCTCTCAAGCTGTCCAACCCCAGGCTGTAATGGCTCAGGACACATCCGTGGGAAGTATGCGAGGCACAGAAGGTGAGGCTGGACTGGAGGGAGTGGAGTGGAAAAATGTGAGCAAGAAACCTAGACACAGAGGTTTTCACTGGAAAAAATCTGATTTGGAGCAGCAACCCAACTTGTCTGCCCCAAATCTGACTGTCAGAGAGCCTGTTTCTGTCTCTCCATCAGTCCCTAAGGGATTCTGGAGAGCTCTGCTTCTCCAGGCTGACAGCAGCCTTCCTACAGACCCCAAACCATGGCAGAAGTACCTGACTCAGGTGTCTGGCGTTGGTGGGAGCTGTTTACAGGCAGAGATTTGGTCTGCTTAGTGCCTGTATGCATGGGGAAGGGAAAAAAAGAACACATTGTCTGCCTTGGAGGTCATGCCAGCCCTTACTAGTGGTTATCATCATGCTGTAGTGGTAAAATTGGAGTATTTGGTGACATGCCCCAGAGGCCAGTTCTGCATCCCCTGCTTGGTTTCATGGTGTTCCTGATGCCCATCACCAACAGTGATGCTGGGAACTGCTGGTCCTGCTGTTCCCTGGACAACTGCAAGGATGTTGCATCCTACCAACTGTGCTCTCATTTCTGAGAAAAAGGTGATGTAGTTGCACAAAAGTTGATGTAGTCTGAGAGCAGATCTGGCCATGAAGGGTTAACCTAGCTAAAAATCTGGGCTGCTGGATGGGGTTTTTTGGTAGTATTTGTGTATTTGTCCCACTTGCCTTTGCCTAACTGGGTTGGGATGAGGTAACCAGGCCTTTTTCACTTGGGAATGCCTTCTCTCTGCTCCTTGATCCCATCTGCAGTTTACAAAGCTGCCCTCTGGCAAAGAAGAGGAAACTTCAGGATGCAGAGGCCGAACATCTGGTGTCAAAGAGAAAATCCCATCCGCTCAAACTGGCCTTGGATGAAGGCTACAATGTCGACAGCGATGGCAGCGAGGAGGCCGAGGCGAAGGAGGAGTCCGGCTCTGATGAGTCGGAGGGGATGCTGGAGGAGGATGAGGCAGAGACGATGGAGCAGGAGGAGACCCACAGCCCTGAGCCAGCAGAAGGTGTTTTGTCATTATTGATTGCAGAGCTGTGTTCTGCACATGAAGAAAGGGCAGGGAGTGTTAACAACCAGGAGTTATGGCTCCTCTGAATTATGCACAGGATGGGTCCTTCAACTATTGCTTTGGGTGGAAGCACAACAGCAAAGCTCTGCTTAAGCTGAAAGGGGGCACACACTGATGGACTCCAGTGTCTTAAAAATGAGTGCTTTTCCATCAGGGATGCTCCCTGGGGAAAGACTCATGGAAAGCACAGAGGAACTTGGTTTGTGGCAACAGGGGGGTCAGAGGGCTGCTGACAGGGGTGGAGGTGGGGAAAGGTAGGGTGGGCTGGGAAGATGGAGCATCTGAACCCCATGAAAGCTTCCATGTGGAAATGCCCTTTCTACCTGCCACCCCCAAATGCAATAAATTAGGCCTCTCCAGGGGTAGAACAGTGAGGCTCTGTTTCAAATAAGTTTAAATACAAAAAAATAGATGTTTGTGAGCTTATGTAATTACTTTCGTTTCTTCCTTTTTTCTTTTCCCCCTGTCTTTTTCCCCCTTTTTCCCCCCTCTTTCCCTCCCTTTTCCCCCTCTTTTTACCCCTTTTCCTCCCTCCCTTTCTTTTCCCCCCCTTCCCCCCCCTTCCCGTTTCCCCCTTTCCTCTTTTTTTCCCCTCCTTCTTTCTCCCCTTTCTTCTTTTCCTCCTTCTTTTTTGTTCTTTTTTGTCCTTTCTTTCCCCCTTTTTCTTTCTATTCCTTCTTCCCCCTCCTCAGACAGAAGCCCAGCAAAATCAACCCATTACGGACAAAACACAGCAACAAGTACATCTGGGCCCAGCAAGGGCAACTACAGCAGCTACCAAGAAATAATTGCCAACTCTCTCCTAAACCTGGGCCAAATAGCGGAGGAAACCCTTGCCATCGAGGGGCAGCTGCCTGAAGCAGAGCTGCAGGTCTCCAAGCCACCATCCAACGTTGTGCATTTGGTCCATGAGGATGCGGGAGAGGAGTTGGTGGAAGAGGAGTGCGACAAGGAGATCATCATCCAGACAGAGGATGCAGAGGAGGTCATCGAGGTCACCAGTGAGCGCAGCAGTGAGTTGTGTCCAGAGCACCGGGATGATGCCAACTGCGAGGAGTCCTGTAAACTGGAAAAGGCTGAAGCAGAGGAAGAGGATGATGAGGAGGAGGAAGATGATGAGGAGGAGGAGGAAGAGGAGGAGGAGGATGATGAGGAAGAGGAAGAAGAGGAAGAAGAGGAGGATGAAGAGGAAGAGGAGATGGCTCCTGAAGTGATCTGCGAAGAAGCTCCTCACACTTCTCAGGACACCCAGAAAAGCCACTGTGAAGGGCAGTTCAGTCCAAAGCCTGAGTACTCGGTCATCGTGGAGGTCCGGTCGGATGATGACAAGGACGACGACGCCCGCTCCCAGAAATCAGCTGTGACCGATGAGTCAGAGATGTACGACATGATGACGAGGGGGAACCTGGGGCTGCTGGAACAAGCCATCGCACTGAAAGCTGAGCAGGTGAAGATTGTGCGGGAGCCCAGCCGGCTGCCAGGAGAACACGTAAAGCACTTCCAGGTGGATGACAAACAGAGCAAACCACTGGACAGCATCCGAAAGAGCTACTATGGCAAAGGTACAGGGACAAGCTTCTCCTTCCTTCCCATCCCCAATAAAAGAAATTAATTTGTCTGCTCAACACCCTATGATAATTAGGCTGGTGGGAGGGAGCTCACAGTGCACAGGGGGAATTTAGCCACAAATCCTCAATGCCCAGAGGGATGGGGACATCCTGGAGGTCAACAGTGAATGGTGCTCTACACCATCATGAGGGTTCCTCACTCTCAGCAAAGGAATGGCTTGGCTAAATTGTCCACTGGCCTTGGAAATCTGAGTTTAGGCAGTAGGGCCGGCTTAAAATCCAAGTGGGTTTTGAAGTAGTGTTAGGAGTCTGGCCACAGCAACATAAGGAGCTTGGCAGGGGCTCTGGCATCCTCCAGCACTGACCTGGCTGCCTGCTCAGTCGCTGTGAGCTGCTCCATGCCCTGAACTGGGTTAGTTCTTCAAATTACTTTGCTGATTTCAATTTTTGAAATGCTGTGTATTACAATTCCACCCTCAGGAAAAAACCTTCAAACCCAAAGGTTTCTCCCTGCTTGACTGCAAAAGTGATCCTCAGCAATTTTTTTTCCTCTGTTCTACCTCATCTCCTTCAAATCCACTAACCTGCTTCCCACTGCCCTTTTCCCATAATCCTTAGATCCTTCAAGACCTGAGAAGCGAGAAATCAAATGTCCAACTCCTGGTTGTGATGGGACTGGCCATGTCACGGGACTTTACCCTCACCATCGCAGCCTCTCCGGTTGTCCGCACAAAGACAGGATCCCCCCCGAGAGTGAGTACATGGAGGGATAACAAGGGCTGCTCAAATTAGTCTGATGCCTTATTTCCTAGGGGGAATTTCACACCTGATGAGTAGAGCTGTCTCAAGGCCGATGGACTCTCCAAATAGTTCCAAGTGATGTGAATTTTATGACTGAGTCTCTAGCACAAACCTGATGTTATTCCTTGGAGTATAACAGGGGTTTGGGCATGGGATGGTGCTTTTCCAAGTTGATCTTGGGTGCTGCTGTCCACCAGAGTGTTGCTGCTACTCACAGGAAACACAGTGGAGATTTACTCAGAAGTCCTGCCCTTCTTAAAGATTTTTAGCACCATCCTGTGGAGAACAAGGTCCCTTCTCCAAAAATCAGAGGGGCTTCAAAACTGTATACTCACCTCCAGGGGTGTGTTAAGCAGTGCCCATCTTTACTCTGAAAGTCACATGTTTTTCCCTATATGGGATATCAGGTTGCAAAGAAGGGGATATTGTTCTTCTTTGCTGTCCAAATATGTTGACTTGCAGGAAAGGAGAGGAGTCATTCAGGATGTGCAGGTTGGCTGAGTCTCCTTCTGTGCCCTCATCACTGTAAAATTCACAAGGCACTATATCAAGATTCACCTATTCTACAGAAAGTATTTATCATCATCATAACAGATTTTTGTATATGCAGAGAGAGAGATTTCTGCCTCTCTACCAGCATCCTAAATAGCTTTCCTTGTACAGATATATAAAAATCAATGTTGTATGTTTATGATAATGACATAATAGACCAAAAAAAAAAGAGCCCTTCCTTATCAGTAATTTCAAAGGTTGCAGACCTGCCATAAACACAGAACTGCAGGAAATAAGGAGAAGGTACAGCTATCTTCACAGGCTGGAATGCAAAAAAAAAATATTAATAAATAACTAACACAAGCTGTGTGCTTTGCAAAAGCTTGCAGATCAAATTATTTTCTTTACTTTTAAGGTCAGCGCTGCAGGAAGCAATAATCCTGAAGATTAAAATTAAAAAAAAAAATGAAACAAAGACTAGTCCTAAGGATAAAAGCAGAGATACAACTTCAATTACTTAAAACTACCTGAAACTGAGAGACCTGGTTCCAAAACATGGGTGGGCAGGAGGGGCTGGATGGGGGGAACTGGATTGCAATCAGCACAGGAGGAGAGAGCCCAGGCTGTGTGCAAAGATGTGAATCTAGTGCTGACCTGAGTGCTGCTGCCTATTAAATACTTTTTTTTCTCTGCAAATTCTAATTACAGCATTTCACGTTCCCTGATTTCTAGGAAACCAGCGTACAAGACTTGATGATTTTGTCTTTTTTTTTTCTCTCTGATTTTTATTAAGTTGTTTTTGTTTCCCTTCCCCTCTCCCCTTCCCCTTCTTGCTCTGAAGTCTTGGCAATGCACGAGAACGTGTTGAAATGCCCCACCCCAGGCTGCACAGGACAGGGTCACGTCAACAGCAACCGCAACACGCACAGGAGGTACTGGCTCTGGCTTCTTCTTACAAGGGATGAAGGGACAGGACAGTGGGGAGTGGTTTCCCCCTGACAGAGGGCAGGGTTAGGTTGGATATTAGGAATAAATTCTTCCCTGTGAGGGTGGGGAAGTCCTGGCACAGGTTACCCAGTGAGGCTGTGGCTGCCCCATCCCTGGGAGTGTTCAAGGCCAGGTTGGATGGAGCTTGGAGCAACCTGGTCTAGTGGGAGGTGTCCCTGCCTATGGCAGGGGGTTGGAATGAGATGAACTTTAAGGTTCTTTCCAACCCAAACCATTTTGTAATTCACGATTCTATGATTCTACATTGATGTGATTGCAGGTGCAAGGTGAGTTTATCTCATTACTCATTCAGTGTAGAAGAAACAAATATTTTTCTCATGGTCTCGGTGCAGCTCTGGGTCCCTAAAGTAAAGCTTTTCTTGCTCATTACTCGTGCTTAGTTTCCCTCTCTCTTTTTTTCTCCTTCTTTCAAAACCCCTCCCCCTCAACTCCCACAGTTTATCTGGGTGCCCCATTGCTGCTGCTGAAAAATTAGCCAAATCACATGAAAAGCAACAAACCCAGTCTGGTGATCCTTCGAAGACCAGCTCCAATTCTGACCGGATACTCAGGTAAGAGGGTCAGCAAAGCCCAGCATCCCACCCCTGCACTGCCCCAGCCCTCCCTGCCAGGCCACGCTCCCGGGAGCAGCCGTCACGGCTCCCTCCAGCTGTATCTTGGTACTGCTGAGTCCTGTTATTATGATCATAGGTCTCGCCAAGGTGGGGAGATATTTAATTGATGGTCCCAGGGAGAGCATTGAGGACAATGAATTGCTTCTGTAGCATCAATTAATGCTGAGGCTACAGGCCAAAGGGTTTTACCAGTGCAGCAGAAGGCACTTGTGCCGATTGCTCTGCAGCACAAACTGCCAGCAAGTGATGGCTATTATATTAGCATTATAAGTAGGGTGGGCTCAGGGAGGGGGAGGAGGAGATTTAGGCTACATACAAATCATTCCATGGCAGTTGTGTGTAAGTCCACCTGCTTTTCTTCCTTAGCCCTCACGGTTCAGAGGAGAAGAACCTGCCACTCATTTCCAAACCAGCCTCATTTATTTTGATATTTCACCCATCTCTATCTTCCTGGGAGAAAGGGCTGTCTCACATTAAGGATGTCCCTGATAGATGCTGGCTTCCGTAGCTGATGTGATTCATGAGGCTACAGATGGATTGTAATATGGTTAGTTATTTTGCAACGAGAGCAGGATAAAAACCGCAGTGCGAGCCCTGAGCAGCACTCCCACAAAGGCATCGAGCTCTGATTAATTTATTTATTTGCTCCCCAGGACTGCCGAGCACCCTGGTGCACCAGCACTTGGTGCTTTGGAAAGGCCATTTAGGGCGATTACTTATTTATTTGCAGTGCAGCCTGCGCCGGGCTCTGAGCGCATCACGAGGACGGTCCATGCTCCAAGGAGCTCCCGCTCCGAGGACTCACTGGTGGAAAGAGGTCACGGGAAGGAGAATAACAATAGGCCATTTATATACAATTTATATGCAAGACAAATTGATTCATGATAGGCAGCCCTGCAGAAGCGGGTCTCTAGGAGGGACTGCAGGCAGGGGAGAGGCCCTGGTGCCTCTGCAGTGAACCTGCAGTGGGGAGTGGAGCTGAACTGGGGTCCTCATGCCTTTGTGTGCCACCCTGGGCCATGGGTCCCATGATGGAGTGGTGCCCAAGCTTTTATTGTGTTGGAAAATGCTGCCTCACCATGTCAGCCAGCAAGAATGTTGTTTTTGGATGAGATTGACACCTTGTTGTTTTGCTTAAAAAGAGAAAAAGACGGTGGAAAAAGTGAAAAAAAAAGGAGGAAGAAATAAAAATAGAACCTGAGGGAACCAAACTAGATGCAGACTTGCTGAGGGAGAGCAAAAGGGCTGTTGCTGCCTTCTCGTCCCCAGTAAGCCCTCAGAATGAAGGTGCAGCTACACATCCCCACCATATCTGGTCCCCTCCTAACAGTCATCTTGTCAAGGAAATGAGAAATAATTGCTGCTCATTGTTTCATCCTCAGGCCTATGTGCTTTGTGAAGCAACTGGAGATCCCTCAGTATGGAAGTTACCGGCCCAACATGGTCCCAGCAACCCCACGGGCCAACCTGGCCAAGGAGCTGGAGAAGTACTCCAAGGTCACCTTCGATTATGCAAGTTTTGATGCTCAGGTTTTTGGCAAACGCATGCTTGCCCCAAAGATTCAGACTAGCGAAACCTCACCTAAAGCCTTTAAATGTAAGTTGGGAGCAGGGAAGGGCTGGGGTTTTGTGTCTTCTGCCATTCTCAGCATGTGAGGCTCCTGGGATTGTGGCTTTGGTGTGATGGGAGAGGTTTGGGGCTGAGCTGCTGGGATAGGGAGTCTGAGATGGGTCCCAAGGTAGGCATCTTTGATGGTGAGAAAAGCCCATGGCCCCTGGTAAAGCTTTGCTTGGAGGAGAGTTGCTTTGGCTTTTGCTTTGGGAAGAACTGTGGTGTGAACATTAATCTGCGCAATGTCTCGAGGTGGAAAAAGTTACACAGTTGTCCTCAGTCGGTCTCCATTGCTTTGCAGCTCATATCTATTGATCTGTCTTTCCTCATCTAGCTAAATGGATTACAGTATTCTTCTCTTCCATCTTATATATGACCCATTCCACCCATTTGTCTTTCCTGCCGTGCTCTGCTCTCCAGCTCTGCTACCTATCGATCACCTACCTCTCTCTTCCAGCTCTTTCCTGTCATCACCACCCACCTCTGCCCTGCTCTGAGGACCTTGCCAAGTTATAACACTGTGGGTGAAAATAAAATGGCTAAATAAACCCTGCTGGGGGAAGGAGGGATGCCACATGGGGAGACAGCCTGTGCAAATGGGTTAAGGTTCCCCCTTCCCTTTGACACTAATTGTGCACCTGAAGACATCTTCTTGAGGGAAAGAAAAAAATTATTTAGGAGCCCAGTTTGCAGAAGTCAGCAGCCTCAAGAGGGCTTTCTGTCTGGCTAATCCCACTTCCACAATCCTGTTTAATCCTGATGCAGCTGCTCTCTAAAAAAGTGCTCGTACTTGAAAGCATCCTGGTTGTTGCACTACAATGGGAGCGCCCTTTATTACAGTACTAAATCTGTACAGGATCAGACAATGAAATTGGATGGAGGCCAGAGAGCACAACTGCCACTGTCATCCTGGGTTAGGGCTGATGGAAAAGTAATTTGTTTCCCAGCACAAGTGATTCTCTCATTGAATAGATTGTGTTATTTGCAATATTAGCAAAGAATTTTCAGGGTAATTGTACTGACAAAAATAATTCCAGCAGACCCACTAGGATAATCCTTTCTATTTTTTCTCATCACTTATTTCACTAATTTGCTGATTGCGAGTCTATTAGTGGTAGAAATACTTATGAAATGGAAAAGCATCTCTGAGCCTACGGTGTGAAATTGAAATTGGCATCTCCCGATCCTGGATATTGTCAGGTTGGGCTGGCAGATACCCACACCCCACTGCAAAGACATGGATTAAACTGGATGGGAAAACAAGCAGCCAGACACAAGAATAACCATTTGGGCAAACCTCCAATGAGTTAATCAAAGCGACAAGATGCATATGATTGCCAATCATAGCAGGGAAATCTGCTCCTCTCACTGAGAATTTATTTTAAAGAGATCTTCATCCAGAGGGATTTATATTCCCCTGCATGTGTGTGCATAACTCCCATTAATGTCAATATGCATTATATACGCACGCAACGAGGAAGAAAGCAGTGCTGGGGAAGATTAGTATTTTATAGTGTCTTATATTACAAGTTCATAATGGGAATAATGAAATCACTTTGCTCCATAGCTGAATCAACAGAGGTTGTCTTTGCTTTGCCATCATCAGGCCAAAGCTTATGAGTCTTCCCTGGGTGAGACTCCCACTAAAGGGGGGATGGTTTCCCCCAGAAAGGGCATAGTAGAATGAATTCAGAATTTGAACATTTTGATAATTGATACAGAATGTAATTCTGTGACTGTTCTAAATCAGATGATCCCCTGTTAGCACCCACTGAAACTACCGACTTAGGGGGACACTATGTGGGTCAGGGCTGCCCTAAATGGGACCAGATTCAAGTTTTATTAATAGGGAATAATTATTTTTTATTATTAGGAGAACTTTTATTGTGCATTCAGCTTGAGAAATGCTTTCATTTCATAGGGTGTGAAGAGAAATTGCATTTCCAGGTTGGCACTGCTGCTGCTGTGACATACAGTAACTGTGGCGGCGTGGCCGCATGCGGCTCTACAATAAATCCTGTTATTCAGGCATATTTAAATGATATGTCAGCTGTCAGAAAATCCATATTTCACCACTGTCATCCTTGGAAGCTCATATTTCATGACCACGGTTTTTCTAATAATGTAATTTTTGGAATTTAAAGTTTTCAAATGTGCTACTAGAAATCTCCCCGTAAGGCAGCTCTGCAGATAAGTTATAGACATACAGAGGACAATAAAAAAAGAGCCAGGAAGCTTCTCTAGGCTTTCTCCTTTAGCTGTTTCCACGGAGGAGTAGCTCTAATGAAGAAAAGCACTTGTGTTTTGGGTATTGATGGCAGAATCAGTTAATGAATTAGCCTTTCACACCAACAGACCATTGAGCAAGCTGCAGCCAGCATAGCTCCTGTTGCACATCCCAGGCAACAAACCAGCCCTTGGATTGGGAATAACCCCAGGAAATGTGAATACATTAACCATGTCAGACTGACTTAACCTCTCATTGCTGCTCCTACCGGTTTTACATTAGCCTTGTGTTGTTCCTTCTCTTTTTATTCCAGCCAAACCTTTTCCAAAGGCCTCTTCCCCCAGCCACAGCCCCTCCAGCAGTTACGTGAAGAGCACTTCATCTTCCTCCACAGGCTTCGACTACTCCCACGACGCTGAGGCTGCACACATGGCTGCCACTGCCATCCTCAACCTCTCCACCCGCTGCTGGGAAATGCCTGAGAATCTCAGCACCAAGCAGCAAGAGGCCCCCAGCAAGGTGGGTGCAAGTGCCTGGGAACCACTGCTCAGGGGACAGACTTGAAGTTTGGGACGGCAGAAACACCTTTCCTTTCATTTTAATTTTTAAATACAGAGGGAATGCAGTCACTCACCACAAATTGCCCTTTTGCTCCCTGCTTTGGGTGGTGCAGTTTGGAGGAGGCAATCTTGGCTCTTAGGGTGCTATGGAGATGTGTCATGGTTCAAATTACCATGGAGATGAGCATCATTTGAAACCAAGGCTCAGGTTTAGACTGGATTTTATGAAAAATTTATTCACTAAAACGGTGGCCAAGCCTTGGAGCAGACTGTCCAGGGCAGTGGTGGAGTCACCATCTCTGGAGGGATTTAAAAGACATGTGGATGGGGCACTTGGGGACAGGGTTTAGTGGTGGCCTTGGCCATGCTGGATGAATATTTGGATTTGATGATCTTAGAGTACTTTTCCAACCCAAATGATTCTGTGATTCTCAGAACTGGTTTTAGTTGCTCAGTATCAGATCTGTATCTGATGCCACTTGAGATTCCCCAGTTGTGTCCAGACTGACTTCCAGCTATTTTTTGGGAGAACACAGGTTTTCCAGAAGTCCCATGGAGCACCCTGAGTCTCGGGCAGATGTTTTGGATGCCATGGGGCATCCTGCATGGCACTATATGCCTGTGTTAATCAACTGAGTCAAAATGCCACATTGGTGGTAGGCCTGGGGGGCATATGCATGATGTCTTCCTGAAATATTATTTAGGAAGGAGCATGCATTTTCACTCAGTTCTTCATAACTGCCTGTGGAGAGGAAGAGGCATGAAAACCTGCCCACTGCACTGCAAAAGACAAATGGGGGCAGGATCCCCCTAGGGAATTGCTGGCAGCTGTTAACACTGGGCATGTTTCCAACCTTTCAGTCCATGGACATTGAGGTGGATGAAAATGGGACTCTGGACTTGAGTATGAACAAACACCGCAAACGGGAAAGCACCTTTCCCAGCAGCAGCAGCTGCAGCAGTAGTCCCAGCATGAAGTCCCCAGATGTGTCCCAGCGCCAAAACAGCACCAGTGCCACGAGCAGCACCATGACCTCCCCCCAGTCCAGCCAGACCTCCCGCCAGGATGAATGGGATGGGCCCATTGACTACACGAAACCAAACCGTCAGCGGGAAGAGGAACCAGAAGAGGTGAGATGTGACTTTTCATGCTTGAATAACACCTCATGGGAGGTTGAATGCCGTGTTTGCTTGCACAGTTGTCCTATTTTCCCCCAGAATGCCTAGTTTGTCCTTCGAGCCTAGGAGAGAAATATTTCTGGCTTTGTCAGTGCTACCAGGTATCAGCCAGGGACAACCAGGCAGGAAGAAGATGGTCTTGGATCTGTTGGGGTGTCCTTGCAAAAGAAGAACCCACAGCTTTCCTTGCCCTGGGTCTGCAGTGCTTTCTTTCTTGTAAATCCTTTCAGCTCATTTGCTCTGGTGGTGCTCCTGGTGATGTTTCCCAGGTTAATTTATATCTGCCATTAGCAGAGATGGCCCTGTATGTCACTGACATTAATCCTGCAGGTGGAGAACCCAGCCAGGGAGGGGAAAGCCACATGCAGAAAACGCCATGTAGATGTGCTTTAGGCATTTCTTCTATAAACCCAGGAAATTACAGAGTACAGATCTCTGATTTGGGTACTGTGAGGTGCTTGCAGAGGGCTCAGGAGTGCTGGCAATGCTGCATTAACTCTTAGCTGGGATGAAACTGGCATCCTTTCCCACCACAGCTCAGCAGCAATGACCCCCTCTACAACCACTGGTCTGGGATTTTTCTTGCAGTCAGAGCCTGCTGCTCACTCTTTTGCCTCCTCGGAAGCTGATGAGCAAGAAGTGTCAGAGGAAAACTTTGAGGAGCGAAAATACCCAGGGGAAGTTACTTTAACCAACTTCAAGCTGAAATTCCTCTCCAAGGACATCAAGAAAGAGCTGCTCACGTAAGTCCTCCTTCTTGTCTCTTCCTCCAAAGTCTAATAAACATGTACCTGGCACAGCCAGGTTGGTAGGGAAAGAAATTTATTAGTAAATACATTTTAAAAGTTAAAATTATAATTCCCTTTCTTACTGTGATTGGTCTTATCTCATCTAAGCAGTTCAAGTGAAAGCTCAAGAGAACCTCCCACCCTCATACAACAGCTGATCAATGAAGCAAAATACCCTCCTATATGGCCTTACTCTGCAGTGATAAAAAGAACTTTTTAGGGAGCTTGGTGCTCTCAGGATTCATGGACAGGGTTGTGGAAAACCCCTTTCAGGGCCCATTTTCCATGGCATTTTCCTGCAAGAGTGTTCCTGGCACAGTGAAGGAGCTTGCCCAATCTCCTGATCCCTTGTTTTGGGTCACTGGGTGATGCTGTGGAGCCAAGAGCACCCAAGGGATATCAGCACCTTCTTGGTGGGGCTGTTGAACCACAAGATGTCTCATTGAGAAGACAGAATTTGTTGGCTTAGGGCAATGGGTCCCAGCATCGTGATCCTCCAAGATCACAAAGTGTGACCTGTGGCTGCAGCAAAATTGCTGTCATGCTGCATTTTGCATTGGAGAGAGTCCCTGACCCAGCTATTCATCAGGTGGCTGGAAGTACAGAGCCAGATCTCTGCTACTAGGTCCAGTATTGTTCTGGATCATCTGGATCATCCACTCTGATTTTTTTTTTTATGGTTCATGTTTAAGAGTCTGAGCCAAACGTGGCAGCGTGGACCTGGCTCTGATCTAACAGCACGTCAGGATCAGACTGGAGATTGTGATGGGGAGGTGTCCCCTCCAGCCACCCCAGCTGCTGGTTGTTGGCCCCTCTCCTGTGCATCTGACCCATCTATGTGTTAAACAGGAAAGAGTTGGTGGGCACCATTTTGCTGACCTTTTACAACCCACTCATTATTTGGCTTTGCAGGCAGGAGGCTGAGGGAGCAGACAGGCAGGGATGAGACCTGTGGAGGCAGAGCAGCAGCAGCATCTTCCCTAAATGAGCAAAGCACAGACCAGCTGCCCTTATCCAAAGCTCTAAAGGCTTTTTTAAAACCCAGCAGCACTGTGAATAGCAATTTCTGAGGCAGAGCCCTGAGGTTCTCCTGTGCTTTAATTTTACTGTGATGGTAGAAAAATTTCCTGAATGAAAACAGCCCTGAAATAAATAAATGGTGTCGTGGGCAGCCTTGAGCCTTCCCTCCCCATTTAGCATCCTTGTTCCTTTCTGGCCCAAAGGCTATAATGAATTAGCTGTAGTTAACTCAGGAGCAGACTCGCCTGCTGTGTCTGATGCTCTGTGTCTGGCTGTAGTTCTTGTGCCACTTCCAGGCCCCGAGGGCAGGGAATGTGCTCCTCACCTGTACCTTCCCATCTCCCTCCTGTTGGCACACGAGTAGGAACCACACAGACAGACATCACTGCTGCTTGAACATCATGAAATCAATGCTGGTTTTAGGGCTTACTGTGTTTGTGTGGGCATTGCCGTTGGGAAAAGGACTTGAGGGTGAGCAGGGAATAGGTGTCTCCAAGCCTCAGTCTGCTGGGCTAGACTGTCCTGGGGTATCCCTGCAGTGTTCAGGGATATCCCTGCTTTCTTGCATACCCCTGACCTGGGGCAGGAGAGCACGACTGTCCCAGAACCTTGCTGCTCCTGCACAAACTGGGTTTTATTCCCTGGATACAGAGAAGGGAGAGCCCCTTTTTCCATCACCCATGCAAGTACAATTCACAGCGGAGGCAACAAAGAGGGATGGATGGGAGGTACAGCCAGTGAAGGCAGTGGGTGGGATGCAGCAGCCCCTTCCTGCTCTCTGTTTAGGAGCCCCCAGGCACACAGTTAGAGGTTACTTTCATTCCCTCTCTGCAGTGAAAAGTGTTTTCAAGCTTTTCTTCACAGCTATAAGGGCAGGGAGAAAAAGACAAATCATTCCAGAAAGATGAAATCTGAAGCATCTTTCTCAGATCTGAAATCTGAACAAGATGATTCCCACAGCCAGAGCTTCAGTATTGCAGGAATCATCCAACCTGGCAGCACCAACCAGGGGTGTTCATGCCTGTCAGGTCATGCCACCCAGCAGGCTGCTATCGGTCCCCCCTGCCACCAAGCACTCCAAGCAACTAAAGATTTGAAACACTTTCTCTGCATTTGCCAAAAATCTTTACAATTTTAAAAGAATATTTTTTACAGGTTCCTTAGGATTTTTGGGAACAAAAAAGGGAGGAAAGGCAGCTGAAAGGGAAATCTCTGGTTTATATCCATGCAAACATACAAACACACACTGAGATCTGATGGACAGAGCTGGTGCAAGGGGGCTGGCAGTGGGGCTGGGCTGACCTCAGGGGGGCTTGGCTGGCTTTGCCCATCCATGGCTTTGGGGAATCCATTCCTTTCCTGCACTTACGCTCACTGTTGTTGTTGTTGTTGCCCAGTTGCCCAACCCCAGGCTGTGATGGCAGCGGACACATAACAGGAAACTATGCCTCTCACCGCAGGTGGGTTCACATTTCTTTCATGGTTTGAACTCTAAAGACAACCTTTTTTTTTCTTTTAGTATATTTTTTGACCATGTGGATAGTTTGGTTCTGTTTCCTCCCTGCCTTCTGTTGCCCCTCTCCCTCCCCACACCCCAGCCCTTTTTCTTTTTCCTTTTTCCTTTTTTTTTTTTTTTTGCTTATCCAGATATTCCATCTCTTCTCTTTCAGCCTTTCTGGTTGTCCTCTTGCTGACAAGAGCCTCAGAAACCTCATGGCTGCCCACTCTGCTGACCTCAAGTATGTTTGCGCTCAACTTGGAACTCCTTTTTTTTCTTTATTTCCACCCTTTTTTCTCTCTTCTACCTTCCTGCCCCCACTCCTCTTGCTCTGCTTTTGCTTCTCCATCCCCTCCCTTCTCCTTTCAAAGAACTGATCAAAAGTCACCTGCAAGGAGCTCTGGTGGAGTCCAGCTTCCAGCTGCCACCTTGGAGAGGCAATGGCAGGAGGAAGGCTTCATTTGGGGAGGGGAGCTCACGGCAGTGACCAGAAATAACCTCAACACCTGGCAGGTTTCCTCTGGGCACTGCAAACATGCTATTTTCTTTTCTCAAGCTCTCCTTCCCTAGTTTGGGTCATAACCGTTTTCATTTAACAGTTTTGTACATCTCAAATAATCCAAAGCTTGGATAAACCCACATGCTTTATTTTCGGGTAGAGTCACCCCTGAAAACACACCGCCAGGACTTGGCAAAGCCAACTCAATTGGAGAACCTGAGTTGCTATTTTTATGCTAAATTTTAGTGGCTGTTTGGGATGTAGTGAGAGAGGTTCCTATTCATTTCCATGATTTGTGAGGGAATGAAAGGGAGTGTGCAAATGCTTGGTGAGGCGAGACCCTGAGCCAGTGGCAAAGGGCTCACAGGCACCTGAATTTCCCTGTTTCCATTACTGCTTCTGAAGAGAGGAACCTGGTTTTGACATTTTTATTCAATTATCTTCCTCTGAATCTTATTTTCACCTTTGCTGTGTCTTCCCCAAACTCCTCATTTTCAGTAGGAGCTTATTCTTCACAGGAGGGTTTCCCAAATGTTCTCTTAGGTTGCCTTCCCTAAAGAAAGGTGAAATTGTATTTAAAACAGATGAAGACACTGGGGGGACCTGAAGCCTCCTAGACCCAACTCCCTCTCTGGGAGAAGGCTCATTGAGAATTTTTTTCAATGTTTCTTCCACGGATCCAGCCTACCTTTGGAGACTGAGTCTCCTCTGAGCTCTCTGCTTTGCTGAATCCATTTTTTGGATCATTTACACTCTGAGATATTTGTAACTATAATTGAAGAGCCCCCACTGAGAATAAAACCTCATGGAGAGCTTCACATTGCACAGGCTCATCATGAAAAGAACTAAATGTGCTGTGTCCTGAGTGCAGTCAAGGATTTTTGGAGCCATAGCTGAGTCATTTGGAGCCCCTTTGGCCACAAAGATGATTGAAAAAGCTCAAAATCCCTCTGTGGTGGCCTGGAGGGCAGCGTGGCTCTGGGACTGCTCTCTGCCCCACCACCAGTGTGAGTGCTGATACCAGGAAAAGTGTTGGTTAATCGCCTGCTCCTTATCCCAGAGGTGGAAAAAGTGGCAGGATTAGTTGATATTAATAGAATATGCGTGAGTAGTGCTAAGTACCCTTAATCATGCATTATAGACTATGTACATTTTGAAAGAACCTCTTAACAGAGCCTTGCTGAACTGGTATTTCTTCAACAGCCTTAAAGAATAGCCAAGTGATCAGACAATTAGTGTTAAAGATATTAAAAGCTCTCAGGAGCAGTGCCTATTTCCAGTAAGGACTAGACAAGAAGCAAAGTACCTGAGACCAAGTGCTGCACCCAGCCTGGCTGTGCAGCACCCCCTGCTCCCCTCAGGCATCCAATGTCAATGTGTTTTATCAAAGTACTGTATAAAACAGGAGAGTTCTGGACAAAAAAATCCAACTTGCTAATATTTTTTCTCAAATACTCTTTTTTTTTTCTATCCCCTGGTGAGGATGGGAGCAGAGGAGGGAGGAAGAGAAGAGGATTTGGAGATATTAGAGATTGCACAGTCATAGCTTTTCACAACTCCAGATAAGACCATGTCAGTGTTTCTATTATAAATTCTATTTCAAGGGTTAATATTCCTGATATAAAAAAAATAGCTCCAGGCTGGAACATGCAATAAAAGGTCTCTGTTGGTATGATTTGTCTCCAGATAATTAAAAATAAAAATCAAATTACTTCTCTCCCCTCTTTAAAAGTCCTGAAAGGCAGAAAGAGTTTGGTGCTAGTGTTTTCATAATTTCCTCCCACCCTGAAGGTAGAACAAGAAAGAAATAGTTTTGCTTTCTACTTTAACAGCATATAGTGGGGAAATGTCACAGTCATCTCCCAAACCTGTAATTTCTAAATGAGTTGAAGCATTTGCGCTCTCGTTGAGGTTCTGCTGGATGTGTCCCTGCTCTTACTGCACTGGATATATGTGCATTTATGTTTTCCTGGGGCTGAGCAGGCTGAACCTTGGTCCTGACTTAGTCTCCTGGACATCCTTCTGAAACCAGGACATGTCCCTGCACTCCTAACCCGAGGTGAGGTGCCAACAGAGACTATTCAATGACCTGCAAATGCCAAACTCTCCCTCGGAGCTGGTGCAAAGGGGAGAATTTTGATATTTTCTGATAAAAAAAGAGGACTTTTTGAAAGGCTGTTTTCCAGGCATCTCCCACCTATGGGCAACCTTTGGGAAAGCACATTGCCTTTCCCAAGGGCACTTACATCAGGGGCTGCCTGTATACCACCACGTTGCCCATCATCTCACTGGCATGTCCTGGAGACACATCAGTCCCTGCTTTGCTGCAGGTACCTGCCAGTGGTCCCAAATCAGGCGCTGGTGGCTCTAAAAATAGGGATTGAGAAAGGTGGGACACAGCAAAACCCTTCCCCCAGGTGAATGGGCACTCTGCAAGCTTGTGGATGTGCCCTGAGCTTCACTTGGTCTGGTCAGAAGGAGCAGCTGAGCATCTTCCCCCTCGTCCTGCAGCAGCAATGGGGGTTTCCTCCCCCTCCCATCCCCTCCTCTGGTCCTAATCACTTGACTGCAAAAGCCCTGGCTAATTGGCAGGCTGGCGTGCACATCCTCTGCAAACACTCCTCGCCTCTCTTCCTTGTCCCCATGACAACTTTTATGTCCGCCGCGTCACCTACAGCATTCGGAACAGGTCTTTGTGCTCCTGGTGCTTCATATCCCCTTCACCGCTCTTGCTCTGAGCCCTTAATGATGCCCTGCTTAACTTGTGCCATTATTTCGCTGCCTCTCAGTGGGCTCGCAGCCCTCGCTGCCCTTTGTGCAGGTTTGGGTGATCACAGGACCATTCTGCAGGCTTTGCTTTCAATCCCATCCCAGTGTGCAGGATGCTCACCTTCAAACTCACGACCACGGATGCATCTTCAAAGGTCCTTTTGTAACAGCATGGGCTGAGGGCAGAGGGGCAGATTCCACACCGAAGCACCAAAAGCTGCTGGTGCACCATGTGTGGTGATCTGGTGATCCCCAGTCCAAGGTCCAGCAGGTGCTGTCACCCTGCAAGACCCGCTGTGCCCTGCCTTTGGTGGTGGGGAAGGAGAGGACTCAGGGTTAGCCTAACCTTTTTCCCCCTCTTCCTTCATTGTTTCCCATCAGAGGCATTGGCCAGTTTTGCACTCTGAGGACCCTCCTGTGATGGGCTGTCCATTTCCCCCCACTGAGATTAGCATCCCCCCAAGTCACCCAGACCTTACTTGAGACCTTCCTCTTGGTGGTGGCCATGGTGGCCCCCCTGCCCATTTCTCATTTCTTGTCTTTGCTTGCATCCATCCTGCTGGCCCTGGGTGACACCTGCTGTCTCCTTATGGCTTCCTCAAGATGATAGACACTGTCCTGGAGGGTTTTTTTAGCTCATTATCAGCTCCTGAGCAGTCCCATTCGTGAGGGTGGGAACAGAGGCTGGGACCTGTGTCCCTCCACCAGAGAGCAGCCACTCACTGTGCTCCAAACATCCCTACCTCTTGCCACTGATGTTCCTCTCCAACGCCACATCATGCTGTGATGCATTGACTTTGGTGCTGTGGATATTACAGACCAGACCTCGTTCTTACAGAGGGAGAAGGGGCAGGAAGGAAAATCCTGCTTCTGTATTGACAGTCCCTAGATCTCTCTTTGAAATGAGCTGTCACAGAGTGTCGACCCCCTGCTCGCACCCCCGGGCTAATCTGAGCCTCCCTTGCCTCTGCAGGTGCCCTACTCCTGGCTGTGATGGCTCTGGTCACATAACAGGAAATTATGCATCGCATAGAAGGTAAGAGCTCCCTTAAATTATTTTCTCTGTAGCCTCTTTCTGTGTTGCCTTTTTTTTTTCTCCCTACAGTGGGCAGAGTTGTAAAGTTCTGAATAAAACATTAATGTTACTGACAACTGAAGCCTATTTTCATCTCTTTAATCTGACTTCTCTTTTTTTTTTCTTTTCTGATGTTTCCAGCATCTGATTAGAAGCTCCTTTCAACAGAATAAAAGACAAAGGGTCAGATTTTAGCTGATGCAATGTTCCTGTTAATATTGCTACCTATTTATGACTTCTATTATCACTTTAGAACATTAATAGCTGAGATCTGAGCCTTCTGTTTCAACAATTCCATTAAACATTGCAGGCTGTTAGCAGATATCTTCTTATCTAGACACCATTAATTACTGTCCATCTCCCTCAATTTTTTATTATTTTTTTCTTCTGACTTCTCGTGGTATGAAGCTGCAAAACGAGAGAGATCAAACACACTGTGCCAAATTCAAGGGAGAAATGACTGAAGTGGGGGAATAGCAGAGGCAGGGATTCTGCCAGTGAGACAGGCCTTTCTTCTCTTTTTAACCACAGTCTGTCAGGCTGCCCTCGTGCCAAGAAAAGTGGGATCAAGATCACCCCGACAAAGGACGATAAAGAAGACCCGGAGCTGATGAAGTAAGTCTGGAGATAACTCCTGAGTGGAGCTTTTCACTCTATCCCCTTTGCCTCCCACAGATTTATGTGATGGAGCAACATCCATCCCACATCCCTCCTCTCTCATGGTGCTTTGAGCATCATCTACAAACCTTTTGTGTTGTTTCTTGGTGTAGCAGATTTGAAATTTGATTGAAAAATTGGGCACTGGGGAGGTAATTCCATATGTTTTCTTGTTTGTTTCTGCAGATGTAAAAGGTAGGCTGATAGGGCACAAACAGTTTCTCTGCTACTTGTGCTTTATATAATTCCTACAACAACCCCACCAGTGTTGTAAATGAGGGTAAAACTCCACAGTCAAGCCAAATGTTGCAGATTTTCTGATAGCAATGGGCAGGCAAGGGCTGAGGGGCTTGCTTAACTCCAGGAACACAGTAGAAATAGAAACTATCCAGCAGTGACTTGGGTCAGGATCCAGTAACTCTGAATAAAATGTGTTTTGTAGACTCTATCAGGGCAGAATATTCAAAGTGAACAGAAAAAAACCTTCCTCTGCTGCCTCGGGCTGAAGTTTTCAAAACATCCCAGGGGATTTATTCCTTTTGGAAATAGAGATTGGAAATCCTTTAGTCTACCCCCAGGAGTTTTCATGAGCTGTAAAATCCATTTGTCTTGACTTTTAGCAAGTCCAAGCATCACAGGCTCAGCATCCATGGCCTGATGTGGAATTTGAGGTCAGTGTCTCAAACCCTTACACAGCTATAGGACATCAAAGGCAGCACTGACTCCAGGATCCCATTTTTTTGTTAACCCAGGGCATCCTTAGCCTTTCTGGAGCCTGTCCACTGACCGAACAAGTGCAGGTGAAAGGGGGTAAAAAGAAACATGGAAAAATCATCAACACCCTCCAAGAGTTTCCAGCCGCCCATGAATGCTGGCGCATCTGTCCAAACTCCTGTGGGTCACCAGACTGACTCCAAATGGATTTTTTTAACTTATTTTAGCCCCAGGGCTGGTCTTGTCCTTGGAGAGGGTCAGAGGTGAATACCTCTGTGTGCCCAGGTTTTGTCCTGGAGCAGAGGCTGAGCTGAAGCAGGACCCAGTCAGTGTGGAAGAACCCTGTGGGGGCTGCAGGAAGCTGAGATGTGCCTGCTGGGGGAGAAGGACCTTTCAGAAAAAGATGATATTTGAGCCATCTGCTGTGTTCTTCCTCCTCAGTCTACAGGAAGGAAAGCCTCCCAGTTAAATGAGCCGTGTGATAATTAGCAGGAGTTAGCAGAGTTTATTAAAAATTAAGCAACCTACTTGAGAATCTGTGGGAAAAATCCTCTTTTGGCTCAAATACACTGAATTGCTGGTGGCATTACAATGCTGTGCCATTAACCAGTGACACAGGGAAGGAAAGGACAAGCAGCAAATTGTTGTGCAACTGCCAGCTGTTGTACCTTTGCTTTCACTGTGGTTGGAGCCTTGGGTTGGAGGTCATCCCTTTCCACGGTTTCCCCAGGGACATGTGCCCTGTGGGGCTGGGGAAGCTCTGGTTTTGCTCATCTCTGTCTTTCTCATTCAGGGCAGGACCAGGCAGGAATGTGCCAGGCAGTTTCACCAGTGCAGTTTCTCTGCAACGAAATCACTTTCCAGTGCAAGGAGAAAAGGGGCTTTTCTTTTTTGTTATGGTGCATCTGGGACTTGAACAGGAACATGGGATGAGCTGTCAGGTCACCCACAGCAGAATGGTGGTCCCACCAGCATCCTCATCAAGGACTGGGTCTCTCTTAGTTAAGCCTAAAGATGAAAATACTGTTAAGCTAAGCTGTTAAGAAATCATAGAATCCTAGAACAGGTTGGGTTGGAAGGGACCTTAAAGCTTATCCAATTCCAACTCCCTGCCATATGCAGGGACACCTTCCACAAGACCAGGTTGCTCCAAACCCTGTCCATCCTGGCCTTGAACACTTCCAGAAATGGGACTCCTTAGATTCTCTGGGCTCCAAGCTTCAAATGGGTTGGAGCATCACCAGAACTGGCTTTTCTGACTCCTAGAAAGCTGATGCCATCCACCCCCAGATTGGTCTCGGTGGACTGTGGCCACTGGGGCAGGCAGTGCCAGGTGGGATCTGGGGGTCTCTGCGGAGCAGGAGGTGAAAGCATTCCCTAACATCCCACAGCACAGGCAGCAACCCCGAGTCCTCCGGTACATCCGGGAGGAACAGAAGCTCCTCTGAGATGTGCAAAGTGACACGGTACAACAATCCATCACTGCCGCCTTCCCCCATCCCGTGGGAAGTGTGTTCCACCCACAGCAAGGTGCGCCTGGTGCGGGTTTGAGTTAAGGAGCTTTGGCTCTAAATCCATCCTCCGTCTGCACTGAGCGCCACTTGGAACCCGGCCGAGTTTTGCACGTCACCACCGAGGAGAAAGTCATTTAGTCCCTGTTGTTTTATGCTGTTCATCCTTCAAGTAATTTGCTATAGACGTGACTGAACAGATCACCTCAACCTTCAGCAGAGCCCTGGCATAGAACGGAAGCCTCCACAGGTGTCTAATTGATCAAACGCTACTGGTGCTTCCATTAAATAATAATAATTAACAAAAAATAATTTAAAAAATGTCCAAGGCAGCTGGTTTGCGCAATAAGGCTCTGGTTTATTTTTTAACAATGAAAATGTAATAAAACTTAAATTAACGGCGTAAAATATGTAATGGTTGGGCCGTAATGGCTGCATACTAAATCCTGGGGTTTGTCTCTTTTCTCTCTCGCTCTTTCCTCCTCCCCTTCTCCTTTTCCTCCTGAGGATTCAGTAATTTGCTCGTGATCATATAAAAGCAATGATGTTATGAATTTACTGAGGATCCTGCTGGCAGGGATATTATAAGTGAATTGTGCTGCATTTGCAGCTGATTAAAATCGAGATCAGCATTTTTCAAATTATCTTGGGAAAAGGCTGGGTGTAGAGCCCCCCCCTCTTCTGCTGTCATCTCCCTTTTGTGCGGAATGTAAACAATCAGGGTAATAATTTCTGTGGTGAAATGCAGCTTGCGATTTTCAGGAGCAGCTCAGTGGATATTTTTGCTGGGGAGCCTCAAAGTCCCTAATTGCTTCCAAACCAAGGACATGGGGGGGTTATTTTTGGCAGTTCTTATCTACTTCCACCTCCCTTATTTTAGAGTAATCTCCCCTGAGTAATAAACTTTTAACTGTATTTATAATTGACAAGCATTTTTGAACAAATGCAAACCACAGCAGAAACCCTGATAGATACACCAGGTTTGTGGGCTGGCTGGAATTTAGTGAGAATGCCATTAGGTGGGGAGGTTGTGAGGAGGGAGGAAAGAGATGCCTTTTGGAGAGCCACTCATCTGCTTGACAGTGGCTTAAGTTGTGTTGACGCTTCCACGAGGCTCCTCACAGCTCCTATGTGTTTTAGCTGGCCGTAACAGCAGCAGAAGCACGGGGGCAGGAGAGCTTATGTGCCACCTTGACAGCAATTCCCACTTTATCCCCTTGTGAGTGTGGGCTGATCTCTCCACAGACGCAGGATATGAGCCAGGGGGAGGAGGAGGAGGTGGCAAGTGAGGTCATGCCAGGCTGAGTGATAGCCTAGTGATTTGTCCTGTCTGCTGGTGTAGAGGCTTAGACACCCCTCGGATGCCCTCCTGGCAGGGACAGGTTTGCAGCTCTTTGTGCACAGGTCACAGCCTGAGCAGCTCTTGGCTCAGGGACTGTCTCCTGGGGAAGGGCTGTGTCCCCATGGGCATAGACAGTGCTCTGAGATGGTGCTGATTGCACGAGTGCAGGGTGACAAAGGTGATGACTCTGGGTTCCTCAGCAGTACCACCATGCAGAGCCAGCTGTACATGTGTGATGGTTCAGTGTGAGGGTGTCAGCCTTGGGGTATGTGAGGATCCCATGTCTTGCAGCCCAAACTGCCATCTTTGCCCTCAGTGAGGCACCAATCACATGGTTTGTGACACTACTGGGACCTGTTTTTTGCTGTGTATGTGCTGTGACCTCCACAGTCCTTCCTTCTGCAGAATTCTCCTTGGTTCTCTGTGGCTCTTTTGAAGGAGCAGTCATAGCTCTTAATTTCCCATCTGCTGTTTCCATCAAGTATCTACCCCATAAACTTGAGACGAGACTCAAATGCAAATGCTCTCTTCCAAGGCTTCCTCATTCCTTCTCGCCCCTTATTTCCTTATGCCTTTATTTGTTCCTTCTGTGCCTTCCCCTTTACTGCCATGCTGTAATTTTTGGTGATTCCCTGCGTCCAGGTGTCCGGTTCCTGGCTGTGTTGGGCTTGGACACATCAGTGGCAAATACGCCTCTCACCGGAGTGCATCGGGGTGCCCTCTCGCAGCCCGCAGGCAGAAGGAAGGATCACTCAATGGCTCCTCATTTTCCTGGAAGTCATTGAAGAACGAAGGCCCAACCTGCCCCACCCCAGGCTGCGACGGTTCTGGCCATGCCAACGGGAGCTTCCTCACTCACAGAAGGTAAATCACAGGCTGGAAATCAGAGTGGGTGTGGCAGCATTGCTGTGGACTCATTTACCTCCCTGCAGATGCTGCTTGAGCACCGTTCAGCTCTTCATGCAGAGCTCAATAACTGGTGCTTTTGGTACTGAGTTCAGCCAGGCTGGCATTTACCACAAGAAGAAAATGTGTAGGTGTGTCAATGTTCACAGAATCATGGAATGGTTTGGGTGGGAAGGGAACTTAAAACTCATCTTGTCCAATTCCCTGCCTTGGGCAGGGACACCTTCCACTAAACCAGATTGCTCCAAGCCCCATCCAAACTGGCCTTCAACACTTCCAGGGATGGGGCAGCCACAGCCTCTCTGGGCAACATGTGCCAGTATCTCTCCACCCTCACAGGGAAGAATTTGTTCCTAATATCTAATCTAAGTCTCCACTAGCATGTTAGAAAAGCACTTGAGCACCACAAACAGGGGCTTGATGCCCAAACCAGACAGACTCATCTCACCTTCCTCACCTGGCATACCCTGTCTTTAAGGAAACAATATGTCTTTTAATCTTTGCTTAAAGAAAATTGCTCTCACTTTATAAATGGGGTGTTTCATGGTATTATTCATAAAGCAATTTCCCCTGTACCATAAAAAGCTTTTAGAAGAACTGTCTCGCAGCGTGAACTCTGCCAAATGGTGCGTGCTCTTGTTGGGAACACAAGCACCTATAAATACTGAGAGTTTATGAAATCCATTTTTACTTGTTTTTCAGTTTGTCAGGGTGTCCAAGAGCTACTTTTGCTGGGAAGAAAGGAAAAATCTCAGGGGATGAAATTCTCAACACAAAGTTCAAGACCAGTGATGGTAAGGATTTTCACTCCTTTGCCTTGCAGGTGTGTTGGGGTATTGAGGCTGTAAATCTTCTCTGCAGACTGGGGAGGTTTAAACAGCTGAAATCTGGACACAGATTTGCAAGGATATCATGTGCTATGAAAACCCATTCTTTGGGTTTTATGGGTGTTGGGGGTAGTATGGTACTAGCCTCACTCCTTGAATCACACACTTTGAAGGAGAGGTGCTAAAGAAGGCCAAAGATTTAATGCTGAAATGGAGATTTTTATTTTTTTTTCCAAATATTCACTGGCATTTTTACAAATCCCTTGCAGTCATTCAGCAATTTTCACCTATTCAGGGCTTTTAATACTGAGATATTTCTGGATCTGGAATTTTGTTAGCGATGGCACTTTGCATTTCCAGTGCTATTACTGAGCTTTCTGTGGTATTCAACAAGGTTCAGGCATTGAACTTGAATACTTACATAGTTTGGAACCTATAAATACCTGCACTCTTCTAGAAATATTGCTTGATTTTATGAACCTCGTAATTTCTAATCAAGACATGCATTAGGTTTTTAAAGGGCATCTTTCCAAACTCCGGACTGGAGAGAGTGACCTGATTGTTCAGGACAATCAACCTTGCTGGGTGTGGGGACGTGCTGGACTACAGCTGCTCTGCTGTCCTTTGCTTCTCTATTTACATATTGACCTGTTCAAGTATCATTGAACTGTGATGGTAAAAGCCTTAATTAAAAAAAAATAAAAAAGGCAGGTGAGATGTGCATCCCATTTAGAGGATGTAAAAGCCAATGAGAGGACTCTGTGAGTGGTGGTGTCTATGCAGCAGGATGGGCTCAGCAGAAAGCCCAACACTTTTCACTTTTGCTTTCCCAAGAGCACTTGCTGACTGTCCATGACCTTCCCTCCTGCAGTTTTGGAGAATGATGAAGAGATCAAGCAGCTGAACAAGGAGATCAGTGAGCTGAATGAGTCCAACTCGGAGATGGAAGCAGCCATGGTGAAACTACAGTCACAGGTTCGTGTGCTTGGAGGTGCATCCAAGCCCATGGGTGCATGGACCAGCCCCTGGGTGGTGGTGGGTGCCACCACGAGGGTTGGTAACCCAGCCATGCTCCTTGCTCTGCAGATCTCCACCATGGAGAAGAACCTGAAGAACATTGAGGAGGAAAACAAAATCATAGAGGAGCAAAATGAAGCCCTGTTCCTGGAGCTCTCAGGGTTGAGCCAGGCTCTAATCCAAAGTCTTGCCAATATCCGCCTTCCGCACATGGTAAGAAACTTTTGACAGCGCTCGCCCCATCAAGCGTGATCAAGGGAGCTGTGCCAAACCAAATTCACAATAAGGCTTATTCACAATTAAAGAGTGGGAGAATTTCTCTCCGTACACCTACGTGTCCTTTATAAGATCAGTACTTTTCCCTTATCTCTGAAGCTTGCATTATATCTCCCTTTTGTTGTCGTTTTCTGCTGATCTCCCTTTGTATCTATTGTTCTGTCTCATTACATCTGGGAGCACTATCACAAAATAGGAAACTTTATCAAGGGCACCCAGTGCCTTTTAGGCTAAGACAGCACAAGCAGAGATCAGGAGGGATTGGATTTCAACGTCAGAAAGATCTTAGAGCTCCTATTATAATGCAGGTAGTTTCAATTCAGTTTTGAATAGCTGGCAGCCAAAGAATAGCATTCTTAAAGAGAGTGTATTTTGTTTAATTTAACAAGGTCTAACAGCCCACAGCATGTTACCGTAGAGTTACTGAGAAATGAAAAGGCTGCATTAAAATAGTAAAACCACAAAAGGCTATTAATTACCTTCTCTCTATTCTCAGGAATGTAATTACTGTTGTCAAAACCAGGTGTGTGGAGGGGGGGCTCATGTTGTTGAGGAAGTTTTCCTCTTACAACTCATAAAGACCATTGCAATGATCAGAGGAATGAGCTTTTGATTTTTATTTTTTTTGGGAATCCTTTTCATTGGGGGTTGTATTTAAATTCAGGCTGCTTGGAGAGAAGCCATCCTCCAGCAGAGCAGTTTTGGATAGTATTCACCCAGCTGCCTAACTGGCAGAAAACCGCTCGCTGAGTGCTTTTTTCTAAAGTATTTGACACAAAAAGGTCAAATAAACTGTTCAGCAAATATTTTTTCAAGGTTTCAGGCAACTCCAATTAAATAATGCCCACGAGACTTGTATGCTCATTTTATTCCTGTTCTTTTTCTTCCTTCTCCCTTTCTTTTTTCCCCATTAACTCCAAGTTGCACATTTGCAAGGTTTCCACAATGCCCCTCAAAAGCAGAAGCTGTGCTGCAGCAGAGTGCTGGGGTGGACAGCTGTAAGCTCAAGGTGACCAGGATTCTGTCCTGACTTTGCCTTTGGTTCCTTCTATGATGTTTCAGCAGTTCTCTCGTTCTCCAGCCCTTCATTTCCATGGCTTAATTCAACCTCTAACCTGTCAAACTGCCTGAATGTACTTAACCTGATGCTGTTATTAGTTCCACAAAGCCAATATGTATAATTAAGGACCCAGTTAAGATCTGGCAGGATCTGGGGTTGCATGATGAGATTCTTGTAGGACAGCACCACACACAAAAAGGCTCTGACATGGAGACCTTTGACTGCCAGTCCATACACAGAATCATAGAATGGTTTGGGTTGGAAGGGACTTCACAGCTCATCACATTCAGACCCTCTGCTATGGGTAGGGACACCTTTCACTAGACCAGGTTGCTCCACGCCCAATCCAACCTGGCATTGAACACTTTCAGGAATCCACAATAAAATACACAGATGAAATTGCAACGAATCATCTCAGCCTCTTCCTGCCCTTCTACTAACACTTTTATTTGGCTTTTATTTTTTTTTCTGACTGCAGGAGCCAATTAGTGAGCAGAACTTTGATGCATATGTGAACACGCTGACAGACATGTACACCAACCAGGAGTGCTACCAGAACCCCGAGAACAAGGACCTGCTGGAGAGCATCAAGCAAGCCGTCAAGGGCATCCAGGTTTAGTGCCGTGGGACGGAGATGAGCAAGCAAACAGACTGTAATAAGGAACTTTCCCTCCAAGTATTCAGGTTTACAAGTCAGAAAACTTGTTTAATGAATGAAAAAAGAAAAAAAATTAAAAAAAAAAAGAAAAAGGAAAAAAAAAAGGACCAAAATTTAACCAAGAGGCCATTTCTGAGACATGGAACTGATTGAACTCAATGTTCTCGTTTACTTTACTTTGGACCTTCTTGAGAAAAGTGGGATTTTTTCTACCTGGAGCACGAGGTAGATCAGGATGGAAGGTTAAATTCTCCAGTAGGCTGTGGGGCTTGGTAGCAGGTGAAGAGCAGGCATCTGACATGAGTTGCCATGCTCTTGCAGAGTTGATCCAAGGTGAAAACGTTACAAGAACAGGGTCTTGTCTGATCCAAGACTAGTGTATGACTGGCTTAAACCCTCATGTTGTCTATGGTTGTATGTCCAGATCACCTACTCACACATGAGTTATGTTCTATGTTGCTACAAGTGCTGGAGCTGCAAGCTACCTGTAAATCTGAACCTGTGCTGGGCCTCCCAACCCCAAAGTGTTCAGATATCCACTGGGCATGGGAACTCTGAAGTATTATAAAGTAGCTTATTTTTATTTTCTGAAAGAAATCTGAAGAGCAGTTCTGGATCTCCAGTGGAAAGCGCAATGGAAAAAAGGTTCTCAGGGAAGCTTTTGGAGTTTGCAACTACAGTATTCCTTTGTCTGTCTTAAATATGAGAATAGCTATTAATGAATAGGCCAATTCCAGATATTTCATACAGAAGAATTCTTTAATGTGTCATGGTCCGGTGTATATGATTTTTTGGAAGTCTGTTTGATGACAGTTCTGGTTCTTTTCATTATTGTGATCATCCTTACAGTGGCGCAGTACTGCCAGTCCAGAGATCATACATCAATGCCAGAGAACGGTTGAGATTGCGATGAACAAAACGAAACAAAACGCAACAAAAGAAGCAAAAGCCGACAAAAAGAGAGATGTTAATTGATGGCCAGCAAAGTGCTTACACACCATGAATCAGGAGTTGATTTCTTACAGGTATCCACAGGGCAATGAGCATTTTTTGGTTTGGTGTTCTAGGATTTGCGCGAAATCCCAGCGCAAGCACCATTCTGCAGGAAAAGATAAAAAAAAAGGGGGTGGTGGAAATAAAAAGAGTATTCAGGTAATGAGTATTCTTCCAAAGAAGCATTTTTGTAAGCAGCTTGTTACACGCAGCCCACTGTGCACTTAAAGAACAACTCTATGAATGTCTTTGCGCTGCTGCTCTGCAGCACCCGCCCATTGCCAGGGCTGGCTGTCACCCCACAGGGTTGTCCCCACCACATTCCCTCCCATCTGGAGCTTGTTTCCTTCTCCAAACACTTCAGAAGCACAGTGGGGCAAAACCCCCTCAAGGGGTCCCAGCCTGAGTGCATCCTGCATTCCACATCCTGTATCCTGCATCCCTCTCGGCACTGGGGTGGGCGGAGATGGGGAGGATTTTGTTGGCCCCCATTAAAGGCAAGCCTGTGGTGTTGTTTCGAGCCAAATCCTGCAGATATTTAGGGTGTAATTCACGATTTGGAGAAGCCAGTGGAAAGTCCCAGTGACTACCATGGCCACTGGCTCTGGCCTTGAAGCCCACGAGCGACGTGATTGGTGTCGGTTCCTGTGTTGAGTTCCACGGGGCAGTTGGCCTGGGTGGGTTTGCTCCCACACTTAAGTGTTTGCAGGATCAGACTCCATGAGTTCACTTATTTTAGAACCCATTCCAAGTGCAAAAATACAAAAGAAAGGGAAAAAAAATATAAAATTTGAGGTGTTAAAAACACAATGTTCTTAACATGTAAATAGAGTCCAAATTGATTGTGACTGCAATTCAGTTAGTATTTAAAAGTAGAGAAATTGCACTTACTGGAAGAAAGAGAAGAAAAAAAAGTAGTTAGTTTAATTATCCTGTAAATTATTTAATTTTGGCAAGATGTATGTAATTTATATTTACAACACCTTATGTTACCTTTTTGCTATTTATTTAACTTTTTTATTTATTAATTTTATACTTATTTTAAACTGGACACTGCACCATAGAAATTAAGATAGAAGAAGCAAAAAAAAAAGTTAAAAATTAAACCTTTGGACCATAAAAAAATGATATTCCAAAAAAAAGAAAAAAAAGAAAAAAAAAAGAAAAAACCCCTATCTACAACTCCTACTTGTAATTTTGATGCAACCAAGTTATTTTTTATATATTTTGTTATTTATTCTTTTAATGATGGGAATTTTTTTAAAGATATTTTATAACTGAGACATTTTGATAATTTTTTGGTTTGTTTTTCTGCAGGGGCAGGGGCACTGGGGGGAAGAGAGACTTTTTCAGTTTTTCTTTTCTTTTTCATTCATATTGTTTCAGGCACTGATAACAGGAAATGAAAATTCTGTATTTATTATTTATTTAATATTTAAGTCGGGAAAAAAATGAACTGTGCTCTTGTTGTATATTTATTTTGTCGTTTGTGTGTTGGTTATGTGATGACTGAGTACTTGTTTATGTGAAGGAATACTGTTAATATTTAAATAATAAAGAGTCACATTGAAAGTTATAGCAGGCTACATGTTATTCTGTGAAAACGAATACTGTGATCTACTTTCCTCAGGAAATGTATTTTGCAGACAGAACTTCCTTATGTACTGGCAGGGTTATTTCGTAATAAAACCCGGTTCTGTTTGTGACTTTAGTTCCTATGGTCTTTCTTCAAGCTGTTGCCAATATTCCTGGTGTGTCCTCACTGGGCTTTGTCCTTGTCCTGCACTGTGGCTTGTGGGGTCAGTGTGTCCCTGCAGACCTGGAGCTCTACTGAGGGACTGTGCACCTCACACCTGGCTCTTCCTACCTACTGAGCTGGGGGATTTAAGCAGAATTTAGGTTTGGTATCTCTGAAGGCTTTAAAGAATAAGGAGCTGTCACCATCCAGCCAAGGAGGTGCCTAAAACCCCACTAGTGCTGTGATGGGGAGAGTCAAAACTCCAAGGAGGGATGCAGGCAGTGTTCCCCCTGGGCAGGACTTGCCCCTGCACCCTGAACACTCCACATCCCCAGGAGGGCTGGAGCATTCTGCTGTGGAGAGAGGCTGAGAGAGCTGGAGAGTTCAGCCTGGAGAAGGGAAGGCTCTGGGGAGACCTGAGAGCACCTTGCAGTGCCTAAAGGGGCTCCAGGAAAGCTGGAGAGGGACTTGGGACAAGGGATGGAGGGACAGGACAAGGGGAAATGGCTTCCCACTGACAGAGGGCAGGGTTATATTGGATATTAGGAAGGATCTTGCCTGTGAGGGTGGTGAGGCCCTTGCACAGGTTACCCGGAGAAGCTGTAGATGCCTCATCCCTGGGATTGTCCAAGGTCAGGCTGGATGTTGCTTGGAGCAACCTGATCTAGTGGCAGGTGTCCCTGCCCATGGCAGGGGATTGGAACAAAATAAGCATTAAGATCCTTTCCAGCTCAAACCATTCTAGGATTTCATGATTCTGTGGCTTTGTGCTCCCACAGGTGGTGTGTGAGCAGAGAAGATGCCATGGGGAGCAGTACAGGAGATGCCAGCCTTGGGACAGGACACAGAGATGGACATTTTTCTCTCCTGGATTTACAAAAAAAGCTTTGCCAAACTGAGCTCTGAGGTTTAGCTCAAATACTGGGAGATGGCTGGTATTTGTCAACAAGGTTTGCTCAGTTATGTCAGCCTGACTGAGGTGTTTGCAGATTGCCCTCCTGGAAGAACAGAGCTTTTTCACTGGTAAGTTTCTGTTTTGAAGCTGTGGCAATGAAGAGAATTTTCCACTGATGTCTGCGTTGGGAACATAATTTTTGATGTTGGCATAATTCACTTTTGCTCTGCTGTAGCTGTAGCTCCCAAGGTGAAATAAGGTAAATCATGTTAAGGCCATTTGAGGCTGAGTGAATTGGGTCAAATGGGAATTTCAGGCAGGTTCATCACCAAGAAATTCAATTGTCTGATTAACTGAACTGAACTGAACTTCCCTGTCTGTCCCTGCACGGAGGCACAAGTGCTGCTGGGTTATAACAGGAGGAGGTGGCTGTACCAGAGGTAAAAAGGTGAATGGCTGAGTAAAATGCAGCCAAAAAGGTAAGAACTGTAATCAGAAAAAAATAGAGCAAAGTTTTGGGTAGAAGGATTTCTTAAAGCATGTCCATGTTCCTGTGTGTTCACTGGAAATTTTTTCTGACTTCACTGAATGTCTGCAAGCTATCCAAGGGCAGGAAAACTGAGAGAGGCTTAGGACAGGCTTACTTGGATCCCCTAGCTGTGTGGTCCCAAAAGCCTGAGAAGAAAAACCCTTGGGAGCAGGGACCATTGAGGTTGGATTCCAGTTTTCCTGGGAACCATCTCAGCTCCAGGAGCCCAAAAGACAAGACCTCTTTGAGGTTTGCTGGGCATAACTTGGAGTCGATGGGGTTTTGTCCCCTTCACAAAGGAGATAAACAGGCCAAATCATGCAATGGTTCCCCTCAACTGGCTGGCATGTTGTTTTCCTGAAGGGCACATAATTGTTTGATGGGGGTTTCTCTCGACTTTGCACCGCCAAGCAGTTCCTTGTGCCAATATTTGATTATGATGATGGAGTTAATAGACATGCTCACTTGTCCTTCCTTAACGAATTGGCTGAGCTGTATAATAGAGCGGTTAGATTTGTGCTAAATTGCAGCTCAGGGAGCCATCACTGTGAGATGTTATCTTCTCAGAACTGGCGTCCTTTATCACAGGGAAGGGAATTGAATTGGTTTAAGATGGTACACTGTCAGTTTATGGGTGTGCTTAGGAGAGCTCTTAAGCCTCCTCCAACAGTCGTAGGGTGAGAGCTGAATGGCGGAGAAGAGCAGGTCTTTGGCTTCAAGGATGCAAGGGAAAAGATACTCATCAGCATATGGTTATGTCTCTCCACTGACCAGGGAGAGTGCAATTTGGCCTCACTGATGCCGCTGGCAATTGTTAAAAGCTGCTAATGACCCATTCTTCCAGTAGTACCTTCCACTTGTCATCACTGACCTGGCCTCTCCCAGAGAGCCACAGGCTCTGGCCATAAACAGCTATAAACAGAAAGGGGACTCTTTCCCAGCCTCATTCATATTTTATGATTTTTATTTCCCCCATCCCACAGCTCTCTGGGTGAAGGCTCAAACCACCTCATCCTCCTCCCACAACTGAAGGATCCTGAAAAACACAGAGCTGGGTGGTCAGAAAGGGGTTGCCTTGTTCTCCATCAGGTTACCTGGGACAGAAGGGAACTTTGCTCTTCAAAGGTGCTATTTATCATCAAATTCACCCCCCTCGGACCACAGAAAGGCAGTGCTGAGGATTTGGAGCAATCAGATGGGCTGGAGATGATGCTGCAGCCAATGGAGCAGCCCCAAGCTGCAAACTGCTCCAGCATGGTTTGCCAGGATTAAAGGCTCTGGCCCACACTTGTTAACAGGCTCACTTCTCCTACACCTTAATGAGAAGATATATCCTGAAACGGCCTTCTGCGTTGTACAGAAGGGCTCATGGGATTGAGGCTGTAGGAAAGCATGAGGATGATGCATTCTTCAGACAAATAGCTCTCGTCATTCCAGATGCCTTCATCCCTGTCTTTCAGTGGGATGAATAAATCACCAATTGTTGTAAAAATTGTAGTATCAGTTTTAAAGACATTTTCGACCCTGTCAACCTGGAAGTATAATAACTATTAAAGCCTGCTTTCATTTCTGTAGCATGCAAAACTCTTCTGTTTAAATGTCAGGGACTATCTGTGATGATCTGAAGGAACAGGAGCCATGGAGGGATAGAGCAAAGCCATATGCTCTACCTGAGCTCCAGGACTAGAATGAAGGGCCAGACGACTCCAGAAGGACCTGTCCACACTAAAATGATGTCTGCCCTGGCAACAGCATGCCCTTATTGAAGTCAGGATATGCCAAAACTTTTCCTTGCCTCTTCCTTGCTCACAACAAGTCCCAGAGTCCACCTAAACTGAAGAGGAGGCAATGGCCAAACAATTTGGATTCAAACAGAGGCCGACCTGGCCTTAGCACTGCAGGAGAGTTGGTTTTGATGAGTCAAGTCCAACATCAAGTATCAGCTCCCCAGGTTTTGCCCTTTGCTAAAGGACTCCTTCTTGGGCTTCAACATTTAATAATCCAGCCCAACTAAGCTGAGGTTGTTTAGCAATTAAATAACATAAATCCAGAAGCTAGATTAATAAACAGTCTGGTCTGTCTAGAGCAGTCTACGGGGTGGAGAGATAAAACTATAAAATATTTATTACTGGCTTGGGGATGAAGTCATTAATTTAATAACTACCCATTGCTTTGCTTCTTACAGTTGTTAGCAGTCTGAAGGTTGCAGAAGATTAGGTGGGAAACTTACTGCTTCCCTGCTGAGTGGAGCCTTTCTCATGAAAGCCAGGGCCCAGCTCCCATCTGTCACTCCATTACATTCGGAGGTGGTGAATATATTACTGTGCCGCTCACCGAAAGAAAACAAAACAAAATTTCAGCTGGCCACATGGCAACCCTCCGCGAAATTTAATGAGGACACTGCCCTTTGTGCACAAGGCCATTTCCAACAGCTGTAGAGATGAAGGCAGGAGGATCTTTGTCGACGCTCGCCGCTTGCTCACGACGTGGCTCCCACAGCGAGCGCGGCCCCAGCAGCATCACGAGGGCAGGAGTCCTCAGGGACCAACGCTTTGGCTGCCTCTTGTCCTGAGAAGTCAGGAGCATCGTCTGAGACTCCCCTCATTGAGGATTTCTCAGTGGGTCTCCACGTTTTCAGGAGAGGGAACAAGGGTATTAGTTGAGTCCCCACTGTGATCTGATATTGGGGAGCATCCAGGACTCAGATCCACACATCCGCTTGATGGTGATTATGGCTGGAGTCTCCTGATCAGTGGGCTCCCCCGCTGACAACTACAATTTGCAGCTATGCTGTAGCAAAAGTCATGGGGGGGAGAGTGAGGGAGGGCGGCTGTGCGTCCTTGGCACATTTGTCATCAGTTTCATCCAGGGACAGCAAAGAGCTGTCATCTGATTGAAGCACACAGGGGGTAGGGTTTGAGCAGGAGGCAGTGTGTGATGTGGGACATGTTCCCCCTTCCAGCTCCCGCTGATGAGGGGCCGAGACACTGCTAATCCTCCCCAAAGACTGCCTTGACACAAAGGTAATCAAACTGCCTAAACAATTTAATCGAATCCTTAGCCTGTTTTGTAAAATACATACAACAAAAAATGGGCACAGAGACACAGACCACAGCATGGATGAACACAAGGCTGCCGGCTGGCCCCTGACTACAGAGTCCCCTGGGGAGAACCAGCACCACTTAGTGTCCATCCCTGCCCCTGAGAAGGGCAGGAGAAGCAGAGAGTACTGAAGGGGGCTGGATGACTCCTGCCTTGATGGAGCCACAGCTCCTCTGAAGAGCCCAGACTCCTCACTCAGCCATCACTTGGAAGAGCCCCACTACCCATGGGCATCCCTGATCCTCCTACAGCCTTGGAGAGCTGCAGAGCCACAGGATTGATCCCAGGCAGAGCACAAATGAGTGGGAGTCCTAAATGGGTGCCTTGAGGAAGTAGGAAAGGTTGACCGGAGAGATGGTGGGCAGGGATGGAGAAAGGCATCTTTGTTCTCCATCAACACAAGAAGCAATGATAAGCATCTGCGGGTCATGCAGTGATGGACACTGATTTTTACCCTGTGCATTTGGTGTGCCTGGAGTTCTGCTGCCAATCCAGAGTACACCTTGTTTTCAGGTAACTTCCAGGTGGTCTGGTTGACTCAAGTTATCCTTGGAGACTGTCCAAGGGAGAAAGGAAAACAACAGCCCCAAAACAATGTTCTGGCTTCTGCTGGCTCCCACAAAGATGATTCTTGTGTGAGGTTTGTGGGAAGCTCAAAACAGACAAGTCCAAAGCTGAGTCTCCAGGTACTGGAGATGATAAGCTCTGAACAGGTGGATCATTCACAGTATCCTGGCCAAGACTTTGGACTATGATTTAATGACATCAGGCTGTGCACAAATAGAGGTAGATTTTAGTGGTACTTTTAGCAGGGTAAGGAGGAGAAGGAAAAAGGGAGAGAAAATTCTTGTGAATCTCAACAGACCTGCAAGATATTTCTATTGTCACCCAAAAAGTAAAAGAAACATTTCTGCAGAGCATTAACCTCAATTTTCTCTCTCACAGCAGACTAATTTGGAACTGTCAGCACAAGCATTTTTGTCCTGACCATCCTGTACTCTGGTACACATCCAGCACAGGCAGGGCTAACTGCAGAGGCCCTACTCCAGTATCATGTCATCGCATTACCCTTTCATTTCTCTTATCAATGCTGCCATTCAGTTCCACTCCTTATTCCTAGTGCTTATCACAATGAGCCAAGAAAGTGCAGAGCATCAGCCAGGAGGAAAAAAAAAAAGGAACAGGTGAAATTCTGATGTTGTCAGCTAAAATACTTTCCAGATGAGCTCTGTCCACAAAGAAGCTGAATCTTGGTGATTTAGTTGCCAAATTTTACATTTGCTCCCTCTCCCCCATCTCTCGTCTCAGCTGTGAGCTCAAAGTGGAGCCCTGACACTGCAAAGCGTTAATAGAATTAGTCTGCTGCTATAAACTGTTCACTAGGGCTTGTTAGCTCAATTGTTGATGCTAAATTCTTATCAGCAGAGCCACCTAAAAGAGCATTAATCAAGAAAGGCTGAACTCCCTGCCTGGGTCACAGAAATTTAATTAAACCCCAAGTAAAACTGGAAAATCATTTTGAAAAGAGAAGCGATGAATGCAAAATGCTTTTCATCATTTGATTCTGCATCTTCATAGTTCAAAACCTCAGCTGTGATTTCAAAACGAGTTTTGCCAGAGCAAAGGCTGAGTGAAACACAGACGAGACTTTCCTCACTGCCTCCTTTAAAGAAAGGTCCTGATGCTCATCTAGGGTAAATGAAATATGGAAAACCATCATTCAAGGCCTGCTAAGAACCTGGACCCACAAATGCAAAAGAGCAGAATGCCTGTTTCAAGTAAAATAGCAATCTCCTCGAGTAAGGTTCTGTTATGGTTAAGGTTGTGTTATTAGTTGATGGATTTGCATCTATTTTGCATTTACTGTGCAAAAAGTCTCATGTAACAAACCATTTATTTGGTAGATGCAGAGAAATATCAGTACTGGTGTTGGTACGACCTCATGTGGGATATGGTGTGTAGTTCTGGGACCCCCTTTGGAAAAAGAAAAGATTAATTTATCCTTGAACAGGTGCAGGAAAGGACTGGCAGAGTGATTAGGAGAACGGAGAACCTATCTTAGGAGAAGAGATTAAAAGAGCTTGGCTTATTTAGCCTAGAAAAACAAAGGTTAAGAGGGGATATGATTACTCTTCATAAATACATTCAGGGTGGGAGGAAGGGGAATGATTTATGGTACAGGATAGTACAAGTAAGAGATCAAATAAGATGTGTCTTGGCCAGGAATAAATTTCCATTGGAAATCTGAAGATGTTTCCTTATTGCTGGAGGAGGGAGGTTTTGGAAAGGCCTTCTGAGCAGGACAGATAAGCCCTCATGGTCTTTATGAGGAAATGGACAATTGTGACTGGCTCAGCCTGACAGGTGAGTCTGTAGGTAGGACATGTAGGATTGCCAAAGGCAAAGCAGGAAAGTGTGATATGGCTGCTGTCTGGTTGCATTTTTATTATTTATGAATCTATAAAATCCACTGATTTTATTTAATCCATGAATCACTTAAAAGATCCAAGCATCATTTTCTTCCCCATAAATATGAAAAGCTCGATTTTTGAGATGTTTATTTGGCAGTTGTGTCCTAAATCACGGCAGAGACAGCAGAAAGACAGGACATGGAGCGAGGCTCATTGGTGCTCCTGGCAATACCAAGAAGGGATGAAGCAACTTGCTGCTCCATGTCCCCACTGTCTCAGATCCCTGGTGACACCTTCTCTCACTCTCAGCCAGGCTGCACCATCTCCTGGCTGCTCTCCTTTAATGACACACTTAAGTGAGATGAATCCAGGTCTTTACGAGTCCTTTTTCCAAGTGGCACTGGCTTTGCACAGTGCAATACAGTGGAAATCAAGACATATGTTCTTCCTCTTGCTTCAGCAATTGCTCACAGAGCCCTTGGATGAAGTGAAGCAAGAGAATAGCTTTAGGAGACACTCAAACAACGCACACACATCCTTTGCATGGGCAGGAGGATCTCAAGTGATTTGCTGTCAGTGTGTTAATAGTAATACTAGTATAAATGCATATGTCTGCATGTATTTGCATATATGCATATGTGTGCATATGCAGAGATAGTATTTGCATATGGAAGAGGTACAGTGCCAAACTGACCAGAAAAGGCAACACAGCATATTTTAGAAAATGGGAAAAATGGTGAAAATATAACCCCATGATTTAATACTCCCCCAGCTCTTAATTTATGTGAGTCATCGTGCCGCTCACTAATTACCCCCCTGACTTAAACAACCATCTGCACTGCCCGGCTGCAGGTCAGCTCAGTCTGTTGGGCCCTGGCTTGGGGGCTAAAATGCATTTTTATGATTTGATCTTTCAAATAAATAACAACATCCCATTTTAACTGATTGTCACTATGGCAGAGTTCAGGAGGTAATTCAGGTGTTTGAGAAACATTTATTACAGAATTTGGTTTAAAAAGAATGAAGGAGGAAACTGTAAAAGACAGGGAAATAAAGACAAGGAAAAGCAAGAAAAGTCTTGATTTCAGCTTGCCCTCATAAAAATTGCTTTCTCTCAGCAATTAAGTATCTCAGCTAACAAAGGATTTGTTAGCTGAGATACTTAATTTGTTAGCAGACCTGATTCCCCCTGGTAAGGCTGGGGGCTGCTGAGAGTAGGGAGTAGGGTTTTACTTGTGCCTGTGAGGGTCCCTGCCCTGCCCCAGCCCAGGAGAAGAAGCTGAGGTGGAATCTCTGGACCCTGCAGCAATGCCTGTACTGCTGGGGACACCTTGTGGTACGCGGCTGAGAGGGAATAACGCTGGGATTTCAGTGCTTTCCCAATCCCAGTCCTCTTTTCCCACTCCCAGAGGCTGCCAGGGGCAGCTGCCCACGCTCATTCCCAGCCAGCACAGATACAGGAGGGAGTTACTCATCTATTGCTGGCTGGGACCCCTGGCTAACAAAGCCCCAGGTGAGCTGTAAGAAGGAAAGGAAGGTATTTTTAAAGAGCAGGGAAAGAAGGAGCAGGAAGAATCAGCAACCAGAGACCCACAGAACCATGAAATACCCAACCATTCTGTTTTTCTAAATATGGGGATTTTTGCAATATTTTTTGGTTTCCTCCAGGGCTGGAGCCGTGACCTACATGGAGGTGTTTTCAGCAACAACTATATTTTCAAAGCAAATAGGTGGGAAAAACCTCCCAGGGGAGCAGAACCAGTGGGTGCCAGTGGGCAGCTGGGGATAAGCCCATGGAGCAGTGACAGCGTGTCTGCCCAGGCACAGCCTGGCATGAGGGATCTGGGCCATGTGCAGCAGGGGTGTTGCATGAGCTAGCAGTGCAGAAAATAACCTGTCTCTCAGAGGTGACTGTGTCCATTCAGCTATTCCCTCCCAGTCATTGTACCCTTGACATGTTTGGGATGCAATGAGGTGGAGACTTGCAGTGGGTAAGTATCCTCCCTGTGTAATTCTCCTGGTTAATCCCTATAATTCTCTGTCTGGAAAGAGAGAGGCCGCAAGACTCACTGCTCTTGGCACTTTAAGGCTAGGAAGAATCACGAACACACCTGGGAGAGCACAGGGTATTTGGGAATCCCTAAAACATTCCTCGAGTTCTTTCTGGGCTTCTTGAGGACTCGCTGCTGCAAGAAAGAGGCACAAGAAGTGCTCAGTTCTGCCCCTTCAAGATCTCTGCTGTAGCAATAACAGGGACATTTTTACCCAGCTTTTTAACAATTTTTGTACAAAAATAAAATAAAAAAACCCCCAACTGCTATTTTCCAAGTGGTTCTGGCGGCAAGGGGAGCAGATGCAGAGTGGAAGCCCTGGAATCACACGTGCAAGGTGTTCGTCTGTCCTGCATTTGCAGTTTCCACGGCGGTGCTGAAGATGAGCAATCCCCACAACCTGCTTGGGTTGAATCAGCAAGGAGGGGTTTCAGTGCCCGCTCTCCACGAGCAATCCCATTCTCCCAGGCAGCTGTGTCTGCGAAAGGAAAGTGCAGACATCCACAGAATTACCCCGCTGCCTGTTTGCAGAGTCTGCTGTTATCACGGTAATGAAGGCAGCCGAGATAATCACCTTAAAGCATAAATAAATCTCAGATGCTGATTCACTTTCTCCTCTTTGAGTCTCATTTACCAGAGTAATTCTTTTTTTTTATTTTTTTTTTCTCACTGCGGGCTTGTTGTGTCTGCCAAGACAGCTTTTTTCCCCCCACAATTCATCTCCAGACAAGTTAAATCAAGAAGCCTTTTGTTTCGATGTGGTTATTCCCTCTCATTTTGCAGCCGTATGCAGTATGAAGTCCTACATAGAGATCTGAGGCCAGTCCTGGCAATTTTGTTTGATCTGCAGCCTCAGCCAGAGCTGTGTGGGTCACTGACAGACGAAGACACTTTTAGAGGATAATTTCTCTTGGTCTGACAGGTGACAGGAGACACCTTTTCTCCCTGCCATGTTACAACCACTGAAGGAGCTTACACAGATGGGTAAAATTTAAATTAGGTGCCTAACACTCAGTTAGATCATATTAGGGGATCCCTCACTCTATGAATGGCAAGTCAGACATCGTGAATATATCACAATATGACAATATTCCATGTTTCCTTCGAGGCCCAGCCCATGGACTCAGGTGAATTTGCCTCTCACTTATTTATACGCCTCAGTAAATTCACATCTGGAATTTATAGTCACATCAAAAAAAACCACAAACCAACAACAAACCCAAACCAAACCCAAAATCCAAGCACGTAACTCAAGTTTAGGCATTCACAGGCTCAAAATGAAGAACTTCAACCAATTCCCACAGCAATATTTTTTTTATTATTATTCCTAAATGTCCTTTTTTTTCCTCCCCACAAGCCTGACTAAGGATAGCAGAACAGAACTGGCTGGCCAGGCTTCAGGGTTGTTGTGCCAGATCCCATTGGAATCTGACAAGCTCCCCTTCCCCATCCCATAACCTGGGGAGCACTGGGAGAACTGGGAGCACTGGGAGAACTGGGGGAGCACTGGGCGATGAGCTGAAGCAGCCGGTGTAGCAGTACAGCCTCATGCTGGGAACAAGGAATCAGGGCAGAGCAGAGGGCACAGGGCTGGGGGAATCCAGCCCCCCTGGGACTGGGAATTGTTCCCAGCATGGATGGGAAAGAAGTGCTGGTACGTGACGCTGTGTTTGCACAACAAGGTTCTGGCAGCGGGGGCAGGTGGGGGGTATCGGGGGTGCCCAATGTGAGAAGCCCTGGGAGATTTTTCCCCGTATCTGATGGAGAATCCCAGCCCGTTCCATCCCTGGAGCCCCCCCTCCCACGGGACCAGCCTGGCAGTGGTACAGTCCTGCTCGCCCCCTCGGCCGGCGCTCCGCCCCCCCACAGACAGGGCAGTGGTATGACCCACGCTCCCCCTTCCCTCCCCCCCGGGCCTTCAGCGATGGTGCGCGCCGCGCGTGCGCAGTGGCGCTGCAGGCGCTCAGCTGGGGCAGTGTTTACAGCCCGAGAGAGCCGGCCTGCCCAGCCGAACCGAGCCGAGCCGAGCCGAAAGGAGACGAAAAAGGACGAAAAGAGCCGAACAGAACCGAACCCGAACGCGCCGAGTGGAGGCGAACCGAACCGAACCGACCGAACCGAACCGAAAGAAGCCGAACGGAACCGAAAAGAGCCGAACGGAGCCGAGCGCAGCCGACCCGCCGCCCTCAGGTGCCGCCTGTCTCACGAAATCAATAAATAACCTCCCTCAGCTCCCCTATTCCTCTTTCATCGTGTTGTGCCCGAGCGGGGATTGCCCTGGAGACCTGCTGGCGGTGAAGAAATGCGTTTCGGTGCCTTGTGCATTGTCTGGAGCCTGTTTGTTTGCCTTGGGGAGGGAGGGAGGGATCGCTGCGATTGCGGGTTTGGTTGTGAGGGCAGCCCCTCACGTCGGGCTGGATCGCACTCTGTTTTGTTTTGCTCTCTCTGTTTTGTTTTGCTCTCTCTGTTTTGTTTGTTCACTCTCTTTTATTTTGCTCGCTCTCTGTATTGTTTTGCTTTCTCTTGTTTTGCTTTCTCTGTTTTGTTTTGCTCGCTCTCTGTTTTGTTTTGCTTTCTCTGTTTTGTTTGTTCTGTTTTGTTTATTCTCCACTTTGTTTTCCCCCAAGGGGAGGATGTCCAGGGGGTGTTTCAGCCCCCAAAGCCTGCTGGGTTTGTGTCCCTGTTGTGTGAGCAGCCAGCCAGCCCAGTTTTCATGTTGTGAACTTTGTCCCTGCTCAGATTTGTGGAAATCTCTGTGTTTTTTAACCTCAGAAATGAGGGGGAAATGCAGCCGGGCTTGTTGTGGAGGGAGAGGATTTTCTTTTGGAAAGTTTGTTAAAAATAAATCCTCATCACGGTCCTGGTCCCCACAAAGTTAAAGCAAAGGTGTAGAATTACACAAAGAGTTTGAATGTCAAAAATTGTGTGCATAAAACATTAATTTTATTGGGAGCAAGTTAACGTCCAGTAAAAGTGATAATTTTTGACACCTGTCAGGACTCAGATATTGCTCGATCTCACCAAAAAAATGTCTCAGACAAGGATTGTTGTGTTCCATGTTGTAGAACATAGGAAAACACTTGTTCGTGTAGCTGAGCTGAAACCAGGTCAGACCAGTTGTCCCAGTGAGGCTCAGGTAGCTCAGGATGAGTTCATTTGGAATCCAAAGTGGACCACTGCTAAAGCTACAATTCTTTATCCTTACTTGAAATCTAAAAATTAAGATTTTTTTTTTAATAGCAGGAACAGTGGAAGAAAGAAACAAGCCTAAGAACAAAAACATGTAAAAGAAAGTCAAGGGAATCAGTACCCTCAGGGAAGAGAGTATTTTAATGTGGAATGTTACATAAAGTGTATTGACCAGAGATAAAGGCAACCCTATGTGTGCAAATGCAGTGAGGTTTAGTGCATGTTAAGAGGAGGGGGAAGAAATAATTGGTATATTAACCCACCTGAGCCCTCAACTTAATGTTTTTTTCACTGTGAAGTAATAAAACACAATCATTTTTTGTAGAGAAAATTAAGGAGTAACTATAGAAGGGAGAGGGTTGGCTTTTTATTTCAAGTTTTATTAATGGTCTGGAACTGGATTGATGTGTTTGAGACATGAATGGATTAAAAACTGGCTCGAGGTCCCTACCTAAGTATATCCTATTTTGTGTGCCTCTCCAGGTAATCAGAATGGCATGTTATTTGAATAACTGTGAAATTTCCTTGGAGTCCTGTAGCTTTTCTTTGTTTCCTCTGAAAACGAAAGTCTATAATTTGCTCTTGCTGAATGTAACAAATAAACCCCAACAATTTCACTGTAGGCAGATCTTCTGATCCTAGGAATGAACTCCAAAGCTGCTGTTTCTGTGGTTATTATTGTGAGCAGGGACAGACATTGTAAATAAATGTGTTTTCTGGAAAGGATTTTTTTTTCTTAAGATATGAGAAGGAGGAAGAAGCTAGGTCAATTCTGAGTGATAAGTTCTGTGTTTTTCTCCCCCTATACCTTTTCCTTTGAAACCTGTAGTTATTTTACTGTATGGGGCATTATAAACCTGTAAAGTGCATTGCACAGTCAAGGAAGGTGTTTGCTTTTCTTGCTCCACACCAACAAATCTGAATAAGTCCATAATCATATCAGTGAAGTCAGAAGTGTTTGTAATTCAGGTATCTCTGTCACTCAGGAGTTACCAAATTGAAGGTGAGCTTATTTAGGGCTTAAAAGAACCTAAGAAATCCCACAGGCTGTAGTGGAAATTCTCTCTGCAGTTTCTGTCTGTATCATTAAGTGCTTTACTAATGGTGGTGGCTCAGGCTCTAGAGATGAGCTGTGTGAAAGTGCATTTGCTAAAGTAAGCAGGGTTGATGGGTCAGAGTTGTTGGGGGTTTTTAACCTCTGTGAAATCCATCCTGATGCACATTCAAAGAAAATGTAATTTGTGATTTTTCTGTATTTGCTGCCTGTGTCTTAGTCTCTTAAATTGATGCTGTTAGAGATAGGAAGTCTGATTGTGGCAAGAATTCTAACAGACAGGCCAGATTTGTACTTTTAGTTGGGCTTGCAATGAAAAATGACCTTATAAGCACAGGAGCTGGAACAATCCTTTATATAAAAGGGTTCAGTAGAAAAGCTGACATGCTGGTAAAACTCTGGGAGTGTTTGAAGACAGGAATTGCACATTGAAATTCCCTATTGTGATTTTTTTCCCCACTACTGTCAGGTACTGGAAAACAGATTTGCTGCATTTTGTTTTTCATTGTTGGAATGGCAGCTGGGAGTGCTGCTGGTGGTGTTTTTCTTGTGCCTGTGGTCCTTGGAGCATGTAAAGGTCTCTCTCAAAGTACTTTGTTTACAGCAGCACAATTTAGAGTTGAAATACATGTTCTGTTAAATCACCTTCCTTTATTCTTTTGCTTTTAGTGTTTATAGAAGACCAGTGAAGATGGGAGGCGCAGTGAGTGCGGGAGAAGATAACGATGAATTAATTGATAACCTGAAGGAGGCACAATACATCAGGACAGAACTGGTGGAACAGGCCTTCCGAGCCATTGATCGAGCAGATTACTACCTGGAAGAGTTCAAAGACAATGCCTACAAGGACTTGGCATGGAAGCATGGGAATATTCATCTCTCAGCACCATGCATTTACTCTGAGGTGATGGAAGCTTTGGATCTGCAACCAGGGCTGTCATTTTTGAATCTTGGCAGTGGCACTGGTTATCTGAGTTCTATGGTTGGACTCATCTTGGGTAAATACCTTTTCAATCACGTTAACTGTTTATGCTAGATTATTAAAAACATGTTTTGAAATTGGGAATGAATCATTCCTCAAGTAAGAAACTAAAAGATAGCTGGGAAAGTAAAGATCTGTTAACCCAGCTCGCCAGTTTATCAGGATTCTCACAACCTTCTCTCTGGAACCAGATGGGATCCAGATTTCTGTGGCAGATCAGAACAGGCGCTGATGTAGTTCCAGAGGTGGCTGTACTGGATTCCTGCAGGACTGGACACAAACTGGGGGTAGTTTCCCCTTAAGGATGACCTCAGATCTAGAGCACAGAGTCGAAACTAGGATTGAGCATATCCACAGAAACCTGTGACAATACCTGCTCTGTGCCTGGTTTATGTGCACACTGTCTCAGGTAGACTGAGACATGTTTGAGGTCCACTTTTGGTATTTACTAATAGACAGATGGAAATATTTGCTGGAAAACACTGAATGCAGCAGAACTGATTTTGTGACCACATCTACAATGACCCAAGTGCAGTTGTGCACTTGCAGTTCACCTGAAGTGTCTGAAGTGTTTCAGTCAGAGCTGTGCTGCCAGGATAGATAGCAAATGGCTGTAGGATACAAATTTCCCTTTTGTGGGAGTGTCAAGAATTTTAACTGCTGAGATATTTGTTTTCAGGGTAGGGTGTCATTCCCATCTCCCATTTGTGGTTTTCTCTTAGGTTTGTCGAGATTATCAAGGACACCAGCATGTAACTCCAGGGCTTTTATAATCTTGTGACTTTTGTGAAAGCTACCCTCTTGAGTTCTGAATAAAAAGCATGAGTGCTGAACAACTTCTGTATCTTCCAGCTTATTTTTGCTGTTAATTGAGGTACAGTGTAGGATGACTGTTCCTGATTCCTTTTGCAATGAGTTTTAGCATATCAGCAAGGGGATATAAAAATAATATAAACATTTTTAAGGGATGTATTAAAACATGCAGCAGTTGTTCTGCCTTGGAACTTTTTTCCAAGTGATCAGTTTTACAGCTATGGCATCAGTTCTTCCCTTCTATGGGGAGATTTCCTGTGTAGTTAAAAGCAAATGATTCAGAATCAATTGCGCAAGACAGGCTAATTTGCTGCCAGAAATTGCAGGTATAGGGTTGCAATTCCCACTGTAGTACTAAGAGAGCTGACCCTACACAAACACTAACTGTCTAGCACTCACAGAATCTGTTCTAGGAAGTAACCCAAACTGTATTAATCCTGGTGGATTTTGTGTTGTTGCCTGTTACCATTATCCTGGTGTTTGACATTTGCAGGTCCCTTTGGTGTTAACCACGGTGTGGAGCTTCATTCTGACGTGATCGAATATGCGAAGCAGAAATTGGACTTCTTCATTAAAACAAGCGACAGCTTTGACAAGTGAGTGCAAAATGCCTGTTTGGATTAATTTTGTGCATTTGGCTTTAGTTGTGGCAGTTCTTGCTCCCATGTGTCCCCCTGGATTCAGGGTAATCTGAGGATTCAGGCTCCTTAGGCCTGCTGAGCTCCAGTGTGTGACCTTCAAAGCCCTTGTGTATTGTGAGGGAGTTTCTGAAATGTTTGCTGTGTTTTTAATAGCAGTGCTGATGTTGCAGGGCTTAGAGGGAGCCGAGGGAGTTTGTTTGTTTTGAAATGCACTTGGAGTAACAGCTTGAAACTTGCAAATAAAAATACTTGTTCTTTTTGTGATCTGAGTCAGAAGAATTAATTTCTGTGGTGGCCTACTATGTTTTATCTGAGAAGAGGAAAAATGGCGTTTTAAAATATGAAGGTAGTTTTAAGATGATTAAGTTGGTACTAAAACTGCTTGGGATTTGATTTATGTTCTTCCTTAGAACCTCCATTTTGCTGCTGTCACAAGTAATAACTTTCCAGCAAGATAACCACTGCCAATAGTAACCTCAGCAATAAAAGTTGTAGCTGTCGTATTTTTGGATCTGTTTCATGGTTTGTTCAAACAGGGAAGCAAAGCATCTGTGGATACCTGATATCCTCCTCTCCTGGGAGGAAGAAAATTAAGGTCATTACATGCTGGATTTTAGACTACTCAGCCTTGTGCTGCTCTTGCTGTACTGGAAAGCTACTGATGAGAGTATTTTCTGGATGCTGGCAGCAGACTGACAGTTTTTGGCGTGGAAGGTGCTCGACTGGGTTTTTTTCAGAGTCACACTGCTATTGTTTGAATAGATGTTTTAGGAAACACTTTTTTCTCTCTCCAGACAAATATAGGTATGGAGCAAAAGCGAGCTGAATTCAGAAATCATCATGACTGGAAAGTTGGCATTGCTGAGTGATGTCTGCTGGGTTGTGCTGTTGGAACACTGTGTGCAGGAACTGTTCACTGCCTGCTCTGAATGTCCAGCACGCTTTACAAAACCAGAAAGCTTCAGGAAGTGTTTAGAAATAAATAGGTGCTATATTGAGCTGCCACTCAAGATACCAGAGTAAGAATGGATGTGTTGTATGGCTTCATAAATGTAGGGCTTAAAACTGGTGTAGTTTTGGAGCATGTGAGAAAACTAGAAGCATTGTAGAATCATTCATTTTTCTTTTAAACTGAGTCAAAAATGCTGTAGGCAAAAGGTCTTCTTTATGAAGGGTACAATCACAGTTCTTTTGAAGCTACTGGCAAAACTTCCATTGGCTTCAGCAAAACATATTTCTGTAGCATCAAGTTATACTTCCCACAACATCTGAAAACCAGTTAAAAGCTTTTGAAAATGCAAAAATAAACCCAGGTGCAGTCCTTAAAAGACTTTGACATTTGGGATCACAGGTCTAATATTTATATTTGCATATTATTACTGAGTCAGCATCAAGTGACTACAAATAGATTCTTCTGAAGAGTTAACTGCATCTCAAGTATGAAATTAGGCATCCTTATCCTTTGGAGATTCTAATCCATGAACTCTGACCTTATTGTTCCGTGGTTTTGAGATTTTTAGCTGTGTTTTGTTACAATAATATCTAGAACAGATGGGCTTTGGAAGAGAAGTACTGTAAAACTGTTTATTTTTTCCAAGTGTTTTTCATAGTTTAATCTTTACAGAATTTTGAAAAGAATTCATTTGATAAATTGTAACATTCTTGTCTGACACAAGTCATCTTCACTTTCAGATTTGAATTTTGTGAGCCCTCCTTTGTTACTGGCAATTGTTTAGAGATTTCTCCGGACTGCACTCAGTATGACCGTGTTTACTGTGGCGCTGGAGTACAGAAGGAACACGAGGACTACATGAAGAACCTCTTGAAAGTTGGGGGAATTCTTGTCATGCCTCTGGAAGAGAAGGTTAAATACCTTTCTTCTATTTCTCTTTCAGTTATTCTTAATTCTGATTTAGTCAATAGCTGTTCTTTTTTCTTGCCCTTGTAGCATATTGAACGAAGTGTTAAGTCCACCAGTTTTCACAATGAGTGGAAATTGAACTCTGCACATTCATAATATTTAAGAAATTTATAGTTCTTCCAATCTTTCACATAATGCAGTCTGTTAATTGCAATTTTACTTCCATGCTGCAATGTAAGCAAGGCTTTGTTCAGTTATATAATCTAGTGTTGTGCTTAATGATAAAATACAGAATTTTGCACTGTAACCAGTGAGTTGCTGTAAGAGATTTGAGCTGGATCATAAATCCACTGATCTGCAGACCTTCAGGAGTGAATGTTCATTGGTGACTGAGTTTTCTCAGGTGTCAGACACAGCAGTTCTGTCCCAGAGTGGAAGGAGATCTGGGAAAGCAGAGTGACCCAAACTGCCAGTGATCATGCTCTGTTGAAACAGTTACATGGGACTAATTCTGCAAACAGTTCTCATTTTTTAAAAAAACCCCAGTGTTTCTCCGTGCTGCTTTTTACTGCTGTAGCTTCTAGTACTTTAACCACTTGTCCAGGGAGAAACGTCATTTGTTCATTTTTTTGGTACAAAAATCTCACTATAGTTCACACAATGGACAATAATCTCCTTGTTTTGGTTTAGTTGACTAAGATAACTCGTACTGGTCCTTCTGCCTGGGAGACCAAGAAGATTCTTGCTGTTTCTTTTGCTCCTTTGATTCAGCCAAACCACGCAGATTCAGGAAAATCAAGGCTTGTTCACTTGCGTGAGTACAGACATTTTTGAGCATGGAGGGGGAGGCTTCTTCTGTTTTTTGGCTGTGAGCTGTAACATCCCTGGGAATCCTTTCAAGGAAAATCCTCCAAGTGCTTCCTTTTTGGACAGCTGTCTGTCTTGTGCAAGAATGGGAGTTGCATAAAATGGATTGTAAATCATAGGCTCAGAATGGCCTGGAAGGGACCTTAAAGATTGTCTAGTTGCAACCCCTTGCCATGTGAAGAGACACCTTCCACTAGACCAGCATTCAAAGTACAAGTTATTTGAATTTTTTCCCTGAACTTTGAGAGATATTTGATCATTGGTTTTGCACATTCTGTTTCAATCCTGAATGAGGTACTGTCATGGTTCTCAGGCACTGGGCCATGATGATGGAGAATACACAACCAATCTAATCAAAGGCTCTCACACCCCAGCAATTCAGAATTACCCTGAACCTGGAATGCTTGAGGGGTACAAGTTATGCAGTTCTTGGTTAGCTGTTTGAAATGCAGGTCATATCAGTGGCCTCAATCTTTAGATTAAGACTTCAGTGTCGAGAGGCTGCTGAAGACAGGGATACTTTCGTAAAGGGATTAGTCAGGCTTTGGTCTTATTCTGGAAAGGTGTCTGCATGACAGAAAGCAGCTCAGGAAACAGTCCATACTGTGCTGGAAAGTCCAATAAGTGCACATTTCAGCATGTTTTGCATGCAGGTCACTTTATAATGAGATCTGCACATATATTACATGTAATTTTCTTCTGCTTCCTTCATTCAGGTCCCAGGAAAGCTTACTTGTTGGTGGAAGACAAGGATTTTTTCTTTCAGTTTTAGTTCATGGATGTGTGTGCATCTGTACATTTTTTTTTCTTTATGCTGCTTGAGTTACATTGTGTATTTATGGGCTGGCAGCAAATAAGTGCAGAAGACAGGACAGTCTTACAAGCCATTAATGTGGGAGGTATTTTAATACAGTAACTTATTGTATGCTCCTATAATTACTTCTACAAAATGGTTTTCAGCCTGTCTTCACCCACTAAGTCTGAAGCAGTTTTTGAAGAGTATAAATAGTACTTGTGTTTTATAAATGCAGAACTTGGCAAAGCTGAAGTAACAGCTCAATAGAAAAATCATTTTATGGAAGAGTTAAATAGACTTCAAGTCTAGTTATCTACAGTAGGAAAATAGCCTTTTCTAAGTAATTAAACAGTCACAGTTCTAACTGCTAAGTCTGCATTCTTATAATCTTTAAGATGTGTATCTTAAAAAAGATTGAGAACTTGAAATCAAAACAGGGAAACTTTTTAATGAGAGAAATGCATAATCAAATTTTGTTTGGAAAGTTGCAATGCAGTTTATCTGAGTTGACAGGAGTTGAATAGAGCTGTTTGTGTAATCGCAGCAGGGATTTCAAATGGCCTGATTTAATTTGAGCAAACAGAACTTTTCCTGTGAGGACTTTTGTGGGGGCGTTTCTCTGTATCTGCTCATGGGTCTTGTTTTGTTCCAGCCCCTGTGGCCGTTCGCAGCCTCCAGGACCTGGCTCGCATCGCCATCCGAGGAACCATTAAGAAAATAATTCATCAAGAAACAATGAGAAATGGGAATGGGCTGAAGAACCCTCCGAGGTTTAAACGGAGACGTGTCCGTCGCCGGCGCATGGAAACGATTGTTTTCTTGGACAAAGAGGTCTTCGCCAGCCGGATCTCCAGCCCATCAGATGATAACAACAACAGCGAGGATATCGAGGAGGAGAGGCATGAAGAGGAAGAAACTAAACCCTCTGAACTAAAGCCAGATCCTCCTGTAAACTTTCTGAGAGAAAAGGTCTTGAGTCTGCCGTTGCCTGATCCCTTGAAGTATTACTTGCTTTATTACAGGGAGAAATAGTTTCTTTCTCCTAGAAAGTGGGAAGTAGGCAGAAAATAAAGTACTACTTAGGGCTTGACAAATGTACACCACTTGCTTGCCTGCAAATGTGACCACCCAAGGCAGTAGGCTCGCTGGGGAATGTGGCTGCTGTAAACTTCAACTTTATAGCTTTTTTGAGTTTCTTCTTCCTTCTCAGTTGTGTGCTATAGTTTTATCCTACAGCTGGGGTTCCTTAGGAAGCAAGTTGGTGAAATGCTCAGCTGCTTATGGAAAGGAGGATTTAATTCCCTTGAAACTAACTGCACAGATATATTCTAAAAATCTCATGGCTGCTCTACTGAATACCAGTTTTGAAAAACTCTTAGGCAGTTCCTCAAAGACCTTTCCTGTCTGTGCTTTTTCCCACTAAACCTGCCATGTGTTTACCATGGTGTGTGTTTAATGGAGGATGAAGATTATTAGTAAAAACTGATCTGGCCAATCTTGTTTCTTCCAGTAATCTGAAAAAGCACAACTTTTACAGAAAGGAGAGAATTTTTGGCATTACCCTTATGGCATCTAGGTTTTGAATGAGAAGGAAAGCATCAGCTCCTTTTTGGTTTTATTGTTATAAGCTATATATAATTTTCCAGTGAAAAGTGTTCTACAGAACATTGATTTTCTTAATGGGAAACACCTGTTGTAGTGAATGAGTTGGTTTTTTTTTTTTCCTTTTTTAATCAATGGAGGCAGATGAATTGCAAAGCTGCTTAGCTTTGACAGGATGCAGGGGTAGTCAGTGTTGGGACTGTTGTCTCTGGAAATGTTTTCAGAATAATTCTGAGTGGGGAAGAGGGTAGAGAGGAGCTGCAGAGCAGTGAGTTTGTGAAAACTGACTGTGAAAGCAGAATCTGTGAGTTTTGCTGTTGTGTGAGCCCAGACGATCTAAGTTAAGTGCAGAGCACCAGCCTGAGAAGTAAGTCAGCCAAATGTAGTTTTCTGGAGGGTATATAGAACCTGAAAACAGTCTAGAGAGCCAGACTGGTGCAGTTCTTTGATGTTATGTGTGTGCCCCTGCTGTGTCAAGGTGGCTGGAATACAACTTGTGCACACATGTTCCATGTATGGTGGGTAGAATGAGGTTGCTCAGCTTGGTATGTTATTTTATTCCTGCAACAATGAAGTAGTTTTTAACAGGCTCATATGGAAGAACTGGACACTCTGCAGTTCTGTGGATCTGAGCTCTGATTTTTATTCCCAAGTCTTCCTGTCACAGTGATGGAAGGAGATACCATGGAATCACAGAATGGTTTGGGTTGGAAGGGTCCTTGAAGACCATCTGGTTACAATTCCCTTCTGTGGGTGGGAACACCTTCCACCAGAACAGGTTATTCAGATCCCCATCCAGGCTGGCCTTGAATAGTCAGGGGTGGGGAGTCTATAATGTCTCTGGACAAAAAACACCACGTTTACGAGATTTTTACATGGTTCAGCCTTTTTGAAAAGTCTATCTAAACTGGTAAAGGTTGGAAAGAAACTCTTTGAGTGTGTGTTGATCTAAAATGCTTCTAGAGCTGGGAGGGATGAAAGGCCCTCTCTCAGGAGGTAGTGAAGCTGTGTTAAGGCATTGCCATCAGAAGCACTTAAGCTGGTATCACTTTGGTATCTTTTTTTCTGTGTGTGTGTTGTCTCATCTTCTGAGGAGGAGTGAAAGAAGACTGTCTTGCCAAAAATACGCCGGGTTTTCGTTTAATGGTCCTGAGTTGCACAACTTGCTTCATGATAAATAGTGTTTCAGAGTTCTGTGTGGCTTTGAAAATAAATGGATAACTCTTGTACGCCTGAGCCTGAAGTGAAGAACTCTTTCTTGCTTCATAGGATTTTTGTGACTCTTTGAGAGGATCATCTGGTAATACTGTATCCTATGGCTGCTGGCACATAACACAGTTGTAGGCTGTGTTTTGATTCTGGTTTCCTAAGTCTCCCCTTCCGGTCTAAGTGGTACCCCAAGTTAGTGCTCCCTTGGGTTTTTATTTCTGTAGGTGGGACAGTTCTGTGGCCACTGAGCTGATGGTTTCCTGTAAACGTGCATGTACCCATCCTGTAATCCTGGCAACTGCAATGGATTCCCTTCCACAGATGAAAATCCTGAATATGGTGATAAATTGAAGCTTAATCTTATATATAATTCTTCTCTGTGCTCCCCCAAAGGCTGTGGCCTCTGTATTTGTTAGATACTTCTGCTTAATTGCTGTAATACCAGGTGCCTTTCTGTACAGTGGCACAGCTTCCATACCCCTCTGTAGTTCAGAGTGCCTCTTGCTTTTGGCTACCAGGTCATCCTTCAGTTTAATTACTAGACTTTTAAAGTTCCTTTAAAAATGGCATTAAACTTCATGCTCTTACTAGTAAGTCTTGCTGAGATTCTGCTGGAGCTGACAGTTGAGGGAGGATTATCTTTCATTTATCCCTCTTTGATTTTTATCCCCATCCCAGCCCCAGTTGTAAAAGATATTTTATTGGATTTTTCACCAGATTTGCCTTTTTTATTACATTTGCTAGATTTTTGTAGCTTTCTATAAGATGCATAAATACTGCTATTTTTTCCTGGAAAAAGTTGAATAAAGAAATATATATATATAGGAAATTTAAGTTCTAGGTTGTCAAATTGTCCCCTTGTCCAAAAAACCACAGATCTAAACACATAGAAATTTTATGTATAATACAACTGTGAAATGGTATTGCTTACAGCCTGTAAATAAGGGGGAAGTGTAAGTACATTTTCCCTGTGCACAAGCACTTGCACTGTAGTTTTTTAGGCATTTCTAATAGAGCAATTGTAGCAGAGCTGAGTTGGTATGGTCTATAAGCTGTCTAGGAATTCTACCTGCTTTGTTTCCTTTTGTGTTCTAAGCAGTCATCACTTTTAGTGTGATTCCTTTTAAGTTTCATTCCTGCAGTAAATTTGCAAAAGAGCTGAACTTCAAGCTGCTTTAATCATGAGTGTGTAATTTGAAAAATTTCTGTATTGAAAGTGGAGTTAAATTGGCCTGTGGCATGCAGAAGTGTTACACAATTTAAACTTTATTAATAAGTGTTTCTGTGTCAGTACATTCAGTAAAGACTTTTTAGCTTTCTTAACATGGCTTTGCATCATGTTGTGATTAGACTACTTTGTAGGTAAGTACTTATTTCCATAATTGAAGGTTAAGACACTAGAACACTAGAAAAAAACACTTAATAGCATGGTGCAGGTGCATAGTTTTATATGAATTCCTCAGTATATAATCTCTCAAAAAAACCCTGCCCAGCTGATGAGTTCCAAACCTTTATATAATGCTTTGTGCAAGATGATTTTTGGAATCAGCACACACACAACTGATCTAGATTTAATGTATCAGAACAGTTAAAGAGTAAATTCACTTACCTCTAGACAACAGATATCCAAAGGTGATTCAGTTTATTTCTGTACTTCAAGGAATTGCCTAAACCAAACATGTCAGGAGTTTGTTCCATGCATTCTGACCTGCAGCTCCCCTCTTGTCACTTGAGCTCTGCTTCCATGCTTAATTAACACAGATTTTTGAGAGCTGATATTCAAGGCTTTCATTTCTCTAGTATTGAGAATAATATTTTTGCTTCAGCTGTAGTAGAAAACTGATCGTAACAGCAAATACAGCTGCTGCTAATTAAAAGAATCTGTTAACCTTTATTCTATAGGATAATTGCCTGTCTGTGTGTTTCTTCCTGTCATTTGTATGTATGATAAATGTCCTTTTACCAGCTATAACAGGAGATTAGTTAAATGTTAATGTTTTCCTTCACGTGATGCTTACTGAAAGAAAATCTTTTTCTGCTTTGGAAAGCCATAGATGTGTCATAGAAATGGTATTGAGGAAATTAAATTTGTTAGATAATGTTTATGTTCACTGTAAAATGTAAAACATCACAGTTCCCTGGGTTGTAGGGAGGGAGAGCTTTCTACTGGGACAGAATTCATAGTTAAAACAAGGAAGGATGGTGGTGGGGAATGAAACTAACCTGAATAAAAACCCCAAACTTCCTTGCATTCTACAGGTTTGCAAAGGCTGTGCAGAAGAGTGTGGAAATGCTGGAGAATGGAACACAAGGGTTAACTTTAATTCCAGTTGCTGAGGAGTTAGTTTCTGGTTCTTGCTCGGAGCTGCACACTCCTTTTTAAACAATTTGTCATGTTGATGGAAAATCAGATAAATTTATGAGAGAGTAAGGAGACTGGGATTACTGGTGTTTCATAACATCTCACAATCATCCCATTTGTCATGAAGGGGAGATAAGCAAGGTAGGAGAGGCACTATTCAAGTTAAAGGGAAGATCTGCTTCTAAGTAAATGTGGGGGTTGCAGCACTTGCCTTTGTGCACTGAAATTGTTCCTTATGGCTGTTGTTAAATCTGCTGACTTGGCTGAAGTTCCCATTCCTACAAGGTAGTGGGCAAATACCCATCAATCCTTCCTGAAGCTGCCCCCCAGGCGATGAAATACGATTCCAGCCAGTACGTACAGAAACCTGAGTGATGCCTGGCCTGGTTCTCCTGTTGCAATATAAATAAACCTAGAAGGGATATTTTTTGTTGCAGTGTTGGTTTAGAGCTCAGAATTTATGCACCAAGATGTGATGGGAGGCAGGAGGCAAAAGTCTCCTATTTGTGAAGTGGCCAGATGTGCCAGGGAAAATGATAACTCCAAAATGCTCAAGGCATGGTTTGGAGAGAGAATTTTTGTTTTATTTTCCTAGAAATACTTCTTTACAAAACAGCTCCTAAATAGCTGTGTTACCCTGTCCTAACAAAGTCCACTGTGTTTTGGAAAGATATGATATGGGAAGCAGTCAATAGAATTTAAGTCATGGAGACTTTAACATAATGTGCATTGTCTGATTCCCCTGGAGGACGTGCTTCTGATGCACTTGACATCTCAAATTGGAACTAAAAGCTGTCATAGTCACCCGGATCAATCTGATCTCAGCCGCTGTTTGTGGGATAAAGGCTGAAGGTGACGATTTGGCCTTTTACAGCCCATTTTTGTAAGGCAGCGTTGGGTTGGTTTGGCTTGGCTTGGGTTGGGTGGCCGCTAGAGGACACTCTGCCCAAAACCATGAGTCGGGTCCACAGGGCGAGAGGTGAGTTCAGCGAACTTGCTTAGATTTACAAATGATGTCCGGGCAAACAAATAGCAGATTGCCTGAGGACTAGGTGCAGAAAACCTGCAGGATAATGCTATCTTATATCTGGAAAATACACAGCTTTTACCTTCGATGACACGAAATTTTAGGTGAAACCCCAAACCCAAGGCTCTCCCCAAATGCTCAAGTGACAGAGAATCTGAAGGGAGAAGATAACTAGGAAGGTATAAAAGTCACTCGTTAGCTACTGCTTTGTTACATTAATTATTTTTTAGTTCACAGTGCAGAGCAGATGTGCAGGTTGATGGGAAACTATTCTTTGATCTTCCAGATAATGTGGAATGATGCTGTGTTTGGACTTCAAGTACCTTTATATCCTAATGTGTGTTAATGCCTTCCTCATGCTATACCCACATTCAGGATCTTGTGCAGTAATAGCTTAAAACCTAAAGACAAGCTGGTTTCACTCTAAGCTTCTTTACAAAAGTGATTAATTCAAATGGAAACAAATCCTGCCTTTTGCATCTCAATTTCATCATCCAATGGGAGAAACAAATGGAGGAGTGCATTTCCTACAGTTCAAATTCAGTTTTATTTCATTGTTTCTTCCCTCTTCACCCCTCAGTTGCCTTTAATTTCTCCTAAATCCTGACATTTTTCCAAATGGCATCCTTGTAGAAAGAAATTTTATTTGGGAAAATTTCTTTGAAATGAGTCAGCTTTTACTCTGCATAAGAAACTTCACAGGTTGCAGAATGGAGATTGGTCCTTATTTGTAGGTTATTTGTTAGTGATCTCCCTTTTCAAATCTCTTTTCTGTAACATTCCATGCTCCCATCAATGGTTGGAAATGTATGTTTGCTGGATGCTGTAAGAACATGTAATACGAGACAGCTTCTATCCTAAAAGTCTTAATGCCCAATACATTTGACAGGCTGTTAGATAAGAAGCTGTCCTTAGTTTGCAGAGTGTGCTGAGGCAAAAAAATTGATATAAAAACCTTGACCCTGGATCTTTTATATCCCAGCTCAGCCCTGGAAGCACAGGATCATTTTTTGGTCATTGTCCATGAAGGTGCAGTCTGCTATCAGACAAATGCCCAAGGAGAAGGTGAGGAGTTAACTTGCTGCTCAAGAGACGCAACAAGGCAAAAATAAATCAAAATTAAGAGTTTATATTTCAGCGCCACAATTAAAGAGGGGTGGGGACAGTCTGATCCTCAGTGATGTTCCTAATGGCAGAGGGGGTGGGCGGTTGGACTGTCAAACTGCCTTAATTTAATTGCAAACACATGCTGATGAGTCCCCTCCTCCTGGACCTCAGGGCTGGGAAACTTTTTTTTGTCAGCTCCCTGCAGTTCAGAATTGAGGCAAATGCACTGCAGCAAGCACCATGCTCATCAAACCTTCAGCTCTTCGAGGCTTTTTGTGTTTTCTCCTCTTGCCTGGTTTCTCCTGCTCCTGCCCCAGTCGCTGCCTGTGCTTCAGGACCACGGTGCGATGCATGCATCTGATGCTGGAAACCATCCCCGAGATCCCGCCCCAGACAAGCATACTGTGAGTAACCACTTCATTTTCCTGCCTTCCTTACCTGCTTGGTCTTTAGAAAGAAGGGGAGAAAAAAGAGTCAAGGGCATATTTTATCTTCCTTTTTTTTTTTTCCCCTCCCCTGCAGAATTTCCTGCCTCACAAACTGTTCTGTGCTTTTAAAACACAAACCAGAAACTGATTCTTCTGGCATCAGTTAATTGCTAATGGGATGATCGAGGGAATTCAAAAATTTAATAAGAATAATGCCAGGGCAAGCACTGGAAGACTGTTTCGTTGAATCAAGATCACAAATATCAAACAGCTTATAGAAAGGTGCACAGTTTGCATTATAGAAAGCTTTAGGTGTAGGGTGGGGAGGAAATAGAGCAGCTCAGCCTTTTGTCTCTACTGACACACACTTTCCTAATACATACAACACCATTTCATTCCTAAATTTTTAAGTACTGGTTTTCCAGTTTCTATCTGAACTATACAAACCAAACTTAGAGCTTATTTGGAAAGTAACCACAGTGGTAAATCACAAATTCCTTCAGAAATAAAGTACCTGTCAGTGAGGCAGCTACTGGCTGAGTCCATTCAAAGAGGAAAGGGAGAGCAAAAGGACATGTAATGCTTCGAGTCCCCTAAGCAGCTCTTACTGACTGATGCAGAAAAACACTTCCCTGTGATTCTAAACTAACCTAAACTTAGATGTGGCTTTAAGATCTTTAAGAGGTAGTGGCATGTGACAAAATGTGTCCCTTTGTGCTGTTCTCATCTGATCACGTGGCTTGGAAGACCCTTTTTGGCTTGTCAGAAGTTAATCTTTACACTCATCCTCCTTAAACTGCTGCGAGCTGTAAAACTTTTTTCAACACGAGTTTGAACAGCATTTCCTTCTGCTCATAACAAACTAAATTTTATCTCAGCTAGCACATCCGTCCCAGTATCTCTCCTACAAACATCTCACAAATATTGCTAATGCATTTTCTCTGCTGGCAGCCTGAGGAACATGGTGTGGGCATTGAATTGCTGCCATCCAGATTTGCTTTTGTGGATGGAGACCACAGAGCATTAGTGACCCACAAGAAAAGGTCTGCTCTTGCTACAGCTGCCAAAGCTTTCTCTCTCCCTGGGCTGTTGATGGAGTGGTTATTTACAGTGTGACATTGCTCAGAATTGTGCAGATTGGGTAGTGGTTATCTGCTCTTACAGCAACTTGCAGTGTCTTCAGTTTGTCACCAAACTTTTACTCACCCTTATTCCCCTGCATCTTGAAATACTAAAATATTTAAAATACCCTGACATTGTTTGATTTTAGCAAAGTAACTTGTTCTTCCTTGGTTAAACATAGATTTTTATTGAGGGAAAAGTTTGTTTCATTGGCTGAATGAACTGAGGTATTTCTGAGCTCATTAAAGCTTAATTTCTGTTGGGTGTTTGAAATGTGGCAATATTTGCTGTCACATTTGCTCTTTCTGGCAGCAGCACACTTCACTCTCTGTGCTGCAAGGGGCAAAGCCTGACCCTGGCCCATGCTTGTCATTGCAGCTTTAGTAAAATCCCAGGTAGTGTGTTGCTGTGATGGAGGTGGCACTGAGTTGCCTGTAAAACTCAGTCTAGAAAGGTGACCAGGTTTTCCAGTGCAGTCACTCTCATTCCCTCTCCCCTGCTCTGACTCTTTTGCGTGGATGCTGCTTGTAAAGGGCCCATGTTTTCCCTGCTTAACCATTTGGAAGGCTGGTTTATTTAGTTTAGCAAAAGACCAATAACTTTGAATGGGAAACTGGGTCTTAAAGCATTAACCAAATGACATACGTGTGAGACATAAAAGTAGTAATATTCCAAAATGAGGTGACTGTCTATGTAGACCTTTATTTTTTTAAGGCAATTTATCTGGTTTGTTCTCCTTTACTGCTGTCTGCATGATTTTAAGCAAACCCCATACTGGTGAGCAAAGATCCCCATAGATAACAAGACACACGAGCCTGGTGAGTGTTCTCTGTTGGCAGATCATGTACCTTTGTATGGTGTGTGGCAAGGAAAAATCCCAACTTTCTGGCTATCTTGAAGATCTCATGTATGCAAATGCATTTCCCAGCCAGCATCCCATTTTATCTATTATAAATAACACTTGAATAATTAAACTTTTTTGAATTGTGGAAGATCAAAGAATGCTTCTTAACCAAGCCCTGACTACTCCAGCTTTTTGGTATGTTAATCTTTCTCCTGGGAGGATTGTTGTGTCAGACTGAACATTCAGAATTATAGCAAGAATAGTCTTGATCATGGAGTCATTTGGAGTAGGAAATGTGGGATATTTTCCATACTTACCCTTCGGTATGAGCAGGACTGAGGCTGTGACTGCAGCTCCAAACACTATTCCCAGGCTCCAGCTCAGTTCCCTCTCGGAACAGCTGCAGTTTCCAGATGGAGTTTGCTTTGAAGTTGGGAGTTTCGGACTTTCTGACCTCCGTGACTCCGTGCCATCCTCTCTCTAACAATCCTGGAAGAGTGGGGAAGTCTCCTACCTGGCACACACTGTGCTTCACCAGCCCTGTTGGCAGGTGGCCCCCTTGGGGCTGGAGCCAGCTGGCAGAGCTCGGAGCCGCCCATGGCCCTCTCCGAGCGATGCTGGGATTGGCATGGAACCAGTTTCAGGATTGATGAGCTGTTACTGGCTCCTCTTTGGTCGCCATTTCCCTCCTCCCTTCCCAATCCCAGCTGGGTACAGCTGAGGATCTGGCCCAATGTCTGGTTTTAGCAGCAGAACATTTATCTTTGGTAATGAAGTCTGTTTGTTTTATCCCAAGCAGAGAATAGGATGGCAGGAATGACTACCCATGTACAGATAAGCTATAAAAATTCATGGTGTAGAACTGCAAATGTATTTTGGCTGTTGTCTGTTCAATTGGAACATGATTATCCAGATGTGATCTGCTGGGTAGTGCTGGGATTTAAGCAGTTCTTTTAGCCAGCAACCCAAGGAAGGGAACAGCTGTAAAACATACACTCTGAAAATTTCAATAGTTCCTTAACCTTCTCAGTCATTTATTCTGCAGTGTGACATTTAAAACAATAAGCTTTGAAATGTGTGGGCATGAGTGGAGGAAGTCCATGGAAAGAAGTTCCCTTCTGGCTGGCAGCTAATGGATTGCAACCCAATTATCCATGGGTTATTCTCCTTTCTGTGTTATGCAGGGCACATAATGAATGAGTCCTGGTAGAGAAACATAGCTGAGGGCACAGGCAAAGATGGGGCACGATCTGGGATCTGAGCACATTGCTGGCGTGAACTGAAGGTGACCCAGTTGTTCACAGGCCTGGTTGCTAATTGGGCAGTGTAAGCATGGCCAGTTTACAGGATTTATTTCCCTTCATCATTGTTCTGATTGTTTGGTGGCTGCTCAGTTCCTCTCTTCCTCCCTCAGGAGGAAGGCTGGACTAGGACAGGGTGTATCTCTCCTAGTCTATTAATGAGCACAGTTTTGAGAAGGAATTTTATACATTTGTTGGGGAAAGGTTTACTGAGCAAATGAGTTCTTGGAAATGCTGCTCCCTTTGTGGTTGCTGTCGTGTGTTTTGGGTTGAAGAATGGATTACTCATTTCCTCAGTGTGTGATGGTCTTATATGCAGCCATTAAACGCACACCCACATGTTCTGCATGTGCCAGGTGGGATCTCTTTCTGGCTTCTTTCATTGTAGTATTTAATCCTTATTAAACCTTTTAGAGGTGATAAAAATCTTATTTATATTTCATTTATAAAAGTCCCTTCATTGGAAGAAAAATGGGGAGGGAAAGTATTTAAAACATATTTCCTTCTAGAAACATTCCAGCATCTTTTGAGGAAAGGACTCTAACTCTTGTGATTGTACCTATCTTAGGAGTTTGAAATCCTTCCTTCGCTGAATTTCCCAGTGATTCAGCATCAGGTTCCCACTTGAGTATTTGTATTTTCATTGCCCTCACCACACCCTTCTCTCCACAGGTATACCATGATTTTTTCCTGTGCTTTTTTAGTAGTCTGTAATTTTTGGTGAAAGAATCTTTGTGTATTCTGGATAAAAACTTACGTGGTCATGCTCTTAGAAAAGCGAAAGTCTGACACCTGTCCTATATATTAAAGAATTTCTTTTACTTCCTCAGGGTCAGAACACACTTCAGGAGGAAGGACATTTGTCTTCATTTGATGTGGGAAGTATCTTGACTAGAAGGTGCAAAGGAAAGAGGCATTAGGTTGAGAGTCCTGATTCTTGATGCCATGAATGCCCAGTAATAGACTCAGCTGGTTTGAGTAGGATCAAACCCTAAACTCCATACCCATTGCTAATAAATAATAGCTCAAATTGTCTAAGATTGATGACGTCAACAGTTTTTTATGTAATAGTCCTACTTGGATGTGTCCAGGACCAAAACTATGTGTTGGAGGAGTTCCTTGCTGCGGTCCTTGCTGGCAGGAGGGATGCCATGGGTCAGTTGAAATGATTCCAGCAGGGATGAGGCACCAGCAGATCCCTCCTGCCCTGGCACTGCCTTCCAGGCCAGGCTCTGAAGCATAGCATTCCCACCAGGCTACGTACACTTAAGAAGTGGGATCAAACCAGCTTGATACACCAGCTGCTGCATTATGACGCAGAGGGAGCCCTTTAGAAAATCCTTTTTGTGGGAGCTGAAATCTTAAAAAGCTGGGTTCAGGAATGCCTGTGGTAATTTCTTAATTAAAATCTAGTGTTTCCATCCCTAAAACTTCAAAATGTAAGTGATGTGACAGTGTAACAGGGAATCACAGCCAGTTCTGCAGAGAGAGGCCCCCTGCATCTGCTCGATCTTCACTGTTTCAACCATGATCCCATCATCTCATTTCCTTGTATTTCCATGCTGAACATATTTTCCTTCCTCTTCACTCTTTGAACAGTCAAATCTTGATGTCTTAAGCTGGTATGCCCCAAAATAGCCAGGACTAGGAAAGGCCCCCAGCCCTGAGCCTCCCTGCGGTCTCCTCATCTGCCTTGCAGAGGTGGCAGAGCTCAGCTGTCCATGTAGGGATTTGGAGATGAAGGCTGTCATTTATTAAAGCCATTTGGGGACATTCCTGAGTTGGGGAGCTGATGACAGTGAGTCTGGAAGACTTCATTTCCATCTCAGGAAGGCAGTTTTTCCTTCTTGCCATGACTGGAGGGGTTTGGCAGGGTGGGGGAACTTGCAGAGCTGACTCTGATGTTCTGCAGATAAGCAAGAGAAACGAGCATCTTTCTGATAAATCTTTTGGCTCATATATGGAAAACTTAACTTACAGGATCTTTTTTCACACCTTACCTTCCTCAGGAAACGCTGGAAGGAATCTCAACATCTTGTCTCTGTAAAACCACCTTTACTCTCTGTGTCTTTGTTGGTAATGATTGTGTGGCTGCCAGTTACCAACCAGTTCTGGGTGAAGTGGTCCAGAACTGTCAGCACCACTGCTGTGCACAAAGGATGCTTCAATGAAACAAACCAGCAATTTCTGTGGAACTGCAGTAAAATGCCTCTTGTAGCTAATTATCTGCTTAGTTAACATAGTAATACATGAGTCTGTGAAAGCCTAAATAGATTAAACAGAAGTAGGAGTTTCTTGTAAAAGCCATTGATTGCTTTATATGCTAATCACTGATAATTATTTAACACAATGCTTGCAGGGGTGATTGTTCTGATTGCAGTTGAGAGGTTCAGAATGCTTGGAGTGTCGTTCTGTCAAGACATGTTTCCCAATCCATTTGTGAATTCTGGCCTTCTTTGTAGCCTTTATTACAGGGTTAAGAGTTCCCAAATTCAGAAAAGGTGAGTTATTTCTGTGTCAGATCTTAGATTACCCATGGGTTCAGTTCACTTCTGTCAGAGCTTTGGCACAAGGGTTTGGTGAGATTTTCTGCTGAGCCAGTCAAGCTGGTGCTGTCCAGAGGGGATCAGCATTGGGTGACGCAGGACAGCTGCTGTCCCAGACCTCCAGCAAGCACTCTGTGTGTGAAGGTAGAAGAGAGTCTGGGATCTTTTAGCAGCAGCTATTACCTTTATTCCTTGTGGGAAGGTATCTTGTAATCCCAGACTGTTGGCCTTGAAAACATGGGGGAGAGTGAAATCACAGGGGATTATTTTTTTTTATCCCCATTTTGCAAATTCTCAGGTGGAAAAATTTAGGCAGAGGGAGCCCAGCTGCTGGTGCACAGGGCAGCTGGAAGTGGCTGGCCATGGGAGAAGCTGTGTGGTGGGTCCCTGTGAAAAGCACACTTGTTCATGAAAACAAATGTAAATTTCCAGAGTGTCCTGGGAATAGAGAGAAACAAGTGTTTCTGTGTAAGAGACAAACTCTATAGGGAATGTTCTCAAGCAAATACATGCCAGCCAGGATATTCCCAATGCAGCCCTCCATGGCATTCATTGCCAGCGATGCTTTAGGGTAAGGCAAGGTCTGGAGAGAAAACACCATGGATGAGGCAAAGTATAGGGGTTTTCACACGGTGAAGAGGAATATGTAGGTTCCTCTGCATCTCCAGGGACTTTCTTTGGTACCAGGGTGCAGAATAACCCTGATTTATTTTTCCTGTGTTTTTAGGGATGTTTTCTCTTACCTGTAGTTCTGGCCTTTGGAGTGCCTCAGTGTGAATTCTGGGCTGGGAGGGATTGCAGTTGTCTTTGTTCATTAAAATAGTCGCAGGGTGGTTTTTTTTCACCACCTGCAGTCAGTGACCCAAAGTGGTATTTTACACTTCACTGCCTGCTCCTTGCTGCCTTCCATGAGCATCAACAGCTCCAGCCCTGACCCCTGTGTATTCCTTCCATGTATTTGTAATGTTCCCTATTACCTGTAGCCAGCTGCCTGGACTAATTACACGGCCCTTTACAACCCCCCGGGGCAGGCAGAGTTGGTGTCTGTGCATTGCAGTGTATAAATCAAGTTTGTGTTTCTTCACCCTTTTTCATAGCCTGGTCTTTCCTCATTTCCCTTTAATGAGGCCATGGAGAACAGGCAGCACATTGTGCTATCACTGTTGCCAATGTTTAATTGTACTTGGCTTTATGGTGTCAGTGATTGCCTTGAAAAGTCTGTAAAGGTACCTTCAAATTCAGATCATCAGGGAAGAAGGATGCATAACTCCTTCCAAGAAGAAAGGGCACCTTTGAGGAAATGCAGATAAAGCCAAACACAGCTGAAAATGCCACAGGTGAAGTTAAAAAGCTACAATTCCAAAGGGTGATCCTTTATGACTGCGATTTGCAGTGGACCAAGAGAGCTGGTGAATTACGATTAGAAACCTTTTCTTGAAATATTGTGAAGCTGTGTTTCTTTGTGCCCTCTAACTCTTCTCTGTGCAATACTTGCCACTAAGAGAGGGGAAAGATTTCTTGATGTATCAGTCTTCTGATTCCTTTGGTCAAAGTGGAAAAGGTAAAGATAAAACACAACAGAAAAGACAACTTCCATTGGCCTGTGTTCTGTTACATCCAGTGATAATGAAGGGGTAACAGGGCAGAGATTTAATATTTCAGTGTAATGTGAGTAAAATTGCCATACATTTTCTTCCTAAAAAGTAAAAATATTATTACAAATTATTTAACATAAAAGAACTAGTTCTGCAATCTGTTAAGGTAAGGAAACATTATATCTTTGGACAATGGTTTTAAGCTGAAAGAAGTCAGGTTTAGGTTAGGTATTAGGAAGAAATTGTTCTCTGTGAGGGTGGTGAGCCCCTGGCACGGGGTGCTCAGAGAAGCTGTGGCTGCCCCATCCCTGGAAGTGTTCAAAGCCAGGTTGCACAGGGCTTGGAGCAACCTGGTCTAGTGGAAGGTCCCTGCCCATGGCAGAGAGTTGGAACTGGATGATCTTTAAGTCCCTTCCAACCCAAACCAGTCTGTGATTCTGTGATCCTAAAATAAAATCATTCTTACTTATTGTAGCCTCTTCCTGAGTACTTGCTCAAAGCTGTTTCAGCCCCCCTTGGATACCCTTTGTCAATTTGGAGTCACCTGCAATGCCTGCACCTCTTTCTAGTCTGAATTTTATAAAGGCCATGATTCTTGTTGATGCCCATCTAAAAATGAGTGTTGAACTTGTAGCTATTTGTAGAATTATTAGTTTAAACTCTGCCTCAAAATGTAAGTTACCACCAGAATGATGGGCAACTTGGGTGTTTCTTTCTCTTAAAGCAAATGCCCTTAAAAGGCTGCCTTAAACTGAAAAATAGCTGTGTCTTCTCTAAATGTGATAGATTAAGCAGTGTATGATTAAAAAATCAACTTCATTGTGCTTTGGACAGAAACTTGCAGCAAACCCCACTTGTCAGCCTTCTGTGATTTGTTATAATACACTGGACTGTGTGAGGTGCCAAATCAATGCACGGTCCCTATAGAAGTGTTTCTACTTGGTTAACCAGGTTAAACCACTTAGCTCTTATTTTATTATCTCATTAGCAATTCAAACCCCATGTTTTAGGGTTCCAAGTTGATGTAGTTTCATGGGCAGCCCTTGAAAATTGCCAGAATCCCCTGGACTCCAGTAATTCTAATTGAAGTTGGCACGAATTTGAAATGCAGGCAGCGATAAGCTGTTGTGATTCTTGGAGCATTGTGGAACAAAATGGGAAATGCTTATTTAATGAGGTTATTTGAGCAGATTTAACCATTTTAGGGCAAAGATAGTTTTGCTAGGGAGCTAAAACATGGCTCCATGTGATGATGAGTGTTCCTCTACAAATTAGTATGAGATGCAATTGTAATTGCGTGTGAACTTTGGATGTTTTGCTGCAGAGTTTTTCTGATGCTCATGGAAATGATCACTTGAGCCCTTTCAGTGTCTAGTTTTCTATGGAAATAGACTATAAAAGTTTGTCAGTGTAGGCTTGTCCCAGCTGTTGGCTCACTGCAGACAAGAGCAGACCCCAATCATCACTTCCACTCCTCCTCCTCTCTGTTCCCTGGTTTTTGTCTCCATTTTTCCTGTTGGTGTAGGCCTGGTGTGATAGACCCTCCCAGCAGCCCTCCTCCCTTCCTCATAGGGATGATGCCCATTGCTAATGGTTTGTTTATGTCTTCTGCTTTTAGAGATTTACGCTTCAACCACATCAAGGAGATACAACCTGGAGCCTTCAAAAGACTGAAGAACCTCAACACACTGTAAGTTCCACTCCGAGGGTGTCAATTTATTACTTGTGTTAGTACTATCCCTTATAACTGTTTAAAAGTGACCTTGGGGCTTTTAGTTATTTCAGTCAAGTTGTGCAAATCCAGCTAAAGCTTCGAAATTCTCTGTCCTGTGCTGAATCATGTTTCTTGGATTTTTTTAATTAAATGTGCCATTTATTAACTTTCATTTTTCACAATCAACTTCTCTGGGTTTGGGTTTTTTAAATTAAAAATTTGATGCATTCTGGTATTGACTGAGGATGTTTGAGCAGGTATGGCCTTAGAGTAGCTCATAAAAAAAGTTCTGGCCTGGGATCAAGATAGTGGAGGGATTTATTAAAGCTTCCTGCTTTCCAAGGCCTCCTTGAATGCATGAGCTACATGAACTCTATATGAGTTTGTTTGAAGTGAGAGAGCATCCTTCAAATGCCATCTTGTCCCTCTGCCTTGCCCTGGAATAGATGCCTACACCTACCTACTCCAGCTAGGAATGGGAGTAGAAAGCAGTTCTTCCAGCCTTTCATCCCTTGCTCACATTGGTGCGATCTACTATTCTGCTAAAAAGCTTCCCACTCTTCTCAAAGGAAATCATGGGAGCCTTTGCTTGTTCTTGCTGCTGCAGGGTTGGAAGGCAGATCTGAGTCAATCTGCACCCTGTGGCCAAGAAGCAGAAAACACACCAGCTTCCAAATCAGAACCAGAAGCTGTGTCAGCACAGCCCTGTGCTGGATGTAATTGGGCTGTTGAGACTCAGATCTAATTATTTGAGCTGTAACATGGGGCTAACAGGGATAGGATTTCCAGGTCCAAGCTGGAATTCCTCAGTGAGGCAAACTAGCTCATTTGGGAACCTGCACTGTACAACAGATGTTCTTGGTCCCAAATGGTAAGAGAAAGTCCAGGTTGTTTTCCTGTCTGACCTTGAGTGATCTGAAGTCACTGATCCTGTGAAGATGGCAGAGCTGAAGGAAGGAAGACCTGGGCAATAAGCAATTGTAAGTAGTTTTTGGAAGAGTGGGAATACAGCAGGACTTTATCATAGAGACTTGTTCAATATTTTTCTTTTAAAAATCAGTATTTGCTAAAGATTGTTCCACCTTGTGTAGGACTGATTAGCCAAGCCACCACTGCAGGATGCGTCAGAGTACCCTGATTGTGGCCCAGGGCCCTGCTCCTAGGACAGGTGGTCAGCTGGTAGGCTAGTCAAAAACTTTATTACTAATGATGCTGTTCATCCAGACCACCAGAACAGCCCATATTAGAATCAGAAACAGCACCACGTGGTGCTTAATGGCCAAAAATAATAGTGAGAAAGGATGCTTTGGATAGATTTGTCATTTGAGGTAGGATCAGATAGGGCGATAAGTGAGACTAGAGAGAAAATAGTCTGAGTCCATAGGGTTTTACCTTATCACAAAGCTCTCCTGAGGTCTCTTGATCTCCAGCCCTGCTCTTCCACCCCTGAAGCTCTCCTGAGTCGAGGAAACAAACGTTTCCAGATGATGTCATCTCTGTGTGATCCAGACAGATGTTTGGCAGGCAGCTCACAGGACCACCAGGCGAGTTTCAGCCGAACCCTGGGGAAAATAAGGATGCTGGCAGGGCTTCTCTTGAAGAGTTGCTCCACTGAACCAGCCGAGCTTTGTAAGAGATCCCAGTTTCTGCCCTGCCTTGGACTGGGCAAGTCTCTGCTTCTGTCTTTCTGACTCCTGACACTCTTCATAAAGCCAGATATAGATACACAGCCTGATGGAGGTGGAAAGACCTATCTCTCTGTAATACCTGCCTGTGTTCCATGAATTTATCCAGTTCTTTCTCCTTTCTGTCTCCACACCCTCCTAAATGGGCACCTCAAGGATAGTTGTGAACAGATAATCGAGGCATGAATGTACCCCTGACAACCCTGATCTCATGATTTCAGATGCCAGGGCAGTAAGAACAAATGTGTTTTCAGAGATGGCAGACAGATTCTCCTGCTTTTCCTAAATAATGTCCTATGGCTGTCGTCAGAGCTGGAATATGGGCCTAGGTGAAACACTGCTGTGATAAAATACTGCTGATTTATATTGGAATTCTGAAAATCAACGGGATGTGTAAAGGAAACCTTTCTATTTAGATAGTACTTCATATGGTTAGTTGTATTTCCTGGGCTGGCCAGCAAGGTGGAAAAATCAATTATTCTCTCACTTGTGGTAGTTAACTCTCAGGCTGGATGGCCTGATAACTGAATGAGAGAATGTTGGACCTTGCACTCCTGAAGAAAATTTCTCTCCAGGAACTCTGGTTTGCCCAATTCCCACATCAAAGAGCTGACAAGAGCTGAAGAATTTGCTGATGTTTCTTAGGTAGTAAACTTCTGCTGGAGCACTTAGATAGGTCTTCAAGTGATAGAGATAATAAATCCTTTAAAATCCCTGAGGGACTTCCTGGGAAAGTTTGTCCAGAAAACTTGAAGTGGGAGCTTTGGAGGATAGAGTAGCTCAGACTCCACATCCAAAGCTCTGAGCTTGCAGCTTTCTTCCATGGGGCTCAAATGTTCCATAAGCAAATAAATGTGTGTCAAAGCATTTTCCTACAATGGCAGAGGAAGGGCAGCAGATTCTGGTGAAGCTTCTGTTATGCATCACCTTTTGGGCAGGATGGCTGTACTATATGCAAGTTTGACAGTTTGTAAACCACCCTGATAAGGAAACCTTTGTAGCCTGGTGTTGGATGCAGGGAGGTGTGCTGGGAGCCTGACAGAAGAGGAGCCTTTGTGGATGTCCAGTGGGGCTGTTCAATAGTTCAAACCCTCCCCTGGCTCTTCTCTGCTTTTCTCGGCTGTTGGAGATTTGATAAATCACAGAGCAGTACTTTAACATTAAAAACAGGAGCCCTGTTTGTGGAAGAGATGTAGTCACTGTATGTTTCTGGCTGGGGACTCCTGGTACAGCACCAGAGGTAATAAGCAGTTACCCTAAATCCTGCACCACTGGGAGCTTCCTTGCTGGCTGCCTGCAATGTTGCATGCATTGGAGAAGTCCCCTTGGGCTAAATGTCATAGAGGATGGTAAGATTTCCTCATCCCTTCCTATTGCCTCTGCTCATTTCCCATGCAGATGTTGGTGAGGATCTCCTCATGTATTTTTAAACTCTTAGCATGTCCCCTTGATAAAAAAAAATATGATAGAAGGGAGACTGAGGCAAACAAACCTCTGTGTGCCATCCACAAAATACCACAGCTCCTGGACAGCTGCTTTGCTGGAGTTTGCCAGCACTTTCTGCATCACTGAAGCCAACATTAGCTCAGAGCAGGTGTTGGGCTGTGGAAGAAAGAGAGCAAACACACTACGAGCTCATGGTGAGGCACAGCCTCTCATTGCTTTCCAGTTTTTGCTCCTTTAGGTCATCTTTGGGTGGAGGTTGATGATGACACCCCTGCATGGCTAGTCCTTACATGTTCCAACAAGAGTCAGAACTCTTCCTTGTCGACCCAGTTGGTCCATCTCTGTATTTTCAAACCAAGGCCATCACAGCCAAATGGTTGCTGCTGCTTGGATCTCTCCAGTGTCATCTTTAGAAACATCCAACCCAGCAACCAAATCAGTATTTCTTAACTTCCCCAGCATTTATTTTGGTCTGCCTGAGGCATTAGCACCCAAAAGAACAGGGTCTCTGTGGAGACCATATTGTGTGTGCCTCTGCCTGGCCCTTTGCCCTGTCAGTGCCATTGCTCACATCACATTTCTGTTGCTGCCTGGGTGAGAGCAAAAGGCATTTCTGGTGAGCCCTGGAGGTCTGCTTCAGATGCTGCTGGTGAAAGGTCTCAGGGTGAACAACAGCAGTGACATGGAGTCTCTGTGTTTTATCCTCTAGTAGCTCTTGAGGGAACATGTTCCTGACAGCAAGGAGTCTGCTTGGATCTCAGCATAAAAGTTCCTTCCTCGAGTATGGGAAATGACTATTCCAGATCATTCTGTCAACAAGGGAGAATGCACGGTTGAATATAAAACTCACTTTTTCTCCCCCTTTAAATATGATGATTTCCAGTAATGGTGTGAGGAAAAAAATAACTGTTATGTCACAACAACTGTAGCATGTGGTTTGTCACACAAAAGGAGGAAAGAGTACATGGTTTGAGTCTGAATTCTGTACTGTCACATCATTTAATACATTCTTCAAAACAGAAAACGACTCATTTAATGTGAGTTAAGCCTGTGCTTGGCAACCTGGAGAGAGGGTGGGGAAGGAGAAGGGAGAGGCAGTCAGGACATAAAACCTAAAGGAAACTGAATGTAAAATGTTCTCTTGGTGAATCTGGGCTAGATCTCATAGTGCTTGTATATCTCAAAGGTCCCAGAAGAGTTTTTCAGTAATAAAACCTGCGTGACTGAGTTCACCTACTTATGTGGAGCCCAATTCACCATCTGGCATGAAGGGAAATGCCACATCATTTTTCTGGGAAACGTGCTTCTGATACTTTTAATTTAGCCTGTTTTGCTACAGGGTGTGCTTAAGATAATGATAATGATCTTTCCAGCCTCTGTCTGCCAGAGCATTTATTCCCAGCAGATCCGGTTAGCAGTAGATCTTAGCTTTCAGTCCTCTAAGGTTAGCAGGAATTTGGGCATTTTTGCTGTGAATTGCAGCTGGGATCCACAGCCAGGTCATGCCAGGATTGTGCACATTTCTCTGCCTCGATGAATTGTACATGAGTCAAGCAGCAGACAGCTGCTGTGCAGAAGCCATTCAAAGTCTTTCTAGGAGCCAGATGTACTGTCTTGTCTATGGATTTCTCCGAAAGCAGCATTTTGGAATATGAGGACTGTGATGGAGTTCATCAATTATCTCACTTTCGAGTGTTTTCCAGGACTTACTCTTCCATTACAATGGGGAATCCTGACACAGGAAGCAGAGATGGCTTTTTCCATGCACTTTTTATTCTTTAATCAGGCAATGAACACATTTTTAAGTATCAGACGATGAGATAAGAGGCCTGTGGACTGCTTGCCATCTGAACTTCCAGAATTCGTCTTACTTGGCTCCATCACTGATTACACTCCCTGGAACTGTCCAAAATAGCCAGGACAACAAAACAGACTAGGTTAATGCTTTTAAATAGCCCCAAAATGCACTCAGACATGTTGCAATTTGAAATCCCAGTGGACATCAGTCCTGGTCTGAACTCCTTGCATAAAAGATAATGGTCAGCAAAGGAGTCCAGACCACAGTGGTGTGTGGGGCTGCTCAGGCTGTTGGTGTGACCCTGCTCCAGGACCTGGTCACTGTCTCCTGTCCCATGTGAGGTGAGTGGCTGATGCCAGTCCTGTGGCAGTGCAGAGCTGCTCACATCCATGGGAGTGACACTGGTGCAGGCACCCATCTGCCAGCCCATTGTGTCCTCAGAAGTGGGGCCAGGGATCAGATAACAGAGAACAACCTGCCTTCTTCCTGCTCTGGCCAAAGATGAAAGTGTGCTGATACAGGCAGGGAAGGAAGCTGGCATGGCTGGTGCCTGTGTTGTCTTTGTCCTGGGGGTGAATAGACAAAACCGTTCTCCTGCACTGCTTTCGGGCAGTTATTTCCAGTCTGTGGGTGTTCAGTCATCAAATAAACCCTTGGGTTGGTGTTCTGGGACTGTGTTTCCACTCAGCATAGCTGGCTGTCAAAGTGGGATCGTGTGTTCCAAGGACTTGACATCATTTTTGCATCCTTATGAGGGAAATTGGGTTGTTTGACCTCAGCTGTGTATACTGAGCCACCTGTGCAGAAACTTGCCAGCAACGTTCTGCCTTAACCTCTTCAGGCTGCTTGTCCCCAACCCTGGTGATGTGCATTTTGGTACTGGCACCCACTGACAGGACATCAGGGCAGCTGATCAGGGGGACAGTTAAATCAAGAATAATGAGGTTTTTTCTCAAGCCTTTATTATCTGACTTTCAAAGCTCTTGGCACTTGTGTTTCTCACATGATTTTTTGATCCTTAATGTAATTCTCCACCTGAGAATGAGCTGGTGGAAAGCTGGTGTGACTCAGGTGCCTGGCAGGAACTTGTGAAGCTGCCATCACATGTGTGAGTTTCTGACATCTTTTATCTTTTCTGTCATCCCTGAGGTGTTTGATTTTATCTTCCATCTTCTTTTCCCACGTTTTCTACCATTTCTCCCTATCTCTCTGTCTTTTCTCTCCATCCTTTACCTGAACAAACTTTTTCCCAGGTAGAGGCTTGACTTGTAATGCTAGAGGTTGGCTGCTCTTTTTTCTTCAGAGAAGTGGGACAGAAGATTGGACTTTACTGCTGTGAAAATGCTGAACTGTCTTCTCACCTGCTGCTTGGTGGCAGGTTGTTCCTGAGAAGCAGAGTTATCACAAAAATCAGTTTGTAAAATAGAAAATGCACATTCAGTGCATGTATTGAATTTGACCCAACATTGTGAGGTCTGGCTTCTTGCAGAGAAAATTGCAGTTTTCCCTACAATTGTAGAAAAAGAGATCTTTGCAGTACACAGTCACAGCTCTCCTCTTCATCCACAACTCCATTTAGGAATTTTAAAAATTACTGTAGCTGATGGAATCCTCGCTCTGGGCTACTCAGCTCCAAACTCCCCCAGTTCTGAGCTTTGCCAGATCTGAACATCAGTGGGATACCACAGTGACAGACCCACAGGAGTGCGGTTGGGCAGCCACGATGAATAGCTAAATTCATATACTGAAGAGCTATTTATAAGTGATTTATTGTGTTTTCTCGGTGTTGGGCTTGGCAGTGGCTGCAGAAAGGGTTTTTGTAGCTTTCAGCTGTATGGTTACCACAGTGTGGTTGTTACAGGGCCGAGCTGTTTCTGGTCGTTGGCACCAGCCATCATTTGCATGCACAGTCATGGCAACTGCACATACAAGTCAGAAATTGCTTTCCAATGTGATGGGGTCCATAGGTTTTGTATTAAAATCTGGCACAAAGCTCCCCGGATCGAAAGAGGCTGTCTCTGAGAAGGCTCAGGAGGCAGAACTGAATTTATTTCTTTATCATTTGCAGGTATCGGTTTACAAAGTGATTATAACGAAGTCATTACTATTTTATAACTCCTGTAACTCCACTGTGAGCTGGTGTTTTAAATTGCATTTGTACTCTTAAAAACTGGCCCTGCAGTCCCCTGCTCACAGGATGAACACAACCAGACACATCCAAAACCCACTGTCATTGTACAAGAGTGACAGCAATGATTTAATATCCCCCTCCCCTCTGCCTTCTTCTGACTGTTTCCCTTCCCCTTATCACTTTCCTGGCCAAAATTTTAACTGGTGTGAAAACCCCTGTGGCAAAAAGTAAAGAACATTGTACATATATTGGAAACACTTGGCACCTCTGGGCAAGAAACCTTCTCATTGATTTGGCTGGTGTGAATATACAGGCTTTGATCTGCTAATCCCTTTAAATCTTAAATTCTGTGACACACAGGCTCAGGATTTTTCAGTGGGCATCCAAAACCACGTATATCACATGTGCTGAATTCACCAGTTGTGTTTTTCTCTCTTGATTTGAACAGGCTGCTGAACAATAATCAGATAAAGCAAATCATGAGAAGATCCTTTGAAGATCTGGAGAACCTGAAATACCTGTGAGTTGGTAGCTCAATAGTTTCTTAACCACTTAAAAATTTAACAACCCACTTATAATTTTTGCCAGTCAAGGACATATTTTTTGTGCTTGGAGTTCCTGTATGTTAATGTCATTGTCAGAAGTATAAAACATTGCCCTTGAATCCAGTCAACAAGCTCTGGTTTGGGTTGAGATTCATTGCTGTTTCCTGTTTATTTTTAGAACACAGCTGCTCATCAGTTGGCCTAATGCTTTTTCCTTTCTCTCCTTTTGAAAGCTACCTTTACAAAAATGAAATTCAGAGCATCCAGCAACATGCCTTCCGTGGGCTCCATTCCCTGGAACAGCTGTAAGTACAGATGAGCCTTGTTTGCTGTGTTTCCAGATGTAGAAAGTACCAGATGCTTAGCAAGGGGTTGGATGAAGCTTCTGTCTGATCATCCAAATCTGCCAGGCTGCACTGGCTTCCTCTGAAAACAGTCAGTCCCAGTACTGGTTTTGGTTAGTAAATACTGAGGTCTCTTCCTACTGATATCCCATAGGGTGCTGGTTTAGTTTCTTCTTTATCCAAAACTTTGCTGGGAATGAATGGATGGAGTGCAAAATGAGTTGGGGCAGACAGGTATCTGTGGGAGTACCAGGATGGTGATGCTCACAAGCTGTAAAGCATCTGGAAACTGCAATGGGGAAAGGGGATGGATCCAAACAAAAAAAGGAATTTACCTTCCCTCAAGCTGTGTGGCACTCTGTGATGAGTCTGGGATGAAGGGAGCCTTGTGTGTTTTTCTGGCAGCTGGATTCTGTTACAGTGACACTCTAACAGTCCTTATTTGCTTCCTTTCTGTGTATGGCAAAACTGTGCTGTTTATTTAATCAAAGAAGTTTTGTTTTTTAACTCTTAGTGCTCCATGCCCAAGATGAGATGGGCAGACTGAGGTCTGACTCTTCTGAAGAGTCTTGCTAAATGGGGATTGGATTTTTCATATCAGGGCCATCTTATATTACCTAAATGTGTGTGAATACACATGGGCTGGTGGAGAGAGGGTGAGCTTGGATATTTCAATCATAGATACATAGAATGGTTTGGGTTGGAAGAGACCTTAGAGATCACCTAGTTTCAACCTCCTGCCGTGGGCAGGGACACTTCCCACTAGACCAGGTTGCTCCAAGGCATGTCCAGCCTGGCCTTGAACACTCCCAGGGGTGTGTCAGCCACAGATTCTTTGGCCAACCTGTGCCAGGGCCTCACCACCCTCACAGGGAGGAATTTCTTCCTAATTATTTATTCTTCCTATATATTTGAAGTATAGGAATTATTTGCTTCATTGAAGAACAGACACTAAAGTTGAAACCATTCTGATTCATGGATTGTTCCCAACAGCAACATTTATAGGCCTGGAATGTAAGTAAGGATTTTGCTGTAAAAGGGATGGAATCCAGCTTGTTCTCCAGGCTGACAGCAGAAGTGGACAGAATATAATGGGAAGTTTCAGGCAAGCCTAACAATAGGCTTGTGTGTGTAAAATATGGTTTTTCATCAGCCAGCTCAGCAAGGATGCCTGGAAGAAAATATAGGAAGCCAAAACTGGCTCTAAGCTGAGCTTAGAGAGCTGATGCTGGCAGGAGGAATATTTTAACAATGAGCCTTCCAGACTTGATGTCACGAATAAAAGAAAAAAACAAACCCAACAAAACTACAAAACCACAAAACCAACAAACAACCCGCTGAAAGTCCCATCTGTTTTCAGTCTCAGGCAGGCATAGTTCCAGAAGAATTAGCTTTGCTCAAATCCTACCCCATTTTCCTGTCCCCCACAAGCCAGCTTTTCAAGAAAAAGTATAGCCCGATTGATAGACAGTATCAGATGGTTTTCTCAAGGTCCAAAGCAATTTCTGCAGACATCTGAGACTGATTAGAGCACGTACATCTCTTCCCCACTGTGACCCTCCAGTGCAGCATCTGAGTCACCATCTCCCAGTTTGTGCTCTGAGACTGGACCATTTATCATGAATCCTTCCATTACAAATCAAACAGCCATGTGGAGGCTTAAGCAACTATTTCTCAGTGCAGTCAGCTACAATAGCAGAATGAGTATTTCTAGATCTGTGATTAATCTGTGTCTGCTGTGAAATTTATGCCTGTGTAAAATAAGAGGGAAGAGTTTGGGCAACTTTGGAACCATATGAAATGCATCTAAAGGTCAGGAACATGTTAGTTGTGGTGGTGAATGAATAGCTCCTGGGAACAGGGAGTCTCAGGTACTGTGGTGAGTTGCTCTGCAGATCCCAGGTTTGATTTGCTGATGACACAAGGTCTCCCAGGCAGGTCACACTGGAGATTTTAGTGGAATTAAAAACATAAAATTGTACTAGCAAGAACTGGACTGCTCCTGTTGATGTGCCATTTAGATCCAAGGGTTCCAGGTGAGTGCACCATCTCTGTTTCTGGAGGCTGTGCCTTCCCTCCTTGCCAGCCCCACTGCAGCCATTCAGAGATGTTTCTGCTCTGGCTGGGTGGATGCACATGCTGGGACCCCTGTTAGAATCACAGACAAATGCAGGCTGGAAAAGACTTTTGGATGTCTCCAGTCCCAGCTTCAGCAAGGACCAATTTCAAAGTTTTGTCAGCTTGTTCAGGGCCTTTTTCTACTCATTATGCACTCAGAAGTGTTGCAGTTTGTAGACTGGGAACAAGTGCCTTTTGGTAAGGCCATTTCTTCTCCCTCATGATTCACGAATGTGTTGGGAAAGGCAGAAATGGTTCTTGTACAGTGCCTGGGTGGGACCAGCTGCTGCCGACCCTCCATGGGCAGTAGTTTTCTCCTGACCCTTAGCAGTGCAACAGACTGTTCACAGTGATGGTGTTCTTGGTCTTCAGGGATAAGCAAATCAGCAAATCTGTCCTTTTTTCTGACCATGTTTTAGTGTATTAAGAGAGAGAGTAAATAATTGACAGGATAGGGAAAAGCCATGTTGGCCACTGTGTTTGCATCTGGGAGGTGGAGACACTGGTGGGTTCTGGCTTCTCAATATCTGCCCTGAGACAGCGTGGTGATGGGGGGTCACTGGTGGATTGATCTGGGAAGATCTGTCTTTTAAATTGCAATCTGTGTGATTTCTGTGTGATAGGTACCTGCATTTCAACAACCTGGAAAGTCTGGAGCTGGAGACTTTCAGTGACCTGCCTAAACTTGAAAGGCTGTAAGTAAAGATGGGACATTTTTTGGGAGTAAGAGGGTGAGGAGAAGGGGGAAACCCCCTTCTTTTTGTGTAATACTTTTGGTATCATGAAGTGTGATCTTCAAAATGGAGAAAAATGCAAACAGAAACTTCTTTAAAGAATGAGATTTTACATACTTGCCAAGTAGACAGGTGATGGAGGGATGTGAAGGAAATTTCCCATTTTCTGGTATGTTCAGGTTTCTGTCTAAACATGGGTAAATCTGCCAAAAGCCCTAGAGCTGGCCAAGCCAAGTGAAATTTTATTCTGACCATAAGGTCAGCAATATTAGTCACTGTTGGGCAGAGCATGCAAAAGAAAAAGAGTGTGGAAAAGGGATAAAGTCAGAAGAAAATCTAACAAGAAAAACATGCATCCTTCTTGAAAGCAGTAAGGAAATGGAGTTCTGTCTCTCCTGCTCCCCAGGATTACTTCCAGTAGTAATGTAGCCACTAGGACAGCAGACCATGTGGGTTCCCATTCCGTGGAGAAACCAACAGACCCTCCCATGCTCTGTGGAAATGTGCCTCAGATGCATATGTGCCAGGGAAATAAAATTGTAGGATCCCACACCCTTAGGAAAATTCAGACCTGGATCAGTGCATGGCTGATCTCAGTCACTGTATTTGATCCAATAAAAATGCTGGATTTAAATTTTAAAGGAAGGTTTGTGAGCCTGGTTGAGTCAGGAACCAGGCTGAACTCAGGGGCACACATGTGTGCAGACACTTGCACTCAAACTCTGCTGCTTTTGTGTTCTTTCCTGTTCCACCATCTACAAAATTTGCTTCATATCTTTTATCAATGACCTCTTATTAGTTTTACATGTAACCACCATAACTAAATTTCCCCACCCTTATGGGAATGGGAAGGTAATTATCCCATCTTGGTCCCCACTGTTGAATTTTTCTGCTATCAGGGTTTTTCCCTAAAATCTGAGAAGTGTTATCTCTGTGCCAAAACTCTGAAAGTGAGAATTTTGCTCTGTTTTGTTCAGAGATAAGCCGAGCTTAGGCAGCTGTTGTCTGAACTAATTTCACTCATGGTTAATAACTACTCTGAGTCATGATTTGTCTAACATCTCCTGGAGCCTTATTCCAATTGCTGCCCTTGTAAAATTGTCATGTCATCTGCAACAGGGAAAGGAAAGGTCCCCCTGGAGCTGACCCAGTCACAGAAAACAGAGGGCGTGTCTGTCTGTGGGGATTTCATGCCCCTTCCCTTTGCAGAGAAGCTTTAGGGTTCCAGTTTAAGACTGTTACATCACATCTTGAGTCACCATTTCCAACCCACACCCACTCTCCGCTTTGGCCTATTGCATTGTACCCACAAATGGGTGAAATTCCTACAGCTCATGGAAACAAACATGAAATCTGAAAAACTAAGCTGTGCTTAAAGTGGGTCCTGACCTGGGATGTTGTCACCCGCATAGTGCAAATACTGAATAATGTTTTGGCATGGCTCCTCCCATTTCAGATTCTTGCACAACAACAAGATTTCCAGGATTCATCCAGGGACATTCTCTCAACTGGAATCCCTCAAACGGCTGTAAGTAAAAAACATTGCCTGCAAAGAGCACTTGTTTATCTTTGATCAGATGGCCAGGACCTGAGGAAGAATGTGCCTGGTTGGCAAAGCTTTTAGTTGTTGCACTTTTAAGGCCACTGCTAAGTTTATGAAACAGCTTTGATTGGACCTGAAAGCTTATTTAACCAGTTAGAAGTTTCTTTATGCTGGTGTCTAATTATAATCAGCTTAGAGCTTAATAATGCCACAGGAATGAACGTTCCTGGAAAGTTTTCACAATGGTTTGACCCCATAAAACATCCTTGAAAAATGTAGAAACTCGAGGTCACAGATATGACCTCGATCATGTCTGTAGATCAGTATCTAGGCTTGTTTTCTAGATTGAAAATAATCAGAGTGGTGCCAAGGTGCATGATTCTCCTTCCATGCAGGAATTCCCCAGTGTGTTATTCCTACATAACCTGGCTGTTTCTTAAGTTTATTTCTTTCTTGCTTAAACCCCCAGAGCTTTACTTTGGTTTTATGATCTCTGGAAAAAAGTTCTATGATGTGTTTGGGGGAAAAATTGCTAAAGGTAAAGAATTTTGGTGTCCTGCCATGATTTTCAAATGCAGTAAAATAATGTGTTTCTTGCTGCAGCCCTCAGTGATTTCTGCAAGCAGGTAAAATGCCTCACTGCTCTATTTAACAGGGAATACCTTGTGAAATGCTGTCTGCAGATGTCAGAGAAAAAGACGGGGTGCCTATAAAATGTCCTGTCATGGTCTTATGTGAAATCTCACATTCTCAAATATGGGACCCTGAAAGTATTAGACCTTTCTTCCATGTTGGTTTGTTTTTTGGGTTTTTTTCTGATGGCTCAGACCCATCGATTGTAAAACTGTCAGTGGGGAAGGAGAAATAAACTAATCCCCCTGTAGTCCTTATTTATCCTTATGGATAGCACTGCTTGTAGGAATGAGGTCAGTGGAGGGAAGAGGATGGGTGCACTGGGAGGTCACTGGAGCTCCTTTCCACATGGTTCAGGCTTATGTTGCAGTAATAAAAGTTCTTATAGTTGTGCAGAAATGCTACAACCTCTCACAGCTGGTCACAGAAAGGGACGGATCTGATGCACACATAAAACAAGGGGGAGTTTTTTGGAGCTGAAAGAGAATGGAAAGCTTGTAACAGGGCAGTGTTATCTGCTGTTCTTACAGAATTCAGTAAAGGTTGAAATCTCCACCCTGGGGGAAAACCCAGTATTTCAGTGCCTCTCTTTGCTTCAAATTAGGCAAAAAATTCATAATCCAGTTTAACTAAATGATTTTCTTTTGAAACTGGAATGGCTGATGGGTAAATTTTAGTTTTTCAATTAAATCCTTCTCCTTGGATAAGCATCCTATTTAACCATCATGGGAATGAGATATCTCAGATTTTCATTTGGGATATCATGAAATGCAGGGAAAAACACCCAAGTGATCCCTCACTCTGGAGGACTGTTCCCCTCCTGTGTCCTGGTCTCCAGGAGGCAGCACAGCAGTCAGAGGGTGGGAAATGAGCTGCTTTTTCCTTGGTCTTGCAGGCGACTGGACTCCAATGCCTTGTTTTGTGACTGTGACCTGATGTGGTTGGCTGAGCTGCTGAAGAAGTATGCTGAGCAGGGCAGCATCCAGACAGCTGCCACCTGTGAGGCTCCTCGGGACCTGCACGGCCGCTCCATCGTCACCTTGACTGCCCAGGAGTTCAACTGTGGTGAGTGAGGCTAAACCCCTCCACTGGCCACCCTCAGCCCATGGAGTAGGGCTCTGGTCTGGGAAGTGCTTCCTCCAGCCCTTTTAGTCCCTCTCCCCCATCCCATCATCCTGCTTTCTCCCTCCTTTACTGCTGAAATGAGAAAATCCCAGTGTGGTTGCAGGAGTTATTGGGATAACACAGAGAAAGCTGACAGTCGCAGTGGGGGTGTTAAAGGCAACTCTGTTTTGGCTTGCAGGTGTTGTCTTGCTTTGTTAGAGTAGGGCTGATAGGGGATCTGCTGCATCAGTGGCTAAACAGTAACCAGAGGAAATATCCCACATTAGGCTGAACACTGGGAGAGCTGCAGTGGTTGGAAACACAACTGGAAACCTGTGTGAGTGCATGGTAGATATGTAGCTGTGTTTGACTTTGGTGTAGTGTACGGCATTTGTTAGGGCATTATTCTTTAAATTTAGAATTTTAAATTAGGTTTTGTTCTGAAAAATTCCGAAGTCCAATATTTTATCTAGAAAAAGGCAAAACTCTGATTTTTAAGTGGAGGTTAGCACAAAGGTGGTTCTGGTTCCCTGGTCCTTTGCTGCTGGTAGAATAAGTTTGAGAAGTTCCCACTCACCTGGGCTGGCCATGAGCAACTCGCCTGGATATACCAGTCCAGCTGTGGATAGCCATGCTGTGAGTCAGATGTGTGAGCTCAACTGGATTTCGAAGAGCTCTCCCTGGAATTCAGTTTTATTCCTATGATTTCCTTAGGTTTTTTTCTGGAAAATCTTGACCATTTCACAGCTTAATTTAGGGCACAGCCATGCAAAGAGTTGAATTGGCACAAACGGGTCTGTGACCTCAATGGAGCAGGGAAGAGGAAGGGAATAGGGAAAGCAGCTGGGAACACATGGAGTGGGATCTGCTGTGAGTGGCTGTGCCTGACACACACCCGGTGCCACAGTACAGCTGTTAGTGCAAATTTGTTCTGGTTTAGGCATGGGCTCACAGTGGGATGTCTGTCAAATTAGCCAGAGCACCTGGTGGGAAGATTTTGCTGGCATTAGGTTTTCATGCTGGTGTTGTGCCAGCTGGGAAAGACAAATGATCCATAATTCAGCACAGAGCTCTAAGGATGCAGGCAGCTGATATCTGAGTCGGTCTGAAAGCTGCTGGCACCAGTTAACCCTCAGCTTGGAGCAGATGTGAGCCAGGGGTGCAAACCTGCACTGGGACAGCATTTTATACTCTAGGGCTCTGTTGGGTTTGGTCAGTGCTGGTGTTTCCTTTGGGGATTAGCTGATGAGCCATTAACTTGTGGTCTAAGGAGGAAGGACACTGACCTTCCACTGGAGGAGGTGGCTGGTTCTCAGTTTTAAGGAATAATCCAACTGGTTTTAGTGGATCACTGGTGAGCCTGCAGATATGTTAAATGGTTAAGAATTCTCTGAACCAAAAACAAGCACTCCAAGGCTTGTACATAAATTCCTCCCTATTTTAGCACGTCCTTTCAGTGTTTAACTGGCTTAGTGCTTGAGTACATCTTAAAGTGAAAAGGCTTAGCTGGATAGGGATTGGCTGGTGAATTAGGGACATAATGAATGAAATCCTGTCGGGAGGGAAGTGGTGTGCTATGCAGGGAGCTGGCACTGTCTGCAGGTGGAACAGGCAGTTGCTGAGAACAGCAGGCTGCCAGGGACAGAAAAACAGCCCAAGTGAGGATGCCACTGACTTCTTTGCTTATTTTGGGGGAGACAGGGACCAACTCTTGGGGCAACTATAATAAACCAATGTCCAGCCAGGTCTGTTTTTCTCAGTGCTGTGGGAGGTGCTGATCCTCTGCCCACCATACTGGGAATAGAAACAGTCACTTCAATTCTCCGGGGCTTTTAGTGGGCTCAGATGAATGATGCTATTCCCTCATGGCATTTGGTGTTAGTGAGAAGTTTTGGGGTGGCTCCAAGGGGATGCCATTGTTCCTGGGGCTCTGCTGGTGCCCGTTTGCTGTGGCATTGCAGAATGGGTGTTGTGTGACCCATTATCCCCCAGTTGGGCTGGAGGTGGATTTGTGCTGCTCTGAACTGGGTTGTGTTCAAACGGTGTTTTGCAGAGAGGCCTCGAATAACCTCAGAACCCCACGATGTTGATGTCCTCTTGGGAAACACAGTTTATTTCACCTGCAGGGCGGAAGGCAATCCAAAGCCTGCGATTATTTGGCTGCACAACAAGTAAGTCGCACGCAATGAGCCCTGGGGTGGCAAAGGTTTGCAAGCACTGAGCTCTTCAGTGCCTGCCTGTAATTACAAAAGCTGTTTCACACTATGTTAAAAAAAAACCAAAAAAACACACCAGAAAAAAGAAATGGCTGTTCCATGGGTTGTATTTACCTTCCTTTTAATAGCATTCTCTGGTGACCACGTAATCTGAGTTGTGTTTTCATCTGCATTTGAAATATTTCATCTGCTTTTGTAATGGATTCCAAGAGCTTATAACTTTCCTATAAACATGCTCTGCAGGCTGAAAGCAGTTGTCTTTTGATCAGGAAAAGAATAAAATTAGTGTTTCATGTTGCTCTAAGCCACCATGCTTCTCATTTGTTAACTGCTGAATTGCTTCTAGTCTCTAGGTTTTTCTCACTAAAGGCTGATTGTGCTGGGGAATAGTTTTTGGTTTTGTTTTTTTTTTTCCAAAGAGAAAAATCGCTGTGCTGCACTGAAAGACAGAATTTGCAAATCAGTGTATAGGTTATCCTTCTGTGCAGCAACACTGAAAAAATACATGGCTGTGCTAGATGCCAAAGTGTTCTGGGAAATGCTACACAATAAAATGTTCTGTGCTCAAGCAACTGCCCACTGTGGAAGTGAAGTTGCATTGCTGCTTTACGAGCTTCTTGTCTGGTGTAGCCTGAGCAGGGCTCGGTTATTAATAAAAATGATCAATGTGTGCTTCTTCAGCAAACCCCCCACCAGGCAGAGTTTCAGCCCAGAGCAAAAGTTTATGGCTGAGTTAAGTCCCCCTGGAAGGAAGGTTTTGTTAGGGAAATGCTGGCAGGCTCCCAAAGACAGCATTGTAAGAGGGGTAATGATAATAAATGTTCCACAAACGAGATATGACTGGAGTGAGGAGACATCAGGGGAATTAAATAAATGCCCAGCAAGCATATTAGTTTGCATAGTGGGCTCAGCCTTTGTCCTAGGGGGAGAAAGGTCCCTTCTCCCTTTTCAATCATCTGCAGCCATCCAAGATTCCTTCGTGCTGGGACAAATGGGATGCAGCACTGGGACCTTCTGCCACAGGCTGGAATCCAGGAGTCGCAGGTCAATGCAGAAAGAAGGAAGATGTTTCACAGCTCTTGGGCTGGGTTGGAGTCCAAGCTGTGTTGGGGTCCTCTGGTGACTTACTCAGAGGTTTTTGCTCCCCTGAGGCCTTAGAGCCTTGAGTTTGAATAGAAATGGCTGCACACAATAACAATATTATTTCATTATTATATTTGCACTTAGTAAGTAATGAGAACAGGCTTTCCAGGCCAAGATGCCCTGACAATAGCAGCGATGCTGTGGCATGGGAACAGTGTGCTCTCCTGATGGACTGTAAATGTTGTATGTAATCAGTGGTGAGAGAAAAAGCAGCTCACCAAGGGAGCAAATCGGAGCTGGAGCTGCAGTTCAGTGCTGTGAATCATAACTTTTGCTGTAAATTTCATGAAGTCTCAGGATGCCTCCAAGAAACATCAACTTAGTGCAATGCTAGCAAAGCCCCTGCACCTCTCAGCAGCTTGACAGGGACCACCAGTCTTTATTCCTTTCAAATTTTGCCTGTTTGTGGCTGTTTTTCAGTAATAAGATAGACATGAAAGATGACAACCGCCTGAACCTGTTGCAAGATGGTACCTTGATGATCCAGAATACCAAGGAGTCGGACAAAGGCGTCTACCAGTGCATGGCCAAGAACATAGCTGGGGAGGTCAAGACGCAAGAAGTCGTGCTGCGCTATTTTGACACCCCATGTAATTGAGTTTTGTGTGCCCTTTGATGACCCATCTGGGTTGGGCATGGGAATGGAGCTAAATCAGTGTCAGTCCCAGCTTTGTATGGGCCAAGATATTCTTGGTGAGCTGGGGGAGAGGGAATCTAGGAAAGTAATGTGTTTGAGAGTGGTCTGAGCTTAGGGGGTTTCTTCATTGTAATGGGAAAAGGAGGATTTAGAGACTGAAAGTATTTTGGGCCTGGGGATGGAGTTTGAAGTCTGGGATGAATTCTGCAGCACAGAGTTATCAGGGGTGAAGGAGACATGGGAAAGGGGATGCTCCACACTAGGAGAAAGATTGTGAGGAGGTGGTGGGAAGACCTGGCTCTTGGGGTACCACTCACAGTGAGGATTTGGAGGTTTGGGAAGAGCCAGGTGACTTTTAGCTGGGCTACATGAGGGAGTCCAGTGCAATTTCTGCCCATGACTGAGCAGGTAGCAGAGCTGCTTTCTAAAGCCCTCATTTCCTTCCAGCCAAGCCCACTTTTGTGATCCAGCCACAGAATACTGAAGTGCTCATTGGGGAAAGTGTCACCTTGGAGTGTGGGGTCTCTGGGCACCCCCACCCTCGCATCAGCTGGACCCTTGGCACGGGCTCTCCTTTACCACAAGATTCCCGTTTCACTATCACCAGCTCCGGAGGGCTCTTCATTCAGAACGTCACCTTCTCAGACCAAGGGCAGTACAACTGCAATGCCAGCAACTCCGAGGGGTCCATCCAGGCGACAGCAAGGATCATAGTGCAAGGTAAGGAGTCCCAGGCTGATTCTGTGATGTTCTGTGGTGTTTCTGGGGCACAGTGTTTGGTTAGTGGGGTGTATTTAAGACCAATGACTGGTTCTGAGTTTGATTCCTGAGTGTTTCCTCCTGCTCAGTTGTTGCTTTCCTCTCCAGATTCTCCCAGGTTTCTCGTCGTTCCCACTGATCAGACAGTAACTGAGGGACAAAGTGTGGATTTCCCCTGCTCTGCTGAGGGTCACCCTCCACCTGTGATTACCTGGACCAGGGCAGGTACTGCCTCACTTGAGTCGTGGTTGCTCTCTCCCATGCCATCATCTATGGGATGTGGGTGGGAACAGCTCAGTTGATGGTCCAGGGTGGTGACTTGCAGTGGTGGCACAGGGCAGATGGTGATCAGCACAGGCCTGGTCACACTAGGAGGTGTGTTGCAGATCACCAAGGATGATATTGAGCACTGGGAAAACAGCATCTTAGGTCTTTGACACACAAAATCAGAAGGAAGGAATAGTCTAGTTTTCATCAGTATGAAACCTGTGGAAAGCCTCAAATTTCCTCCTGCAATGACTTCCTACCTCCTTCCTACCTACCTTCCTACCTCCAGTGAGGTCTGGACACTCCAAGTCAGTGGGTATCATTTGGGTTGGAAAAGACCTCTAAGATCAGCAGGTTAACCCAACCACTAAACCATGTCCCTGAATGCCACATAACGTTTTTTGGAACACTTCCAGGGATGATGGTTCCACCACTTCCCTCAGCAGTATCACCATATGCCATCTCTCTGTCATTGTCATTGATTTGCTGCTCTTGGGGAGCACGTTGCAGAAGAGCACCATTCACTGCTGGCACATCCTGGAGTTTTCTTCTAGCTTAGGAAAAAGGACTTTGGGACAACAGGTGGTGGTGAACTTTTAAAGTCTCAAATAATTGTTAGTGCTGGCTGCACTGAACTGATCTCATCCAACACTTTCTGGGACAGAAGCCAATAATGCTTGGCCCAGAGGTCCTCCAACTTTTCCTTATGCTTCACAAGCCGTAATTAATGGTTTAGTGCTGTGGAGAATTCATGGGTATTGTATTCCAGCTTCCACAGCAATGGCCCTGACACGGAGTTAAGAAGGACCAGCTGAAATTCTGCTCTGCTAGCATGTTCTCCATCTCCTTTAACCTGTTTTCCTCCACTTCTCAGAAAATATATTGTAGAGATGTGGAAAGGAACACGGTGACAAGAAGCAAGATTAATACCTGCTTTTGAACCAGGTTTTCACTCAGCAATCCAAAAATTAAAGATCAACCAGGCTTTGCAATGCTTTCACATGTTCAAAGCAAGACAAGAGAAGGACAAGTGAAGGAGCATTGCTTGTCTCAAAGCCACTTTTGACAGTGTGTGGGGATTTTGGTATCTGAGATGAATAAATAGAGCCCTTATTTGAAAGAAGAAAACCAATTTGCTAAACTGAGAAGTTTTAATAATTTTATTTGTGTTTGGTAAAGCAGTTTATTTTTCAGCTGTTCTTCTGAAATAGAGAACATATTGAAACAACAGTTTCCAAGCCAAAGGAAATCAAAATAACAAATCCAAAAAGACAGTTCTAAATGTTTCTGTTTATTTGATGAAACAGCTAGTTTGAATAATTGAACACTTTCTTGCTGTCCATCATGTGCCACTAAACCTGCAGGTTGCACTAAGAAAATATTTAGGAGGAAGGAAAAAGGGTTTCAGCTCCTTCGCAGTTGCTGAGACAGGATAACTCAGTCTAGTAAAGATGGTATTTCAGGGTGGTTGATGTTGGGAAGGAAATGAAATTGGTAACCATTGCACAGATCCCTCCAGTGATGGGATGAGAATGTCACAGAGAACCAACAAACTGTTTGTTTGCCCAGGTGGGCCTCTGCCAAACGACAGGAGGCACAGCATCCTCTCCACGGGCACCCTGCGGGTGCTGAGGGTGGCTCTGCACGACCAGGGGCAGTTCGAGTGCCACGCCATCAGTGCCATCGGCGTCAGGACCCTCCCGGTGCAGCTCTCGGTGACCCCACGAGGTAAACTGGGCATCAGGGCTGCCAAAAGTGTCATTAATTTAATGTTATGGTAAAATAGCACACGATCTGGCCAGGCAGGGAATTGCCCTGTTTCCTACGGGATGGGATTTTGCTTTTCCCCCAGAGCAGATGTCAATCCACGAGAGCTCCATCAGCTGGTGGGAAATATTAGAGAGGTTTGCAGAGTGTCAAGGTTTGTAAACTGGAATAAGCTGCTTCAGTTCAGGAGTTGTCATTAAGAAAATTATTTTGGTAAAGGAAAAATGGATAATTTACAGAGAGGTGTATTAATTAAATTCTTAGTAATATTTTTTTTGCTATTTTAAAATTTTGTCTTTCCTATGGAATTAATTATAAAATTCTTTTAAAAATAAAATATTCTGCAGAACAAAATGATTCTTTCTCAAGAACATTTAACTCTGGATCTGGATACTTTTGTCTTAAACATTACCAGGTCAGAGCTTCAACCTAAATTGAGATATTCTTTAATCAAGCCTCTTTAAAATACAAGTCACAAAGGAATGCTTTTGCTTAATTAAGCTTAATTTTTTTTCCTGAATCTTCTAAAGGTTTTGCTTAATTTTCTTTTTGTTTCCATGTAAATAATTCTAAATAAGCAAACTTCCCTGCTTGTTCACAAACATGTCAGGATTTTACTAGTGGCAGAATGGAGCAAATGGCACTATCTAGAAGCATTAAATTAGTGAAGCTTCAAGCACAGAATTCACAGTGTATTTTAAGACTACCATGATCAATATAATTATTAAATCTGTCCTGACTAACAGTTCCAGAGAGCCTCATCTGATGATGCCTGAATTGTCATGATCCCTGTTTCAGCTGGAGCATCTTTTCTAGAAAGCCTTTGAGTTAATGATTTTAAATGATGCAGCACATTCCTGTGTAATTGCCCCAAGTAAAGACTCAGAGGAGCAGAAAATAATGAACATAAATTACATAAATTAATGAACAGAGAGCTTGGTAGCAAGACAGAGAGCACGGGGTGAGCTGTCACCTCTCTGCAGATTCCTTTCAAGAGCAGGAGCAGCCCAGCCCTGCTTTACCTGTGCTGAAAGGCTTTACACTCAGATTTCTCTATTTTTCTTGGTGCATTTCTTGCCCTGGTGACTTTTTTCCCCTCTGTTTCACAGTGATACCGGTGTTCCTTCATCCCCCTCAAGATGTGGTGGCAGAGACAGGCCAGGATGTTGCCATTACCTGCACTGCCCAAGGAGACCCACGGCCCACCATCACCTGGGTCAAGGTATGTGGTGCTTTCACATCACTGGGGAGCAGGACAGGCTCCTCTGGGGGGCAATTCACAACTCTCTCCTTCAACACCTCTCCCAGCCCCACTAGTTACGTCAGTTTGTGCAATACACATGGGATAAAGACCAACATTTCCACTGATTTGGGGTTTTTAGAGTCTAAAAGAACATTGCACTTTCTCAGGCTTGAAGCCTTGCAATCCACATTCTCTTGTTCTTCCTTCAAAATGAGTCACTTGAATCCAGTGACATTCCAGTATGTTATAAATACTTGATTAACCATCCCTGGAAAAAAACACAAAAACAACAAGCCAACCAAACTGCAAATTGATTTTTTTCCCAAGTAGTTTGTCCTTATTTCCAGGATTCCCACTGGTGGTACTGGATGATACTGGCTGGGTCCAGCTTTGAGGGGACAAATCCATGATCCGTTGAATTCACACTGCAGCCTGGCTGCTCTTTTTAAGAATTAGGTGAATTTCTTCAGAGTTTTTTCCTGCTCTGCTGTGGTATACCCAGGCATAGAAAATGCTTGAACCTCAGTTACCCCACAGAGGTCTGGTGAGAGGTGATCTTGCAGCTTGCTTTGGGCTCCAGCCAACAGTGGGAGCAGAAGAAAAGAATCTGGGAGTGCAGCAGAGCAAGCATTAGGTTGGGACAGAACAGCAGAAAGATGTTAAGAAACAGGAGAATAAAGAAGTAAAACCTAAAGTCACTTCTGCCACCAGCCAGGCTGAGAAGTTGAGTTTGAGCGATGCTGTCAGAGCCAGCGAAAGCTGGTACCTGCAGCTCAAGGACAGCAAAGTGCAACAATTTCAGGTTGTCCCAAAACTGAAGAGATTTAGACTTAAATCTGTGCTGTGAAACTTCTGTGACATCGTCAGGGCAGCGCACTTGCTGCATCCAGCCTGTCTGTGTGGGGAGTCTGTGCCTTGTGGGGAGTGTCTGGGGTGGACCAGGGTGATGGAACCGAGCAGGGAGCTCCTCACCGTGGGTCCAGGCAGGAACAGGTGTCCTTGGATGGTCTCTGGTTTCTTTGGAAGAGCAATACTAACATCTGGTGGCCACATTTGTTCATCACAGCCAGGCCCGGGTTTGCTGAGCAGGCTGAAGGCTGGGATGGTGGGAAGGTTTCCATGCACTGACACATATTCTGTCTTTTGACGGTGCAACAGGAGGGTATCCAGATCACAGAGAGTGGCAAGTTCCACATCAGCCAAGACGGGACCCTCTCCATTCAGGATCTCGGCGTGGCTGACCAGGGCAGATACGAGTGCATCGCACGGAACCCCTTTGGCTTCACCTCCAGTGCCATGCAGCTCACCATCACTGGTATGGTACCTCCTCTGGCCCTTCTGGATCTTCTCCTGATCCCCTGCAAGGGGGTGCTGTGCTGTGTTGACATCTACACTTTGAAGAGATAATTATATAAGAAGTTATTTCTTTAGCTTCTTTGCAGACAGGTCCCTTGGGTCGGGGTTGCTCCCTTGTCAAAGCCCACGCACCTCCCAGCTGCCCCTCGCTGTTTTCTCAGCTGAGCTGCAGTTGCTCCCTGCAAAGCCAAAGGTCTTAAACCTCCTCCTGCAAGCCCAGCTGACAGTGTGCATTTAGTTATTGCCTCTGCTGGGAGGCAGAAACTTATTAAAATGTGCCAACATGCTCACAAATCATCATCTGGCCATAACCTTGTACACCAGAGGAGGGAGGAGCAGAACAACATTGTTGCTGGAAATACAGGGTTTTAAATGTTTGCTCATAGTATCATAGAATATCAGAATCACTGAGGTTGGAAAAGACCTCCAAGGTCATCAAGTCCAACCTTTGACTGATTACATTCATTGGGAATGGGAAATGAGTCTCTGGTTTTCAAGTTCTTGCCCTATGCATTAGGGAAGCTGTAATGGATAAGGAGTAACACTCTTCTGATGCTTAGACTGGAGGTCAGGAATGGAAATCATAACTCTTAGAGGGTAAGGAAGAACTGGCACGGGAAAAAACATCAGAGGCAAGCAAAAAAGTTTAAAATATAAGCAAAGGGCTGTTCCAGCAACAACCAGTGTGGATAGTGAGCTGCTTGGTAGGTGAGTTTAGTAACATTTAACATACAGGGGTTGTATGCGGGAAGCTGAAAATGGTCTGAAATTCCTTTGTTGTTTGAAGTTATTCCTGAGATATGTTCTGTGGTCCAGTCTCGATCAGTGCCTCATTTACCAGCTGGCTGTGGCATACACCAGTAGCCAAATGGGACTGGTTTGGTCAACTATGACAAAGGCCCTGGCATAAAAAATGCACCCTGCAGTAATTTTAAAGAATTCACGTCCTTATTTCTAAAGATATTCAAACAACAGCTTTGGGGTTCTTTTTATTTAAAATGATGTAGCAGATGTGTTCCCACTAACTTTGAACTATTTTTTAAAATCATAAATATCTATTAATTATCAATAATTAATAAGTGGCATGTTTCACAAACAGAAAATCAATGTATGAGCAATACATTTAAATTAATTTGTTAACTTTCAGAAGTACATTTCTACAAGGTAAATACATTATTTTGGGTTAAACCACTGTGATTTTTACATTTTCTTTTTCCAGTTTAACCACTGACTAAAACAGGCATTTATTTACAAAGCTCCACAGAAGAAAACTCTCAATATGTGTCCACAGACACCTCCTGAAAAAGTCACCTTCTCTTTCAGGCAGCTCATTCATATTCTTCAGAACATCTGTCCAAAAAAGTAAATTCATGGTGTTTATAATACAGATGGAAATGCAGTTTGACCTATGGGGCTTGTACTGGTACACAGGTTTTCTTGAGTGTGGAAGACCAATTAAATAGCAAAATTTAGGGTGTTTTGTTCTTTCTTTGTGCCTTGGAAAGCCACGGATGTCGGCAGGAGCGGTGACACGTTTGTAGCCACGTCGCTCCGGGAGGCCATCAGCAGTGTGGACCACGCCATCAACTCCACACGCACGGAGCTCTTCAGCAAGTAAGTGTGTGAAGTGCCTCAATCTCACACTTGAAGCAGAAAAGTGTTAAAAGACATGACAAATGAAGCTTTCCCAAACCTCATTTTATCATTGGCAACCTGCAAATGAAAGCCACGGTATTGTTTCGAGTGTTGGAGGTTGAAGCTGTACCACATAGGTGTAAGGGTGTGATGGAGCTTCACAACAGGTGTTTGGGATCCTGGGAAAATGAGATACAGGAATATCACCTCTTATGTCACTTCTATCTGCAACATACATTTTTGCCACCTGGAGCTGGTTCTGGTAGTGAATAGAAAAGAAAATAATCAGCCTAGTCATTTTATAAATGCAACTGAGTTTGCGTAGCATGAACAGAAATAATATTATAACAATCCTAACCATTTCCTCAATAAAAAATAACTCTTGAGTGAATGGTGATTCCTTCTTCTTCCACCCCAATATATGTTTCTCTTAAAAAGATGGATAATTTCTATTAAGCCCCAAACCCTCTGGGTTTTGGGTGTTGAAAAGTGAAAAATAAATTGCTATTGCAGAAAAAAAAACCCCAGAAATGCTGAGGGAATTAAATATGTGCATTTTCCTGAGGAAATATCCTTTCTTTAATCATCTACCATGTGCAGGCAAGTCCCATTTGGTCTTATGCACTAGTCTGGGGACCAAGCACCAGAGCAGGCTTAGAGCCTGAGTCTTGTGGCCTGTAGAGTCTCTTGCCATGAGCAGAGTTGATTAATTTTAATGTTCCTGCAACACTTTTAATTCCTGGAAACAGACGCCCCAAGACACCCAATGACCTCCTGGCTCTCTTCCGCTACCCCCGGGACCCCTACACCATCGAGACTGCCAGGGCAGGGGAGATCTTTGAAAGGACCTTGCAGCTGATTCAGGAACATGTGCAGCAAGGGCTCATTGTGGATATGAATGTCACAGGTAGGAGAGATTTCATTTCCCTTCTTAATTTTTGTGCAGAGATTGAAATGAAAACAATGATGTGTAGGCACCCAGGAAGTTTAAAGGTGTGCCAAAAATCCAGATAAATGTTGAATATATCAAGAAATGTGTTATTGTCTGGGTTGCAATTCTTTCTACATCTTGAGGTTTTCCTAACAGGTGGAAGTCTGGTCTTGTATTCACTTGATACTCAGGAAACTGTTTTGGTTCCCCATTTTGATAAAGGTTTCTTGGCTGCCTATGAAACCCCTAATATATAAAAGATATTTATCCATCTAAATCATAAAGGTGTACCTTTGTGGGTCTGAATTCAGATCCTCAGCAGCATGGCCCAAGATGTTTCCTGTCCTCCAAGTAGCAACAAGAAAAATTTGGGTGCTGTAACAGAGGAAGGGCGATGTCACTCCTTTGTCTCTCTAGTGCTTTGACCTCTTAGCTACAAACTCAGATGGGTTGTAACCACTCAGGTTCCTTCTATGGAGGCAGGATAGGAAACAACAAAGCAATGTAACACCTAAAGTACTTAGTGAGGTCCAAGCATCCAGCAGCTGGACTCACTTCCTTGATACACAACAGATATTCCATACACTGCATGTTTCTTCTATATGTGTGAATCATCATGTAGCAGGCATGTATGTTTGGGGCCTGTAATATTTTTTCCTGCCTGGATGTATTCCAGGGTGCAAGGAGTCTCTCTCCAGGCAGCAGGTCTGGGCTGGGCTGGTTGGACTGCCAGCCTCTCATCCTGTTGCCCTGTCAGCATCCCCACAGTGCAGCATTATTCAGCGCTTTCACACAGCGCAGCGCCCTGGCAATCACCCACGGCTTCCTGCTGCTCGTCACGTAGACTTTGGATGGGTGATGGAGCTCATGGTGACAGTAATAACCAAAAGAGCCATAAAAGAAACCTAGAGTGAAGACCGAGACCACCCCCACAGTTTGCTCTGCCAGTCACAACATTTCAGGTTTCCAGATCTGTGCAGTTAATACTAAACTCTTTTCCCTCTTCTTTGTGGGCCTGCCATCCTGCCTGCTTGGCTTTCCATAAATCACACTGCAACACCACACTCAGGGATCTGACCTTCCTGTGCCCACCCTGACAGCCCCAGGGGTGGCTTTCACACAGAACCCTTACCTGGGACAGTGGGAGCCAGGTGGCTACATGTGATGGCTGACATGGTGCTTTGCCTTTGCAGGCTATCGCTACAATGACCTGGTGTCCCCTCACTACCTGAACATGATTGCCAACCTGTCAGGCTGCTCTGCCCACCGCCGCACGCCGAACTGCTCCGACATCTGCTTCCACAAGAAGTACAGGACCCACGACGGCTCTTGCAACAACCTCCAGCACCCAATGTGGGGTGCGTCTCTCACAGCCTTCCAGAGGCTTCTCAAACCTGCCTACCAGAATGGATTTAACCTCCCCCGAGGGTTTTCCTTGTCAGAAGATGCCAGGGATCTGCCCCTTCCCCTACCTCGCCTTGTCTCCACTGCTATGATTGGGACTGAGACCATCACCCCTGATGACCAGTTCACGCACATGCTCATGCAGTGGGGCCAGTTTCTGGACCATGACATGGATCAGACGGTGGCAGCCATTAGCATGTCCCGCTTCTCAGATGGAGCTCCTTGCAGCGAGGTGTGCAGCAATGACCCTCCATGCTTCTCCGTCATGGTCCCTGCCAACGACCCCCGTGTGAAGAACGGGCGCTGCATGTTCTTCGTCCGCTCGAGCCCGGTGTGTGGCAGTGGGATGACCTCCCTGCTGATGAATTCTGTCTATGCCAGAGAGCAGATCAACCACTTGACATCTTACATCGACGCCTCCAATGTTTATGGCAGCACAGAGCAGGAGTCGCAGGAGCTGCGGGATCTGAGCAGCCAAAGCGGGCTGCTGAAGCGAGGGCAAGTTGTGCCCAGCTCGGGGAAGCATCTACTTCCCTTTGCTGTGGGGCCACCCACGGAATGTATGAGAGATGAGAATGAGAGCCCTGTGCCGTGCTTCCTGGCAGGAGATCACCGTGCCAATGAGCAGCTGGGTCTCACGGCCATGCACACACTTTGGTTCAGGGAGCACAACCGGATTGCCACAGAGCTGGCTGCCCTCAATCCCCACTGGGACGGAGACCTCCTGTACCACGAGGCACGGAAGATTGTGGGTGCCCAGATGCAGCATATCACCTATGCCCAGTGGCTGCCCAAGGTCCTGGGGGAGGCTGGGATGAAGATGCTGGGTGAGTACAGAGGCTACAACCCCAATGTCAACGCAGGGATTCTCAACGCCTTTGCCACTGCTGCCTTCCGCTTTGGGCACACCTTGATCAACCCCATCCTCTACCGGCTGAATGAAACCTTCCAGCCCATCCAACAAGGCCACATTCCCCTCCACAAGGCCTTTTTCTCCCCTTTCAGGATCACACAGGAGGGGGGCATTGACCCACTCCTCCGTGGGCTGTTTGGGGTTCCTGGGAAAATGCGGGTCCCCTCTGAACTCCTCAACATGGAGCTGACAGAGAAACTCTTCTCCATGGCACACTCTGTCTCACTGGACTTGGCTGCTATCAACATTCAGAGAGGGCGAGACCACGGAATCCCCCCCTACAATGACTTCAGGGTGTTCTGCAACCTCTCATCTGCTCAAGAGTTTGAGGACCTCCGAAATGAGATAAAGAACTTGGAGATCAGAGAAAAGCTCAGGAGGTACTGTAGCCTGGATGTGGAAGCATCAAAATGACTGGAGATTGGTCAGTGGAAAGTTTTTTGCTCATCCCAGGACATGTATGGAATAACCTTTCCAGATATTGCCAGCCACAGATGTTAAGATAGGGTAATAGCTGTGGTTTAACAATGGGGTAAGACAAACAAGGTCTCTCCAAGTGATCAGTCTGGTTCTGGGTGGAATGTTGTCAGGGACTGCTGTGGGGTAGTTTGGGAGCAGATTGAGCCTTCAAGCTATTTTCCAGTCAGATTAAACTGTGTCCTATCTGCCCTGGCTGCCTCTTTCCAAGGCATGCCTTTATCCCATTGTCTTTTAGATAAAACCATCATAAATATTGCCCAGATGAGTTCTCGGCATACAAACTCCTATGTTGGTATCAGATTTATATTATCTCCATTCTTTGATAGCCTTGTAACTTTTTTTTTGTAAATATCTGTTATTCTGCAGTTTATATGGAACTGCCAAAAATATTGACCTGTTTCCAGCACTCATGGTGGAGGATCTTGTCCCTGGAACCCGAGTTGGACCAACACTGATGTGCCTGTTAACAACACAGTTCAGAAGGCTGAGGGATGGAGATAGGTATTACCACTGGAGAGATCCCGAATTCTTTGATATTCTCTTTAGGGGGTTTTGCTCATTGCAGAGGGAAGCAGAATCAGTAATTCTTTATTATTTATTGTGTTGTGATACAAGGAACAACCAGTGCATTTGCAAAAGGACTTGCCATAGTTACTGTCAAGGTGTTCTGTCCTTATTTATGAATTCCATTTCACTGCAGAACATTGGCCATCATTGAGAGTGTATCCAATGCCTCATGAAAATGCTAGAAAATATCCACAGGAGCTTCTTTTTAATTCCTGTTTCCTATTTGTGTGAATGAGACATGTCTTTGCCTGGTGATGCACTTACGGCAGGAGCATGGGTGGGTGGGTTATGAGTTCAAAAAAGACCTGTTGTGTTTGCAGGCACCTGACACCAGAGCAGAAGCTTCTTTTGAGATGGGTGGGTGCTGCTACACAAATGTCAGGGAACTCTTCTTCCTCTCCCAGCCTCACTCCCTCACTCTTCTCCTACTCATGAGTCATGCTGTGATTACAACCCACTGCAGATTTTGGTATGAGAATCCTGGAGTCTTCACGCCGGCACAGCTGACTCAGATCAAACAGACGTCCCTTGCTCGTGTCATCTGTGACAACAGTGACCACATCCAGCAGCTGCAGAGGGATGTCTTCCGGGTGGCATCGTACCTGCAGGGCATGGTCAGCTGCGAGGAGATTCCTGCCGTGGACCTCCGCATGTGGCAGGATTGTTGTGAGGGTAAGGAGCAGGCTGCTCTAGCAACAACTGACATGGGGAGTGCTCTGGGTGGTATTTGTCACACACCATCAGCTGGTATGAAATTCTAGCTGATTTCGTACTACACCATGAGAACCTTGTGTCTGCAAATGGATGTGAGTAGACTACAGAACATGGAATGGAATTAGAAATAGAATAGAAATTAGAATAGAAATTAGACTAGACTAGAATATTCCAGTTGTAAGGGCCCTACAAGAATTATCCTGTGCAACTGCCTGACTAATTCAGGACTGACTAAAAGTTAAAGCAAATTATTAAGAGCATTGTCCAAAGGCCTCTTGAACCCTGAGTGGCATGGGGCATTGGTCACCTCTCTAGGAAGCCTGTTGGCTTAATTGAACCAGGCTGAAGGTCTGCCTAGCTGAGAGCTTCTGTCTCTGGCTGGGGGAGACACAGAAAAAGGATGTAGGCATGGAAATCCCCACCATGTGCCACTTCACAGGTTCATTTGTGAGTGTAAAACTCCTCCAATAAATAACAGATTCTGCCATGGTCCCTTTGTGCTATATTTTGGGTACAGATGTCCAGCTAAGACATGGGAATCCCTGTGCAATGCCCTGTTAGAGATCTTTGTTGCCTCCTTCCCTCTGGCATAAGAGATGTGTCAAGGGTGCATGGAGCAGGAGGGCAGCACTGCCTTGTGCTGCTGCAATCCAAATGGTTCTGCTTTAAACATGAGTGCTCACTGTAGACTTTCCCTTCCTTCCCAAGACTGTCAGACACGTGGGCAATTCAGGGCTCTTTCTCAGCGGTTCCGAAGGAAGAGGTCTCCTGGCTTCAGCTACCCAGAGGAAAACCCTGCCAAGCTAAACCCTGCCTTCCCCAGGTATAGTATCATCACCTTTATCTCCATTTTATGGAATGTAAGGAAAGTTTTTAATAACTGTCCATTCAGGCCTCTGAAATTGGAACTCTGAAGAGGTCTGGAGGTCAGGGGTGTATCAGTAGATAGATGCTGAGCTCGGCCACTTCTCCAGTGCTTTGGTGGAGAGCCCAGCCCTGATGTGTGCATACCTGGGCTGAGTGGCTCTTTGAGGCAGAAGGATTTTTTCACCCAGGAAGCTGCTGTTTGCATAACCCCTTTCACTTCTTATCCCTGACCCCAGGAACGAGGTGCCTTCCTCAAGCCCTTCCTCCAGAGGGAATCTCGAGTCCCTCGTGGCTGAACTGGAGAAGACAGTTGTTTCCCTACGGAAACAGGTAACACTTGGTGCTTCAATCTTTGTCTTTCGTGGAGTCATCTCACAAGCAAGATTTAGGTATTTGCTACGGGCAGCCCCTGTGACTTCTTGTGTCCTTCAGAGCCAAGAGCAACCAACCTATTAGAGAGGAATAGTGACAGGTACAGAAGAGGTGAAGTGCAGAGAGAAGAAGTGAAGCTGAGCTCTGTGAGCTCAGACCTCTGCAACTGTAGGGTAAAATGCACATGGAACCTCAGTGAAGAAAACTTGAGCCAGCATTTTCTTCTTGTATTTGGGACAAGTTAACGATTATCTGTGCAATGGTGCAGACTCCTTGTATTTGAGACAGATTAAAGGTTATTTGTGCATTGGTGCAGACTCCTTGTATTTGGGGCAGATTAAAGATTATCTGTGCAATGGTGCAGACTCCTTGTATTTGGGACAGGTTAAAGGTTATGTGTGCAATGGTCCAGAGTCCTCTTAGAGCTGCTGCTTTCTCATCCCCAGGTGAATGCACTAGAGAGCCAGCTGAGGTGGCACCACAGGAACACCAGCACACAGGGACAGGGTAAGAAGACTGGAGACAAGTGGAGAAAAAGATGACTGTGTTGCCTCTCTGTATAAGGTCAGTGTGTTTGTTCTGAGCTGGGGTCAACATGGATTTGCTGAGTGTGCAGTGGGACACCTCAGCAGTGCTCACATGCAGAAGAGAATGTTGCAGAAAGGAATGGAGCAATGTGGTGATGAATGGGACATGAAGTAATAGGCTTAAACGCAGCAGGTTAGACAGTCATTTCTGCTGGTAATGATTAGTGAGTCACCGGAATGGGTTGTCTGGGGACGTGGTGGCATATCCGTTCCTGGAGGTCTTTTAAGAACTGGTTTGGCAAAGATGGGGAAAGACATAAGTATAGGATGGACCAGGTGGAGTGGGTGTGGTCTCTTGGGCCTATTCTCCTGGGACTCTGGGTAGGTTTCTTCTAACAGCAGCACTTAATATCATAACCCCAAATCCAACAGCCTCCAAAGGACCTTTGTGGGGAGAGATATCACAAAGCTCAGTGGTGGAGTAGATGGACTGGTTCCTCCCCGGGTAACAAGGACATTTGGGCAGATGGAGCAATCCATCATTTGCTTACATATTGGCAGAGATTTCCCCCTCACCATCTGAGTCACTGTGCACTTCACTTCTAGAGGCACCACTGCCCTGTTTGCTCAGCCCCAGCCAGGGCAGCACAGCAGCAAGCTGTGTGTGTAAAGTCCCTGTCAGCACCTGCCAGCCTGGGGACTCAGCTGCTGCTCAGCAGTGGCAGGGTCCTGGCAGAGAGCTGCCAGTCTGCTGATCCAGGTGTTCAGGGGCATGGCCTGAGCTCCCTTATCCTCCTTTCCATGGAGATCCCTACAGCCTTGAGAGAGAGAGGGTGAACAGCTCGCTGGCACCTGACAGTCTGGAGAAGGTGGTTAATGTGTTTTAAATGTTGCAAATGATTAATTACTCCAGGGACAGAAGTAGAGGAATTACACAGAAGTGCTGTTTTACTGGGCAGTCTGTGCTAGAAGGAGCATCCTCTGGAAGTCAGATTACAGGATGGGGCGAGCAAACGCTGGTCTGTGTTGATAATCTCAGCAGAAAGCAGGAGAAGCCTGGAGGCTGGCCATGCTGTTTCCCAAAATGATTTGGTGTGTTGATTGTTATAGATTTTCCTGTCAAATGGTGATTCCACTTCAGAAATGTGACATAGAGTGCAGTGTGACATATGAGTTGGCTTTTTCTTGACGTCATTTCAGATCCTTGAAGAGCACTCTAGAGTTTACAGGGTCCCTGAAAAGTATTACTGTGGGTTTAAAGGGTTTTTCTGCTGCAGTCCCAGACCAGCCAGGCACTACACAAACAGCTCACTCTGCCTTCAGCTGCCTCCCACAGAGCTTTTCTGCTTTCTTGTGCCATTTCAGGTGCCCTGTGACCTGCACTCCTGCTCTCCACCAGCCACTCCAACCCACTCCTACAGGGCTCAGAAAGCCACCAGGAGACCCTGTGATGCTCTGGCTCCTCTCACACCTCCTGTACCACTCCCTATCCCAGGAGCACTGTACTTCTGCCTGTATTGACTGTCTACGAGCCCCTCAGCCCCTGGATTCTTCCTGCTTTTGTCAGCTCTGCCCTCGATGGTGACAGCCCAGAGACTGCCAAGATGCCTCTTTCTTCCACAGGCCCCAGGAAATGGAGACTAATTGAAGCTGCTTTAGTGCCCCTTTTCTGCTCCTGTTCCCACTCACAGCTGTCATCACCCACCATCCCTTGTCTGAAACATCACATGGGCACCCAACTGAACCAATTCATTAAGAGGCAAAACCTTTCTCAAATGCACTGTGGTGTCAGAAAACATCTGGAGAAGCCAGGAAAAACAAATTTAAATAAACACGAAGCCTAAACCAAACCTTCAGCCATCTTCTGAGGCTGTCAGAAAGACTAAGAGGAACTTCAGGGCTGGGTTTGGGCTGGGTTTGCAATCTCTGCAAGCAATGAGGTCACCCAAAGCCCAGAGAAGTCTGCTGGATGGTTGGGTTCTTCAGGATGGGGTGCCAGGCACAGCGTGGCTGTCCACAATCACCTGCTGTGCTTTGCCAGTCGTTGGTGATACATTCTCTGTGATTACCGCAAAAATGACCTAATGTTATGTTGCCCAGCACTCAGAAACATTTTCCTCAGCTTGACCTGCATTCCCCAGCTCTCTGCCCCTTTTGGGGTTCAGTTGGAATTATGTTTCTCTTCCTTTTTTTCCCCCCAAAAGGCTCTTTGCTGGAAAATGTATTTTGAGTGTAAACGTAACAGGACCTGGAACAGAACCTCAGCTAATTAGATGTAATGGGTGCTCTCATTAGTGAAGGGGAACTGCTGGTTTCTGTCAATTAGGTTGGGAGGACACGCTGTGGTGTTTGATGCATGGGTGAATGCAAAGTGCTGTTTGTGTTTATGGCTCCCAGGTGCTCTGCAGCCAAACCAGGACTGTGCAGCCAGATCTATGGCACAGGTCTTCTGGTTTTGTTGTTCTTTGGAGGTGCTTTTTAGTGGTGCTAGAACTAAAGTCCCTGTGTATCCACCACAACCTCAAATCTGTGGACAGATTGGTTTTTGATACATCCTTGTAAGTTGGTCACAGGGACTGAAAATACTTGATTCATTGGATATCTGTGCCTTCCTTATCCTTCTCAGTTTTCCTGTGTCCTCCCACCTTCCTTCCCACAGCACAAGGACCAGAAACGTCTATGAACATGCTTTTTCTTCTTAATTTTTTTTATTTTATTTTTAGGTGTTTTATAGTACCAAAAGGGATTCAAAGCAGCAGGGATGCTCCTGGAACTTAATAGGGAAATAAAAAACAAATGATACTAGAAAAAGGTTGTGACTTATCTCTTTTCCTGGCATGGGACTGAGCTCTGTGTGTGTGTGTGTTCTGTGTAGACAGAGGTTTGCAGGGATGAGTCTGTGTTGTGCATGTCTGGTAGGTTCAGCTCAGAGGCAGTATTTAGTCCTCAGGGATGTGTGTCATTTTGAAGTACTCTTTCATTTAAGTGCAAATCAAGATCCAAAGCCTTGCGTGTTATAAATCAGCTGCACTTGTCTATCACTTGTACCACTAGAGAATGTAATCTGGCAAAAGTCAGTAAAGGTAAATCAGTATCCAGTCTCCTCCTGCACACCAGAAGTCCTCTTTCTAAGTAGTAAGGCATAGATGTTCTATGATGGATCTAATCAGATAACTCTCAATGCATAACCAAGCAGCCCATTTTGCTCCTGATGGAGCATGGCATGAGGAGCAGACTTGTCACAAGTGCTGCAGAAGGACAGCAAAGAGGATGTCCCTTCCCTTTGGGTTTCAAATCCTTCTGTGCTCCATCCTCAGTTCCACTCCTCATGCTGAAGTGGGAAAAAACTCACAGAGATATTACACATCCTCCCTGTGTGGCACCGAGGGCAAGGCTGGGAGCTGGGCAGGGAGACAGATCTTGTGGAACTTACTCATATATTCAGGTGCTACTTTTGTAAGGAGGGAGCAGAATATTTTTTTAAATGCCCCCTTTTTCCCCAGCTCCCATCAGTGCAGCAATGCACAGGGTATGCTGATGGAGTGCTGTGTACTCCTGCCCCTCTGCCTTAGGCATCTCTGCTTGGGAGAGGGTGAGGAAAGAGCTGAGCCCAAAACCCTGACAAAGAAATCCTTTTGCATGTTGTTTTGGCCATCATGGGACACCCAGGATGCAGGACAAAGCAGATCTAGAGCTGCTGGCTCAGGGATGGGTCCAGCTTGTTTGTCATACACCACACAATTGCCGTCTGCAGCCCAGACCCCTTCAACTAATTTTCTATATTTCTTTTTAAGCAGCCTCTTTCAAATCCCAACTACACATCCAGATTGAGCTACCCAGACCAACTGCAAGTGGAGTACGTTCAAAATAATAATCTCAATGCCAAGAGTGGAGTTGCCAGGTACAAAACTCCCACTAATTAGATGGAACAGTTAAATTATGAAGTCCAGGCGGGGGTTGGGGGTGTTGCAGCTGAGATTTCTCACCACAGCAGTGATCTTCAGATGGCTTAAAGTGCACATGGAAGGTGTGAGGTGGGGAATCTCTGTCCTTTGGCTAATGGCTGTGGTTTCTGCAGTTTGGCAGAGGGGTTGGAGCATGTCAGTATCTGAGTGTGACCAGGTCTGGGGGAGTGTGGGTGTTCTGACACAGGGAGTTGCATGCCAGGGCTCAGGTCCTGATGCTACATGGATGCCTGGCACTGATCCAAACCCTGCTTCAGAACCTCCTGATATTGGACAGGGCCCATCTCTGGTGGAGGCTGAGTGAGCACCAGATCTTGGTGGAACTGGGAAAGGGATTCTCTAGAGATCCTCTACAATGGGGTATTAGTGGGAGGAGGCGAATGTTTTAGTGGGGTAACACTGGGAGGTCATTGTAGACGAAAAGGAGAAAGGATCTTATGTCATAAACGCCACAATATCCACCCAGGAAATACCCAAACACTTCAAATCTCTTCTAAGTTTATTTCCTTAATTCTGTTTTAACTCCTGCACATTTGTGGATGCAATTATTGTCCTATGGAAAAAAAAATATCCTCCCACACAAGTGAGATGAAGACTATTAGCTGGAGTCAGCCACTTCTGACAAGAGCTGCTTGAAGAACAGAGAGCTATGTTTATGGTGCTCTGGTAACAAGCAAAGAGCACACTTTAAAATAATGATTAGATAAAACAACAGCCGTTCTCCTTCTTCGAGAGCAGCGAGCCCGGCTCCAGCTGTTCCCGTCTCCCAGATGTGCCCGTGGGTCTGAGCGTGGGACTCCTGCCTGCAGACTCATCCCGCCTGCAGACTCGTCTCACCAGATCAACCAGTTTCACTTTCAGAAATAGGAAGTTCGCCGGGAAGGGCCGGCGAGCGCCCAGACGCGTGCGAAGAACGCGGGGCGGCAGGATGAGCAGCCCGGCCGGCGGAATGAGCCCGGCATCGTCCCTTCCTCCGGCCTCCCGAAGCACTGTGGCATAGCCCACCGCATCACCGGGCATGGAGCAGTTTGTCAGGAAGCGTCTGAGCTTCCTGACATCCTTCTGGAACAAGCTCCGTCCCCGTGCCGTGACGGAGAGCTGCTCGCTGGGGTATCTTGGTTCTGATTCCGTTTCGCTGCACTCGGAGCCGAACTCCGTTTCCTTCATCCCCAAGTCCTCTCTCTGTATCGCTTTGTACGCTTTCACAGCCCGGAGCTCCGAGGAACTGAGCGTAAGCGCAGGGGACAAGCTGCGTGTCCTCAGAGAAGAGGGGGAGTATGTCCTAGCCCGGCGGCTGCTGGGGGAGCCGGCCATGGGCTATGTCCCTGCTGCCTACGTGGCCAACCTCAGCCAGGGCACCTCCGCTCACTGCCCGTAAGTATCCGATGCTCTGGATCCGTAGCTGGATGGAGGCTGGACGAGGGTAGCACATCCCTGTGCAGCGAAAGGCACCGCTTACTTTCTGGAGTGGTGGGGAGCACAAGCTCCTCATCCCCTTCTTCTGCCATCAGCAGTGCTGGGACTGAGTGGGGATCTGCCTTGCCCTGGAGTTCCTGCAGGTCCTGGCAGTGGCGTGGAGGTATTCAGGACAGCAAATGAGATTTGGGGGATGTGCCAAGGTGTAGAAGTGCCCTTGCCCTTTTCCAGCCGCATCACCCTCGCACAGGATGGGGTGGCTCTGGAATGGGATGTGGGGTGATGGTGGGCACAGGTTGCAGCTGTGGTGCCAAATAAACAGGGTCCTGCTTGCTCCGGCTGCTCTTCCTCTTGTCCTGCATTAAAAGGGAGGCAGCTGGGAGAGAGGGAGCTGGGGAAACTTGTACGTGAGCCCTGCCGGCTCCAAAGGTCTCGGCAGCATGAAAAGAAGCAGTTTGGGTTGGTACCTGCCAGGAAGCCCAGAGATCTGTAGGGCCAAGTTGTACTGCTGCTGCTGCCATCTGCCCGCTCATCCGGGGCTGGGGGCTCCCTCCCTGTCGACACGGAGCTCGGGGTGATGTCTCAGCTTTCTGTCATCTGGGGAAAGCCCAGGCTTATCGTTGCATAAGGCAGCCTGGTCCCGACACGTCGGGCAAAGCGCCCCGAGACACTGCTGTTCCCTCTGTACCTGGCCCTGAGTCATGCCGAGTGCCGGGAAGCGCAGGGCTGGGGCGGGGGGATCGCCCCGGAGAGCCCCCCGAGCTCTACCTGTGCTGTGCGAGGGGAGGTAAAGGAGAGGGGCGGGAGAAGAGTCCCAAATGTCCAGGGGCAATGATGAGAGATGGTGGGGTGGGAGAGACCCCGGTGCGTGCGCTTTGAGAAACGCGAATCCAGACTGGTTGGACCGTGCTGGGACCGCGGGGTCGGCTCCCTGCTTTACTCCCATGGCATCGGGCAGCTGGACAGGCTACAGTGTGTGTGTTGTGTGTGTGCTTGCGTGCACATGTGTGTGCACCAGCCGTGAGCAGCTGGTGCTCAGCCTCCTCCCGAGGACAGGGGTGAGGAGGATGCCGAGGCGTGGGAGGGCGGGGGGCAGCACCGTGCCCGGCTTTGCAGCCGGGGTGAGCCGCGAGCACACAGACACTGCGGAGCCGCAGGTCGGAGCTGCGTGGTAATTTGTTCAGCTGCTGTAACCCCATCACATATAATTTCCTGCGCGGCTTCTCAGACGCTGGCGATCCCCAGCTAATGATGAAACCTTCAGCTCCTCACGTCTTGGTTGCCTTAGGCTGGATGGAGTTGCCTCTTCCCCACACTCCCGTGCATCCCGCTGCATCCAGAAGTTTCCAGCCAACCTACCTTTCCTTGCTGGGGAGTCAGTGATGAATCTCACTGCTGTGACACAGAAGAGGGGTTTGGCTGGGTCTTCCCGCCTGGCTTGGTGCTGTGAGGTCCCCGACCTGCACTGCCAGAGATGTTTTCTTTTCCTCACGGGCTTAGGGCCGTTTCTGTCCATGAACTGCAGGTCAAAAAGTGCAAAGTGATCTTGTGCCTGCAGCTGTTGGTCTTGTGGCACGACACAGGCACAACCCCACCAGAGCATCTTCCACACAGCACAAAGTGCTTGTTGCTTCATTCACCCCAGCTGAGGTGCGGCACTGAGGTGTAACCAACCAGGTTTCGGGTGGGGCTGAGACCGGGACAGCTTGATACAGGGGTGTTCAGGCACCGATGGAGGAAATGTCCAACACTGGCAGTGTCCAAGGCTGGGTTGGATGGGGCATTGAGCAGCCTGGTGTAGTGGAAAGTGTCCTTGCCCATGGCAAGAGGGGTGGGATGAGATGATTTTTAAGGTCCCTCCAACCGAAACCGTTCTGGGATTCTCTGACTCTCTGAAATGCTTTGCAGTCAGTGAGCTGCACTAAACTGCAGCAAGTGCCTGTTAAACTCACCCAGTGAAGCAGCCCCGATGCAGGCAGCCACATTTACAGGTTCTGAGACATGGCCTGGCTGCCGTGCCACTCGCTCGGTGGCTGCAAGGATGAGCAAACAGTGAGATCCCAGGAGCTGCTCCCCCTCCCTGGCTCAGAAGGTGCAGGATGCCCCGAAATGGATGCAGCCCCATCCCCTTGCGCCGCACTGACGCACCCATCTGCTCTGCTCCCCAGCTGGTACTTCAGCAAGATCAGCCGGAACGAAGCGGAACAGCTCCTCCTCTCGCCTCCCAACCAGCACGGCTCCTTCCTTGTCCGGGACAGTGAGAGCAGCAAGGGCGAATACTCTCTCTCAGGTGACTTTGTGGCAATTATCCAGAGAAAATTACCATAGGGAAGGTAAACAGTTCCTTAGGGCAGCTCCTGGCTTGGTCAGCACAGAGTGAAAAACAACGGAATAAGTTTAAAGCACTTTTCAGCACCTGTTTAAATGAAGCACCTGCTGTCTGAGAGTGCAGAGAGAGCTAAGAGAGAAGGGATGGATTGCAGAATTACTGTGGCAAAGGAAAGTGCGTGGCTCCTGTTCAGGGTATGGAAACCATAAACATTTCACCACAGCTTAATGATGGTGTCGTGGCACTGACTCCCAGGATTTCATTCCAGCAGCTTTTGTCATCTGAGGGTTGTTTAAAAACATACTGCCACTCCAGATTACCAGGGCCTGGGCTGCACATACCAAAATCTGGATTCAGAGGGATATGGACCAGGCAGTGCTGTTATGATCTGGTCCTATCCATAAAAACAATCCTGAGAAATTCATGTAAAACCCCACATCCCACCATCAGGCCCTGGGTTATGGGAGTCCCAGTTGCCACCGGTTTATCCACCTTGAGCAGCTCTGCTGTTCTCTGAGCAGACTGTTTCTATAGGGAATAACCGCTGATAATAAAGCATGACCTCAGGTCCAAAGGAGCCTGGCTCACCCATGGTCAGAAATCCTCTGAGCCAGGAGGTGGGAGCAGAAGGGATGTGGGGAGTGGGTTATAACGCTCTGGGGGTGAGTTGTGCTGCTTTAGGATAATTAAAAGACTGGATGTCTGGAAAGGAAAGAGGGTAAAGTCAGTAGGGAGGTGGGAAGGAGCTGCTGGTCACATGTGTTTAGTTTTCTCCAACCTGGGCCTCCCCACAGTGCGCAACCATGGCAAGGTCAGCCACTTCCGAATCTGCAAGAGCCCCCGGGGCAGCCTCTACATCCAGAAGGGACACCCCTTCCCCAACATGGAGGAGCTCCTCGCCTTCTACATGGAGAACTGGAAGGTCATCCAGAGCCCCTTGCTGCAGCCCTGCAGCCCCGCGGTGCGTATGCCACTGGCACAGGTCAGCCCAGGTACCAGGGATGAGCAGCATGGAAAAAAGGAAGGAAAGACTAAGAAAATATAAATAATTACTCTGTCTATTTGGAATTTGAGCTTTATGACACAAAACTGAAAGCTCACCGTTGGTATAGCTGCCAGTATCACCCTGTATCAGCCACGTTATGGTGGGGCATGGCATTGATATGGATTTTTGACTGGGAAAAATGAACAATTTTCTGAAATGTCTCTTCATCTCAAAGACTGGAAATCAAGTTGTTACAAATCCCTTCAATACTGATTCCGGAAATACCTGTGCTTCTATTTTTTTCCTCACATACACATTGCTTTTACATAGTTTTCATACCAATTAGTGTGGCACTCATAACTAATTACAGTATTAATCCCAAATTGCCAACTCATTTCCTGATTAGAATTCCATTCACTGATTATGACTTAGAAATAGCAATTAAACATGTGAAAGAGTGAAATTGAAAGGTGTGGTATAGAAGAAATGCTTAATGAGCTGAGGTCTAAATCAGCCATAATATGCAATAATAATAATTTAACTATTTGTATTTATTTGTGGAAATAGAGAAAACCCACTTTTGTGGTATGACAAGGAGTGAATTTTTCCTGATTTTTTATGTAGTCTCCCAAAGCTCCCTCTTGCACACCTTGCAGGGATCAGGCAGATGATGCCCCATGTGTTTTGTGAACATTTAGTGGAGGGAAAAGCAATGCTTGTGTTGCAGCCCCCGTGCACACAGGTGGTGGAGCACCATGTCCTGCTCCCTCCTCTGGAGGCCTTACCTGGCTGGCTGGCTGGTGCAGGTGTGTCATTCCATGTCCATTTGGCAGACACCTCCTGAGAGGGACGGCTGGGAGCGCCCGCGCTGGGAGTTCACCCTGCGGAGGAAGCTGGGCGAGGGCTACTTTGGAGAGGTGTGGGAAGGGCTGTGGAGGAACACGGTGCCAGTGGCCATCAAGATCATAAAAGGTACGTGGAAAATCAGATGTTAACAGTGGCCAACTGGGTCTCTCCTTCACTGCCACATCATTCACACTCTTTTGTTTCCTCGTCCTCTTGGTCATTGTGACTGTTTTATCAGGCAAACTGTGGTAGGACTTCGCAAGGAGCCACTGGACTATTTCTGTGGACAGACGCAAGCTTAGGCTGCATCTCTATAAAACGGCTCCAGTCAGTGGGTTTGTGATGAGTGACATCACTTCAAGTCAAATGGGTTTGGGATACATCAAGTCCTGGTGTGACTATGATCCTGAAAATGGGACCCAAAGCCCTATGGGAAACAAATCTTGGCTGTTTGGGTCTGAGACGCAGGTTGTGCAACATAAACCTTGAAGGCAGGGGTAGACTGTGAGGAGGATAAAGGTCCTTATCCAAGCTGGAGGTGCTGAGGTTCCCAACATCCACATGAGAAAGCAGCTCACAATGGCTGTGTTGTTTTTTCCACCCAGCTGACATGAAAGCAGAAGACTTCACCAAGGAGATTCAGAACCTGAAACGTTTAAGGCATGAGAAGCTGATCCAGCTGCATGCTGTTTGCTCACTGGATGAGCCTGTGTACATCATCACTGAGCTCATGCGCAAAGGCAACCTCCACAGCTACCTCAACAGTGAGTACAGTGTCAGTGCCATGGGCAGCGAACTCCTGAGGCACTGCTGCTCTGTGGATTCTTTCTGTGCTCCAGAATGTCCCTAGGAATCTGAATGGGGACCCTAAGAAAGGACTAGTCTGGTTTTGGCTCTGTTTAGGTCAGTGGTAACACAGATCAATCCATGGGCACTTGGTGGAGATGGTGTTGGGTGGTCCCAAGACTCAAAGAAGTGGTTTGGCATGATTTTAGGTGTCTGTGTGGGCTGGGTCCCTATCAGTCCCTGGGAGCCCAGGTGTGTAGGTAGGGACCTTCATCCCTTCTTCTTCACCCACCCAGCAGCATTTGGTGCCGGAGGAGCTGGAGCTCACAGGCACAACAGGTTGAGAGGCCTGGTGAGAGATTTGCATGGCAGAAAGTCACCTTTAGCTTTGGTTGGAGGAACAAGCTATGGATATCTGCATCTTGGTGCTCTACAGAGCTCATCCCGGTCCCATTTCTGAGGAGCTGTGCTGAACTTCCTACACAGTGACAGCAGGACAGTTAGGCAGGACCTCCAATTCAAGGTTTTACATGTTCCTCTGGTCCCACATTGCTGGCACAGGGTCTCCTTCCAAACCAGAACAATCAGAATAGATGTTGGTAAATAGCCTCCAATGCTTGGATTGTCTGGATTAACAGGTCCGGAAGGGAAGTCCCTGGGCACCTCCCACCTGCTCAACATTGCCTGCCAAGTGGCGGATGGGATGAGGTATCTGGAGGAGAAGCACATTGTCCATCGGGATCTGGCAGCCAGAAACATCCTGGTGGGGGAGGAACTCACCTGCAAAATTGCCGATTTTGGACTTGCCCGACTCCTCAAGGTCAGTCAGCAGGATGCTGTGGTCCTTCGATCACCCCAGGCCATCAAGATGCCCCATATTGCAGCTGTTCCCCATTGTCCCCTTTCCCAGCTTGCAGCCCCAGCAAAGAACCAAAAGCCATGTTTGTGTTGATCATCCCATCCCTCATGTCCCATCTTCTGTTGCTTTTCAGGATGACATTTATTCCACCAGCAGCAGCACTAAAATCCCAGTGAAGTGGACAGCTCCAGAGGCAGCCAACTACCGCACCTACTCCCTCAAGTCTGATGTCTGGTCCTACGGGATTCTGCTCTACGAAGTCTTCACATATGGACAGATCCCATACGAAGGTAGGGCTGTCAGCCCACTCCTGTGCCCTCCATCCGTGTGCTGAGCAGCTTGCCCATGGTCCCCAAAATCCAACATGTCATGCATTGTTATATTGTCCCTTCCACAAGGGATGTGGAAGCAGCTCCTGGAGCATGAGCAAGTTATTGTCCACTTTGGGGGTGGCTCAGAGGGATTCAGTGGTTGTAGAGTGGGTGTAGGAGCTGCAGGCAGGAAGGTGGGATGGGCTGGAGGATCTTCCACATCCTCTCTTCTACCAGCCTCATGGCAGAGAGACACCATTTGACAGCAGCACCAGTGGACATCTCGGCCACTGCCCATGTACCTTCAGGGCAACCTTTGGGGACATCAGATTCAGGGGAATCCTCTCCTTCCTTGCAGGGATGACAAACCAAGAAACTGTACGGCAAATCACCAGGGGCTACCGCCTTCCCCGGCCCAGCTCCTGCCCTCCTGAGATCTACAGCATCATGCTGGAATGCTGGAGTGGCAACACGGAGGAGCGTCCCACCTTCCTGGCCCTGAGGGAGAAGCTGGGCTTCATCTACAGACGGCTGCTCAGCTCCCTCTCCTGAGGGACCCTTTCCCACCATCCTTCCTGCACAAGACCCTCCAGGCCAGCTCTTGCCAAGAAGTTCCTTTCTGCTAGTTTGCCCTTTGACAGGGCTGCAAGGAAAGCACATTCCCCAAAAAAACAGCTCATGGTCCCTCACAGTCAGGATGCAGGGAGGTGGCAAAGGGAAAGGCAACGGGTTGTGTAGAACCTGTTGCCAGCACTTGGCTGTGTAGCAGTCTGGAGAAGTCCCATGGTAGCAGAGGCATCACCCAGAGTTTACAGCTTTGTTCAGCCAGTAGGGTGGGAGGTCCCTGTCACTCCCCACATTAACATGAAGGTTTGCAGTTCATGTTCAATTGTGGCTCCACTGGATTTTTCTTGTAGTGTGTGTCTGGTGTATTTATCAATAAATGTGTGTGCATCCTCCCACGGCAGTCCTCGCAGGGCACTGCTGGATGCTCTGGATACCACACTGCTCTGCTCCCTCCCAGGAATCATAGAATGCTTTGGGATGGAAGGGATCTTTATGGCTCATCTTGTTTCAACCCCCCTGCCATGGGCAGTGACACTTTCCACTGGACAAGGTTTCTCTGAGCCCTGCCCAACTTGGACCGGAATACTTTCAGAGATGGGTTCAAGGAACCCATCAAGGATAGGTTCCAGGAAGCAATGGTTTGCAACCAGTTGCACTCTTGGAACACAGATGTAACCATGTCTGTGTCTCTTTGGGCTCTGTTTATCCAGGTATACAATAAACCTCTGTGTGCCTCTGTCACCCCTTTCACAGGCAGAGGCCTTGATTGCCCCAAAAACTTTGCACAGGCATCTCCTCTCTGGGCTGTTCCACTCTGAATCCTTGTCTCACTCATTGTTATGTGGCTATTCCAAGAAAAACGTATATCTGTGTTCGGTTATTGAATGCCTCTATATCCCAGGTGCAGGCAGAGAAGGTAAAACATGCTTCACCCTGATGATCCCACCACCTGCAGCTCCTCACTGATCCCAGGGCACAGCATGACAGTGGGACCTTGAGCCTCCAGTCCCTGCCAAGCCGGGGGAGCATTTGCTCCAGCCAAGTCCCTGTTGCCCATCCTGCCCATGTGCACTCCCAGAGGCCGGGCTGTCCTTGGCAGCAGTGGAAGGACTCATGAAAAAGCAGCACTGGGAGCAATGCCAAGGCTCCAGGCTGGTGCAGGCAGCCTTCCCAGGGTGGCCTGAGTGAGGCTGCTCGAGCACTAACACACTCATGGCACTGTTGGCAGAGCATGACGTGCTGTGGGTGAAAGGCAGCTGGCACTGAATTCCTTCCGCTGAGCCCATTTTGCCTGTTTGCAGGTGACTCTGCTGGGACTGAGCCAACAGCAGTGTTGGAATTTATAAAGTTAATAAAGTTTATGCAACACTCCCCACACCTGGGCAGTGTCTGTGTCCGTGCTGTGCAGCATGGCAGGAATGAGTCTGGCTGTTAATTGAGCAAGTCTCTGTGCACAAGGGGCCTGGAAAGGGGAGGCAGAAATGTGGCTCAGGGCTGTGATGAATCCTGCTCTGTTCATGCGTTCTCTGGAGCCCAAGCGAGGGTGAGGCAGTTGCTGAGCCCATGGAAGTGCAGCTGTGCCCTGGGAAAGCAGGAGCTCCCAGTTAGGGTGTTCCCAGATTGAAAAAGGTTGGGTTTGAACACAGTTGCAAGAGGAAATCCTCATCCTGCACAGGCATTTCCTAGCCTGATCAAACACAGGAACAGACAGCACACCTATGCACAGCCCAGGTCCTCTCCTGCAAGAGACTAAAGAGCCAAGCTGTGTCTGACAGGTAAGGAGTTCACAGCACACCAAGGAAGGGCAGGGACACCTGTGGCACAGGCATGGGGGGGATGCTGCAGCACAGAATCATAGAATTGTTTGGGTTGGAAGGGACCTTCAAGATAATTTTCTTCCAACCTTGCTGCCGTGGGCAGGGACACCTTCCACTGGACCAGGTTGCTGAAATAGCAATAGAGACATTAAATTTGTAGGTCTGGTTGCCACCAGATGGAGCTCAAAAATAAGCAGGAAGAGAAGGCTATGCATTGGGTGATAGGGCACTGGGGCTGCTGTGGGACACAGTCGTCCATGGTGGGATACCTGGAGAAGCCACTGGGGCTGGCAGGGCTGCAGGCAGCCTCCTGCCTGCACCAACCCATCAACACATGGCTCCAAAACAGCTCACTCAGCAGTCACAGTGACCTGATAGAGATATGGAGTGCAGAGATGGGGACATGATGACACGGTGCTGCCCCCAGCAGCTTTTATCTCCTCTTCTTCCTCCTACTACTCCTCCTCCTCCTTCTCCTCCTCCTCATCCTCCTCTGCTGCATGAAATACCAATCTGCTGCCTGGACTTGCCCTCCAGCACGGTCTGCTGGGTTTCGGCATTTCTCCGAGTCATTACTTGCTTTCTATAAGTAGGCAATATTGGTGGGGGTGGGGGAAGCCCAGATTTTCCCATCTGCTCCCAGGATCTCAGCCTGGGCTGGGCACTGCAGCTTCCCCCAACACTGGACAAGGCTTTTCCTTAAATCCATCACACAAAGACAGGGATGGTGGGGTCCTAGTCCTTCGTGAACCCCTCCAGAGTGGGCATTGCAAATCCTGTTGCTACAGTCATTCTGCTGCTCTGTTTGCAGCCTGGCATGTGCCCTGTTTGTGAATTCAAGGTTTGGAACCTTGACCCAGTGGCATTTAGAAACAGCGTCAGGCTAATGTGAGGTATTTGTGCTGCACAGCTCATTTCTATTTTTAAGATCCCACATCAGCCTTCGAGAGGTGAGGGGGAAGCAAAGCTGCTGGAGGAAATAAGAAAGCAACAAAACAACCCCAAGCAGCAAGAGGCAGGGAATGAAAGGAAATATTTCTCACCAGAGGCAGTGGGGTGGTATGAGGGGCACTGCAAGGGACGAGAGCGAGCAGAAAGCACCTGCAAGTTTCTGACCAAATATGTGAGTTAATAAACAGTCAAAACACCATTGAGGGAGCAGAGCAGGGGACGTCAGTCCCAGTGGAGTTGGTGCCATGGGAGATGCTTGCCTGTACTATACCAAGCCCTATGGAAAGGGGGAGGATGATTAGAGAGGGGTATAGTGTATGGGAAACCCCTTTACTTGTCTTGCTTCTACTGCTCAGTGTCTCTCTTGCTATCCCACCACAGCAGGCAGCACAATGACACAAGACAGAAGAAATCAGGAATCATAGAATTGCTTGGGTTGGAAGAGGTCTCTAAGATCCTTGAGTCCATTCCCCAGCACTGCCAATCCCACCACTAACCTGTGTCTCCAAGTGCCTCATCTACAGGTCTTTTAAATCCCTCCAGGGATGGTGATTCCACTGCCCTGGGCAGCCTGTTCCCATGCTTGATAATTCTTTCAGTGAGGAAATTTGCCCTGATATCTGGTCTAAACCTCCCCAGAACAATTTGAGGCCATTTCATAGAATCATGGAATGAGAGTTTTCTCTCATCTTATCACTTGTTACTTGGGAAAAGAGACCAACACCCACAGCAGTGGAGATGGAAAGAGAACAAAAATAAACTTGCTTGGCTGTCAGATGCTTTTCCTAAATATTCCTGAATGCTGTGGAGGTCCAAGAAAGGCACTTAAAGCTTTGCAAGCCCAAGCAAACAAGGCGATGCCAAGGGCTTTGCTCTCAGCAATGCCATGAAGCTGCCTGGGAGCACATCTGAGGGGATCCAGGCTCTCATTTTCTTCACCCTCCCCCAGAGAAGGAGCCTAAGTCTGTGATACTTCACAGACATTCAGACAAACACCCTTTAATTCAGCAGGGATTTTCCAGACAGTTTTACTCCACTGGACAGGGAGCCATGGGCATAAGGGAAGCCACAGATGGGTTCTGCAGTCACTGCTGTAAATCCAACCCACCTTGCAGCAATTTGGGAGTGAGTTTAACCTTCATGCGGCATCCAAGGACAGGATGGAGGAGCATCATTGTGCTGGTGGTATCACAGAGCAGCTCACTCAGAGCTGGGTTAGACTGGGGAATGTGCCCAGCTGTAAAAGCAGGGGTGCAGGATTGGTCCCTTTGCTCTGCCACTGCTTCCTCTGGGTGCCTGGGGATAGTTGCTGGGTTTGGCCCTCCGTGATCATGAGACCAACAAGCAAATACAGCAATATTGACTTTACCTTTGTGTGTCCACACTGTAATCTGCAGGCTTGGGAAAAAAATACTTGTCTCTCCAAAATGTGGGACCTCTGCTGGAAACCAGCAGTTGAGGAGACTCTGCTGGTGCTTGAGGCATCCCCTGGGATGAGCAGCACCCGAAAGGGTTTGCTAAGGCAAGGAAGGCCCTGGACCAGTGCCACAGCCACACTTCCCAGCTTGCCAGCCAGACAAAAAGCCCTGTCTTGTCTTGCTTGGAAAGGATTTATTTTTGCTTTATTTTCCTGTATTTTGTGAAGTTTAAAGGCTGCCACATGCCTCCTGTGTTACACAGCCCCCTGCACATCGCTGGAGCCACCCCAGAAACAGAAGTTTGCTGCCTGGCTGGAAAGTGGCATCAGGTCAGTCGTGGGGTGATGTGCTGCTGTGGACATGGGACCTGCAGAGTGCTGGCAGCCTCTGGGATCCAAACCATGTGCCCAAGGCTTCTAGGACCCCCCCCAGCCATTTCCTTTGGATGCACATGCTTACACAGGGGGAACAGAGGTCCCACTGCTGTTTGGGTCCCTCGGAGGAACAGGGGACACAGTTCCTCTGCCCTGACAACAAGGTCTGCTGCCTGGAAAAGCAGAGCTCAAGGAAAAGCTTACTCAACACTTTTCCCTACCAGAAACAAGGAACAAAGGGAGAAGTGACCCTGGATGCCCCTGCAGCATAGACAGAAAGCAGAGCTCCTCCCCCAGCTGCTCTCTACCCTTCTCCCTGTCTGCCCTGGGGCACCGGAGGGGGAAAGTCATGGCTCAGGGGTCCCATGATGCTGCAGCAGCTGGTGCACACAGGGACAGCCCCACACCCCATGCTGTGGCTGGAAGTAGACCAGGAAGATTTGGCACCTTAAAATCATTCTCTGTCAGGGTTTTTTTGCCTCCAGCAGGAGCAAAGGTGCTCCCTTCACCCAGGCACAAGCAGGCTCTTTTTCCCCCCAGCTACTAGGCTGATCACAGAAGGACCAAACAGCCAAATGGACTAATTCAAGGCAAAAATCAGCCAAAACAGCACTTAAAGCAGGACAGCACATGGGCCAGCTGGGATCCAAGGCTGCCAAATTCAGTGCACCCTGAACTTCCACCCACACCACGAGCTCCATTCTGACATCAAGACCCACAAAATGCATGCCCTGAGCAAGCCCCATCTCTCCCCTCATTATGGAAGGCTTACTCTGCACCCAAATCCTTTGCCCAGCCCCAACCTGACTGGCTCAGGCCCCGGAACTCACTCCTACCCCTCGAGGCACTGGGGCAGGGCAGCAATGTGCTGTGGGAGCAAAACAAGTTCAGTGCCAGCAGCAACAGGCTGTGCAGTCAAGTGAGGAGAAAAGGGTGGGGAAAGGCATTTGCAGCATCACCACAGCCCAGCTGGATCCTGCTCACGTACAAAACACACACGGACCAGTGAGTCACACTGGCACGTGATATCCGGCATCACCAGATCCTGCTGCTGTGGTTGGAAGCTGTGCCATGCCCTGGTCCAGCCCCACTGACACCCCCAATGCCCCTCTGCCCTCCCCTCCACGGAGGAACAGAGAACAACCCATGAAAAATAACTCACGGAGTTTTAAAAGGCTGCTCGAGTTTATTAGTTGCCATTGTAGAAGTTGAAGGTAATCAAACGTGTTACCAAGTCTGCTTAGGAAGTCTGCTTAGTTACACTGGGAAGGAGTAGAAAGGCTGGTGTGGAATCGTCGGGGTTTGCTGCACTTTTCCATCACAAGTCAGCACCTTTGCCTTGGAGCAGCCAGCTACTCTACGGGGAGGGGGCTGTGCCCGCCGGGTGTGGAGCAGCCGCCGACCCACTCACACCGAGGGCCCGGAGCTGGGCTCACTGGGCTCACTGGGCTCGCTGACGTGGCGCCTCCGTCCTGCCCCCGGGGCTGGCACCAGACCACATGCCATCGGTCCTGTTGTCACCCGCAGAGTTCCCAAGCTGCAAGACAGAGCAGAGGGAGGGTCAGGCCAACACTGAAGTGTGGCATTATTTCTCTGCGCTTACCCCTGCACCAAAGGGGTGGGTGCCCTAGGCATGGACATGGCCCATTGGGTCAGGATGCACCTTGGGGGACACAGCAGGGATGTCCCCAACTGCTCTGGGTGCTGCATTGGTGCCACCCCTGTGTCATCTCACAGCACTCACCTCTGTGGGGACTCCGACACTGCTGTCATGACTGGCTGAGTCGTCTTCCCAAAGAAGAAGTTGGCCCACCATTGGCCGGGGTCAGACTTAGGCAGGTCTGGGGAACAGTATGTGCCAGGGAAAGACCAAGTCAGCACAACCCAGGCAGCCCTGCAGTCACCCCACTCTCATCCCACAGGAAAGAATGGGTCACCTCAACTCAGATTTGCACAGGAGAGTTCCCCCTGCCAGGACAGGTGGCACTTACCCAGGGAGTGGGGGATGACTTCCCCAGAATACTCTGAGCTGCAGGAGCTGGTGCTGGATGTGGAGCTCAGGCGCCCTATGGAGAAATCATGGCCATCAGAATCATTGCTGACCCTCAACTGTGCCACAAGAAGAAAAGCATGGCTTTGGTGAAACTGTCCCTGGGTGACATGGCTCAGTCTCATCGCTAAGTCACTTCAGTACTTGCCCAGGTTTAGTGCCAGGTCAATAAAAAACTCTAGGAAGGGAATACTGAAGAGATTCCAAAAGCAGGGAGCAGAAAAACACTTGAACACCTCAGCAGGAGAACACCTGCAACCCCAAGAACATTTTATGGCCTTGGGAGGCCTCTGCAGATGACTTGAGGCCAAGAGGATGCAGATTCCTGTGTAGAATCCACGCAGTTCTAGTCCAACTGCTACAAGCCTGTTGCTTCTTTCAGCTCAAGGGGAATCCCTTAATTCTCTTTGGTTTAGGCAATCCATTAAAGCAGAAAGTCTCTGCCAAGAGTGGTACCAGCAGCCACCATCACCCAGACTGGTTTTTCTGCTTATTTGCAGAGCAACAGTGCAAGGTGAAGCCACCACCTCCCCTCCCCTCCAACCTTAGTAACAAATGAAGGAGATCTGAGATCCCTCACCAGCTGGTACAGCTGGGCAGGGGCTGTGGGGCCCAAAGGAGGGTCCGGACAGCAGGAGGGACACTGCTGGCTGTCCCTTTTTCTCAGCAAAGGCTCACATGGGGCTCCAGCTGAAAGCACAGATACGATCCCAGCTCCATCTCTGCTAGAGCCACCCCTGGCAGAGCCCCCCACTGCTCCTCCACCATCCTGAGACCACCCCAGCCCCTGGTCCGCCCTTACTTCTGCGGTAGTTGTGTGTGGCCATCAGCGAGCCGCTGGATGGGATGGATGCCATGGTTCTTGATCCTGGGTGTTGTTCAGATCTAAACCTGGGAGCACAGAGGCAGCTGTCAGCACCCCCTGACCCACACCTGCACCCCAGAAGCCTGCAAGGGTGTGAATGGAAACATCGTGGCTTCTGGAGAGAGGAGACTTGGAACCCTGTGCTGGGAGCCGTGGGAGCTGCACATGGATTAACTCCACAGAGCTCTAAGAGCTACGTGCAAACTAATTTCCTCATACACAAGCGCCTGCCCAGACCACAGCCCGGCACATCCGCACAGCCCCTTCCCGACCCCCCGCGGGTGTTTTTCTTGCAGGAATCCAACTCCCCTCCTTGTATCAACAGCTGGAGTTATGAAATCCCTGGCGGATGTTGCATAAGGAGCAGAGAAATTTCAGCTGGGGCACATACCGAGGGTGCTCCTGCGAAGGGGTTCCAGTCCCAGCCTGTCCTCGGCAGGCTCCCCATCACCCACAGCCGGGACAAACCTGCTCGCCCTCCACCTTTGTTGTGGCTCATTCCAGTTCTGAACCGGAGTGAACTGAACTTTCTCCTCCTGGTACAAAGCACCTCCCTGCCAGGAGCTGAGTCTTCCCACAGTCTGACTCCTTTTTTTTTTCTTCAAGAAAGCTCAGAAAAGACTCAGGCGGGCCAAGGGTGCCAGATCCCAACAGGATCCGGGACTGCGGGGACTGCCGCCACCCGCCAGAAGAAACCCGTCAACCTTTAGCAGGGGAAAAACGGAGGCACGGAGAAGTTTCANCGCTCCGCTCGCTCCGCACCGCACGGCCAGAGCCGCGGCGCTGCCGCACCGCCCCCGAGCCGCGCCTAAATCCCCTCCGGCCGCGCCCTCCACAAACCCTCGCCAATCGCAGCGGGGGCGTGGCAGGACACACACACCCCCTTCCCATCGCTGGAGCGGTGAGCGCTGACCCCCTGTCGCGATTGTCGCGGTGGGGCAAAAGGATAGCCCTTTAGGATACGTCCAGAGACGCCTGAGGTCTGGAGTGGGATCAAAAAGCCTTTAAAATGAGAGAAAAAGTAAATGATTAAATAAATATGGATTTGAGGGGTTCGGAGCTGGCTGGGCTGTGTCAGTTTTAGGGGAGAATGGTTTATTTCAGAGGAAAAAGCTTGCAGCAAGGTCAGTACAACCCACACCACAGTCCAGCTCCTTATTTGGTACTGGTGTAGCATCATGTGCAGATGCTGTTCCATAAACCACTGGTGGTGTAGGGTGGGAGTCTGGAAGTGCCAAGGCAATGGATGTGTGCATGAGGAAATGTATTCATGCAAGAGGAAGAGAGAAACTCCACAGAAAATTGCTCTCTGTATGGAATTCAACTGGCACTGAGAACAAAGCACTCAGAGAGATGCCAGTGCCTCACAGTGCCTCCACGAAGGCAGTTTTATACTTGGTGTGTCTGAAGTGTTGTTCGTTTGTTCTCTCCCAAAATACCATTCCAGAGCAGAGTGCTTGGGCCCAGCACACCTAGGGTTTGCAAGAAGATCTTGCACTTCTGGGTGCAGCTGTAGGAAAAGCATGTTTGGAGGGTGATGTTTTAGCCATTTTAGGGACTGAAAACAGGAGCGAGCCAATATCCCAGCCCAGGATGGTTCTGGCACAAACCCTTCATGCAACAAGGTTCATTCCTCCCTCAGACTCCGATTTTTTCCATTAATCCCAAGTTATTCATTAAGTGCGGGGGCGAGGAGCCAGAACCAGAGGAGACAATCCTGGGTTGCTCGAGGACATCGATCTCCCTGCCCAGCTCATGGGGCAGCAAAAGGGCTGAGCTGCCCTCAGGGCTATGTTTGTCTGTGGGGCAGGAGCACTCTGGCATGGGGACACTCCAGGTGACCCATGTCCCCAGATGTCCTCGCCTGGAGCAAGAAGAAGGCGCCACTGCTGCCATGGCTGCTGGGATGGATGCCATCCATGCACACAGCCTGTGTGCACAGTCCCAGGAAATCAGCTGGGACCACTCCAGGGAAAGTCTTGGCACCACAAATCTGCAAACAAACTGTTTATTTTCAAGTCTGCCCCAGAGGTTTAGGAACCAACACAAATGCAAGCATGGTCCAGCTCAGGACCAAGTTCCTCCAGCTGTGCCGCATTTCCCCCACTGAGGACACTGACTCAGCGCTTTCTAGGGAAGGATTTGGCCAAAGATTGTGATGGACTTTGAATATACAAATACCAACAGGCACATGGTTGTTTTCATGCCCAGCATTAGGCTTTGCTTTTGTGCCGCATGATCAGGTTTGATCGCTGGCTTGTTTTTGTGGTCCTGGCACTCCCAGGTCATTTGCTCCCAGCCCTGCTGGCTGCACAGCATGGAGAGCTCTAAGGCACAGGCTTGGAAGATTTTTCTGGCCCAGAAAGGAAAGATAGGAAGGCTAAAAATTCTATGCTTCAAACTTGAAAAGTCACTTTTATTTTAGTGAAGCCAGTGTCATTTTTCAGGTTCCTCCTCAATTCCCAAGAGATGTATTCCTGCAGCCCTCAGTTCCTCTAATAATGTACAAAGCAATAAGAGTGTATTGCTATAAAGATTATATTCTCTAATGGAGTATATTCTCTCCAGCAGGTACCGGATGGCTGTGTACCCCACTGAGCCTGAGCGGGCTAATTGCTTTAATTAATGATAGAGCAGAAATGAAGAACTCTGTCCCAGGCTCTGTGCAATGACACCACTAACACCTCCACTGGGGGCTGCTTTTAAAGGATCAGCTCATTAAACAGATAACACCCAGGGGTGTGATGTTGCACCCATAGCTGTGGGGGGTGAATCAGGGCTTCACTGGTGCAGGGGGATCAGTCTCCAACAAAACATGCCTTGCTCTGCTTTTCATCTCAAGATCAATTCCATTTTGCCTTAATGATGCAGCAGGAGCAGCACCGGTAGGACAGAGCAGCCAGGGGGATTGATGGAGCAGCCAGTCTGGTTTCCCAGAACAAAGCCTATTCTGGGTGTGTTGAGAAGAAAAGATACATTTCATTTGTATTGATCAAGAATCAGTAGTTTTAAAGCAAGCAGATGACAAGATTTGGATAGATTTTCTCTTTGGATTTCCTCTAATTAGAGCCTCTGAGTGTACTGCAACTCTCCCCTTATCCCCTCAGTTTGCTTTTCAGCAAGGTTTCTGTGTTTCCCTTTTTTTTTTTTTATCTGGCTTTTGGCTTCTGGCAATTGGCTTTTGTTATCTGCCATTTGTGTGGGCTGTTGGGAAAGAGCCTTTTGTGTCATTTTGTACTTGGCAGAAATTTCTGGAAGGCAGCAAAGGCTGCAGAGCTGAAGGAGCTGCTGCCTCTGGACTCCCTCAGCACTCCTGGGCCATCACTGATGGGTGTTTGCTAACACTGGGGACAATGGGGCACCCCAGTTCCCTGCCGAAGAGGCTTTATGCTGCTACCAGAATCCCTCTAGGGGTGTGACATCTCAGTGGCTTCAGGAATTTGGTCAATAGTGAGAAGGTTGCTCAGCAGTCCCTTCCCCACCATCCTGCACCAGAGCACGCAGCAATTTCCTTCCTGGGTGAGAAGGCAGTGCTTGCTCCCGGCACAGCAGCAGAATCACAAAATGGTTTGGGCTAGAAGGAAGCTTAAATCTCAACTCATTCCAAGCCCCTGCAATGGGCAGGGACATTTTCTACTAGTCCAGGTTGCTCCAAGCCCCATCCAACCTGGCCTTGAACACTTGCAGGGATGGGGCATTCAGAGCTTCTCAGGGCAGCCTCTTCAGTAACACAGCCTTGAGCTCTATTACAGTGCTATGGAGCCCGATACTGCACCACTGAGGATTTTCTCTAATTCTTCCTCTGTTGTGGAGCTCTTGCTCCAGAGGAGGGAGCAGGTAGGACCTGTGCTCAGACTTTGCCCTCCTTTTCTCCCTCCTCCTCTGCCTTCTCCCTTCTTTCTCCTCCTCCTTTTCCTCCTCCTCCTCCTCCTTCTCCTCTGCATTTCTCCGGCTGTGTTACTCATTGCCAGGTCTGGGATTAGGGCAGCGTCAACCCAGCACAGGCAGCTGCTGCCACCTATGGATAATAAATACCCAAAATATTCATCTCAGATGCCCCATTAGGGCCATCCCCCCCTCTCACCTCCTCTGACAGAGGTCAGAGCCAGAGCATCTGTGAAACCAAGCCCATGGTCATGTTGTGACTCAACACAAATCCCTGGGCACACTCCCCTGCCTGTATGGGTTTAAATCAGAAAATGGAGCATCCTGGAAATGCATGGAAAGACTTTCCTTAAGCACAACATTTGAGCAGTATATTTTACTTGTCAGCTGGAAATTGTGCTCTGCCTTTCTGGTATATGTGCAGCAGTGACCCAAGTGCCACCTTGACAGGAGAATAAACCACAGTCAGATCTGGGCATGGACCACTTTGCTTGCCTTGATGGGAGCAGCTCTGCTATCCTCACCTGCAATTTGTGCTAAAGGTTGATTTCTCAAAAAGCACAGGGAATTGGCATCAGGACCCCCCAAAATTCTGAGTCTGATCTCAAAATATACACACTGTGGAGAGAATTAGATAGAGAGCTACAAAGTGTCTGATTTGCCTGTGCAAAAGGGATGTCTCTAATTTGGAAATGTCAGTGAAGAGAGATGACAGTGGCTCACTGTAATCCAGAAGTTTTTTGTGAACTTGGTCCCTCAAGTTCCTGACTTTTGGTCCATCTGTTCCCCTGTAAAAATTGGAAAATCATCTTTCAGAAACCAGGAGCAGGATCCATCTCTGCAAGAAACTTACACCAGCATCTCCTCTCTGGGACTGGGGGAAATGTCACTTACAGTCACAACCATTCTATGAAAACAAATTATTCACTAATACAAATTCTTGGGCTTTGATGGGGTTTGGTTCAGCAACAAGTTTTCCCATTAAGTTCCTTGATACTCATTTCACATTCTGGATGCATGTTATCTGTTATGCTGTTATCCAGGTATTTCCTTTAACACTTCCACTAAATCCATCAGAAGACATTGGCAGCCAGGCCTCTTTTCACTCAGTGGCCATGGCTTTATAGAAAAAGCCATTCCTGGGATTAATCAAGCTTTTCCTATCTGGGAGATGTGCACAGCTGCCAAAACAAACACATCAATCTGTTATAGCTTTATACAGCACCAGACATCCTTGTTATAAACCCAATATGGTCCAGGAGCAACCTGCATCTTGCAAACAGCACTAAACCACAGGACAGAGGTGCCTTATCTCACTTGGGCTTTACCTAGATTGGGGTCTGCCCCCTCCTTGGCATGCAGGGAGATTTAAGGGATCAGCTTCTCACAGCCCCCATAGATGCTGCATCCAGGCACCAGAAATGTCAGTGTCCCTGATGAGATGCATTTGAAGTGGTGTTTGTCTCCTTCCCTGGTGTTAAAAGATATTTCAGAGTGTGGAAATGTTCATCCTCGCTGCTTCTCAGATGGACAGCAGCTCAGGCTGTGCAGTTTTATCCTCCACACCTCAACTCCTTAACTCAGTTGTTTGGTGGAAAAGGGATTCCTGAAGGAGCATTCCCATGGCATGCCTGGAGCCATGTAGGTGCTACCACCCCTGCCCAGGATGGATGGGGACAGTATTCAAAGCCCTTAGACATTTTCCCTTCAACATTGCTGCCTCAGGTTTCCTTGGACACAGAATGGCTATGGCTGCACTAAAACCCCAATGGGCAGGTCCCTGCAGTGTGAGCACGATGGTAGGGTGGATCCTTGGTAGATCCTTGGGTGCAGCCTGCCCTGCACGAGGTACACTGCTGTCCCATCAGGGATGACACCAGACTCCACCCTCAGCTGGCTGAGTGGCTGGAACACTTGGACATCTTGTTATCAGTTCCAGAGTTTATTTTTAAACCTCTGGCTCCAATTTAAAGGTATCAGCAGCATGCACTGAGTGCAGGAACTCAAAATGCTCCTCCCTACTCCTCCTTCCCCTGCCTTTCTGTCCCACCACTCCTGTCTCCATCTCCCCTCTACAGATCAACACGAGCATGAGCTGAAAAACCTGCCCATGACAAAAGTTCCATGAGATCTACTCGATCCCTGGAAGTGTTCAAGGCCAGGTTGGATGAGATTTTGGGCAACTTGGTCTCATGGAAGGTTCCCTGACCATCGCAGTGGGGCTGGAATGAGATGAGCTTTAAGGTCTCTTCCAACTCAAACCATTCTGTGATTCTCTTCTATTCTGTTCTATGATCTTTTTCTGTTTGGTGTCCTGGGCCAGGAGTGCTGCCAGGCAAACATACAGTGAGACTCATGACACATCAATATGGGGACCTGGAAAGCTTGACCTCAAAGCCAACCCCAAGTAAACATGCTCTAGAAATCCCTGGAATGTGCAGAGGGAAATCCCATCCTGTCTTAACACCAGTTAATCTGGGATTTAACTGAAATGGGAATGCCCGTTTTATGTGCACCAGCAGTCAGGATTGGTACAGGGTGCATGTTTTATACACAAGGAGAGCATAGCCAGTGTCTCAGTGTTTTGAGCTTGTCCATTTCCAGCAGATGGTAAATGCTGAAACAACTGAGTGCAAATTGTCTGCAAAACCTCCAAAGCTGAAGGGAAGGAGGAAGGAGCTGGAAGGCTTACCATCAGAAGAAGAAAACTTAACAGCACCTACTCTATCCACAAATTGCGCTTTAGAGGACAACCTCTGCCCTACCACTTTTGATCTGCTTTTCTGATGGCTGTTGCCTGAGACCCTGCATTTCTTCCTTTCAAGGACTGCCTCTCTATTGCATTGCACAGGAAGAAGGAAGAAAATAGCGATTTACAGCTATTCTTGTGTCCAGCCTGAACTTTTCCCCAGTGAGAGCAGAGCTTCTGGAGTGACATCAGGGGTGGCATTCCTCATGGCTGCCATCTGCCCTGCCCAAAGCCTCACCTTCGGAGGAGATCTGATGCATTTTATAGCCACAAACACACAAGTGCTCAGTGAGCTGAACACATCACTCATGGGCAGAAACACCCCCAGTGCGAGGCAAATCCAGGCAGGCAGCCTGGGTTGTTTGCATCCCAGATACATACAAATTATCAGCACTGCGGATTATTCCCTCTCCCAGTCACACTGTGTGGGGCCTCTTTGGGAAAAAATAAACCCCAATTAATTTGTCTGGGCAAATTTAAATTTTATCACAGATTAAAGCATCGAATCCTAGCCTAGGAGTTGTGGGGCTGGATGAGGTTGAGGTGATGATGAAAGGGGTAAGAGGTTCCTGCCTTGTATGTGTGCAGCCTGCCCATCAGTTTGTAGGGGTGTTCTGTTTTCCTGAGTCATGCTAAATCATTTGGTGGTGGTTCTTGGGGTGGGGGAAATCAAGCCTAAATATGATGTACAGGAATTGTTTCAGCTGGGACCTGAATCTGAAGACAGATGGATGGAGATGAAGTGCTAAACTTCAGCCGCCCTCAGATTTTGCTTGCTCAGGTCTCTGTTATTTTGCACAGCTGAACATTTAAGGACAAATTGCCGCTGTTTTTCAGGAGGGAAAATGATTCCACTCAGGCATGAGAGTTGAGCTTGATGGCCCCCAGAGACCACATGTGCTTGGTGGAACCCTTTTGCCCGGGCCCTGTCCAGACATGGACACACAGCTGTGGCTTTAAGCTTCTTGGAGGCTGGGGGTAAAGTGGCTTAACAGAGCTGGGATTAGCCAGGTCTGACAGCCCTCTCCTACTCAGGTCCCGAACTATTTATAGTGTCATGGGCCATCAGGCTCTATTTCAGTGCAGAAGAACAGTGCATTGCCCAGTTCTCCTTCTCCTGCCTGGGAAAAGGGGTGAAAACTAAAATTCTCTTTATTGGAGAAGGAAAGAAGACAGGAGAGTTTTATCCCATGCTCACGTGGCCCAGTGGCAGAGGGACTGGGATTTACTCCATCCTCATCTTCATTAGCAAATACAATTGTTGCCCCTCTGAGGACAGTTCCCAGGTTGTCTGTAGCCCTTGCGTAAGAAAAAGGAGCAGATTATTTATTAGAAAAGCTATAAAATATGGATAGGAATAATAAGGGATTTATATAACTCTCCCTCCAACACATTATCACACTTGCTGTCCATCTCCAGCACATCCAAACCTGTGATAACACTACTACTCCTATCCCAAAACAAGGCTGGGGCAACCCCTAAATGCTCTTAGACTCTTCTCCTTGGAAGTTTCTTTTTATTTTTTTTTCTGGTATTCAGTGCATTTAATGTTCCAGAAGAAATGCTACATAAAAGATTTACTATCATATTTATACAAGAATATCAATAAGCTGTAATATTTTTAATGCCTCCCTTTATGCATTAATGCCAGGCTAGGAACATTTTAATCTACATGACGTGTAAGTTTTTAACCCTTAGTCCAAATACCTTCATAAGGGTACCTGATTTAGCTGCTAAATTTACTGGAAGGATGGTCTGAGCCATAAAACTGGTCTGGATTATTGCATGGCTTTATTCAAAATTAGTTTTCTTTTGAATAATTGGCTATATTTGGCTTTGGAATATAGAAAATTTTGCATTAGCCTTGGAATTTCACAGCTGACACAGGTATAAATATTCTGACCACTACATATTTTTTTTTTATGCAAAGAAAATGTCATGATGATATTACTGAAGGAGATTACTTATGGTTTCCTTGTCCTCCTAGGACTTGAATCCCTTCTCCCGTTAAATGAGATGATGTCCATAAATCACAAATTCTTAAGCAGCCAACATATGAGTTGCAGGAGCAGAAATCTGTTTTAATCTATTTGTCCCTTGCTTTGCTGTTTTCTCCTGGGCTAATGCATTTTCACCAAAGCAGAGATGTGACTCAGTGCCTGAAGGGTTTGTCCAGGGACATGTTTTCCCCATGTGTTGTGCAGGGATCCCTCTCCTCCCAGCACCTGGGAGAGCACAGCCCTTCTGCACCACTGGCCCCACTGGGGGCAGAACAAGGGATGTGGTTTTTGGTGACCCTGGTCCCACTCCAGTCCCAGCCCGGGCCCTTGACTCCAAGCTGCCATAAGGGGTCCAAGCCCTGCTAGACCCCAGCACTTTCATAATTTCTCCTGTCTTCCAAAAAGCCCATCCTTCCATCTCCCTCCATCCCCTGTCTTCTTCCCATCCCTCTGTCTCTAGTCTCGCCATCTCCGCCACCCCTTTACAACCCTTTATCTCCCTTTCATGTCTTCATCTTCTGTCTCTCCTATCTCTCCGTCTTTTATCCTTCCACCTTAGTCTCATCCATCTATATTCCATTCTGCTGTTTCCCTCTGATTTCAGCCTTCCATCCTTCCATCTTGCCATCCCTCCATCTTCCACCCCTTCATCTCTCCCATTTCTCACATTTCTCCATTTTCCCATCCTTCCACCTTCCTCTCAACCCTCTATCTTCTATTCTGCTATTTCCCTTCACATACCCTCTAGTGCTGTTTTTCACCCTTCCGTCTTCCCATCCTTTCATCTTTCATTCTTCCATCTCTCCCCACCTCTCAAATTCTCCCATACATCCATTTTACCTATCTATCTTCTTCCCATCCATCTCCAATCTCGTCATCTCCTTTTTATGCCTTCATCTTTCATATTTTCCCATCTTTATCCTTCCACCTTCTTCCCATCCCTTTATCTTCCATCTTGCTGTTTTCCTGACTTCAGTTTTCCATCCCTGCATCTTCCCATCCTTTCATCTCCCATCCTGCTGTCTCACTCCAACCTTTGCTTCCATCCTGCTGTTTCCCTCTGACTTCAGTCTTCCATTCTTCCATCTTCCCATCACTCCATCTTCCACCCCTCCGTCTCTCCCCCACCTCTCCCATCCCTCCATCTTCCCCATCCCTCCGTCTTCCTCCCATCCCTTTATCTCCCCCATCCTTCCACCTCCTTCTCATCCTTCCTTCCTCCCAGCTCCGTGCCCCGTCTCTCCCTCCTCCTTCTCCTTCTCCTCCTCCTCCATCTCCTCCTCCCCCCGTCCCCCCCGCACCTCCTCNCTCGGTTTTGGAGGTGCTGCCGGCCCCTGGAGTGCGGGTACCCTCGGGGAGGGAGAGGATGGGGGTGGACCATTCCTTCATCCCGCAGGTGCTTCTTCCCGCAGGTGGGAAATAACCCGCAACCCACAGTGCTTCAGGGCGTGAAATTCCTTCTAAATGTTGTGCATAAGGAGGAAAACCCAGTAATCCCCTCTGCCCCCCCATCGCCCTCCCCCCCCACCCCATTCGCCTTTAGGATCATAGGATCCTGGAATGATTTGGGTTGGAAGGAATCTTAAAGATCACATCGTTCCAACCCCCGTCATGGGAAGGTTTGCCTTTAATCTCCTTGGGAAAAAAAAAAAAAAAAACAAACCCAAACGAAATAAAATCCCCAATTCCCAAAGCGACCCCTCATCTTCCCCTGGGTACCAGGGATGTGCAGGGGGCAGAGGGACCCGCACCCCGGGCTGGGCATCGCAGCGGAGCCGCAAAATGGGCAGACCCGGCTGGCCGGGTTCAAGGGCAGGAGGGACGGGGCTCTGCTGCCCAGGGAGCCTTCGCTCCGGGAATGTTATCACCCGCATGACTGAATCGCTATTAGAGCAGCAAACTCCTCCTGACCTCCTTTACTTCTATGGGCAGATTCGTGAAATTGGATTTTATTAGACGTCAGATTAAAGCTCCTAATTGTGCCGGGTTTGTGTGCAGCTGCAGAGCCATGGCAACGCCGGGAGATGCCAGGACAGCTCCCCGGATATATCCATTTGCGTTTTTACCCTCCTCCCTCTGTTTCATCCAGTTTCATGGCAGCAAAATATAATAACCCCCCCCCAACACTGCAGGCTCAGATGAGCCCTTGGCAGCCCCGCTCTTCGCAGCCCTGGCTGGGGGAGCAGCCGGGGGCTATTTTTGGCCACCCCATTTTGCAGACACCATGTTGTCACCCGAACTGTGCCCAGCTCGAGAGTGGCGAGGGCAGCCTGGGAGGATGGGCACCCTCGGCTCCTCCCAGGGCACCCACAACATGGAGGAGATGCCCTCGGGTTTGGAAAGAGCGAGAAGGAAAGCAGGAGCAGCCCTGAGCCAGAGGAAGGTTTTCCAGGGAGGAAGGGCACCTTCGAAGCACCGATGACGTAGCCCTGGGAACTGGGGGTCTCCATGAGGAGGGCAAGATGCCGAAAAACATGGCATCTTGCTGAGACTTGGAGGCTGTACATGGCAGCCAGAAATAGCCCGGCTGGCCTCCTCCGGGGGCGGGCTGGCTTGGACCCAGCATGGGCAGAGCTGCCAGACGAGGTTGGGCACCCCCGGCCAGGCTGGGGACTGTGGTCCAGTGGGAAGGTGGGTGAGGGGAGGAGAGCCATCCCCGATGGGTTGGGAGGCCAGTGTCGTGGGGGCTCTTTTGACACACCTGCCTGTTCCCCCACAGCCTCCCCCAAAAGGCAGCTGCGTTCCCACAGCCCTCCCCAGCGCCGCCCACCCCGGCCAGCCCCACGTAGCCCACCAGCATGGGGAAGGAGAAGACACATATCAACATTGTCGTCATCGGGCATGTGGACTCTGGGAAATCCACCACCACCGGGCACCTCATCTACAAATGCGGGGGCATCGACAAACGGACCATTGAGAAATTCGAGAAGGAGGCTGCCGAGGTGAGGAGCCTGTCCCTCAGCATGCTCCCACCCCCCAGTCCCACCCATGGGGTTGCTACACACTCATCCCCACAAGTATCCCACAGGCAGTATTCCCCTTTTGCTGGCGCTGCCCTTCTCTTACCTTCTATTTCTCCCTTTGTTCCCATCTATTTTTTTCCCTCAGCACCCCTGGGTCTTCCCGACTCCTCTGGCCTTGGGAAAATAGGCCATTTGGGCGCTCGCCACCCTCTTTTCCAGAGCTGGGGGACTCCCTGCTGCTGGTTGTTAATGAGGGCAGGAGCATGGCGAGGTCTGCAGGATGGATTAGGGAACCAGCAGTAACCACCAGGATTCTGGAAAAAGCCACAAACCATGGTGTTTGAGGGCATGAATTCCCTCCGAATACTGTGCATGAGGGGAAAAACCTGATAATTCCTCACTCCTAGTTCAGGGCTCCCTGAATTTCAGTCTGAAGCACTGGCTTCCAATGCCTGCTGGGGATATGGTGCAGCATCAGCTGGACCACTCATTTGATCTAGTTAAAAAACCCCATTCCCATTTTCCTCAAGCAGGTGGTCTGATGTGTAGCATGATTGGTAGCCTTTAATACAGAAAATCTGGCTGGAAATTTGAGCATTTAAGTTAGATTCAGTTGTGTAACTCTTGTGATGGGGGCATTTATAACAATTTAATAGTATGTGCATTTAGCTGGCTGTGACACAGCAAAGCACCACCCAATACCTGTAACATGGCAAAGCCAGAGATTAGAGAGGAAGAAATAGTCTTGGAAAGAAAAATGTGAATTGGAAGCTCTGAGAAATTAATGATGGTATATTCTAGAGAGGTGGGTGAGCCGGGAACAGCCTGGCTGTGTTATCGGCAGGGCAGCTCTTGTCACTCAGAAGATGGCTTGTCGTCATCGTTCCGGGAATCTTTAATGCACATATCCCTCCTTTTCTCCCCCCTGCCTTCTTTTTTTTTTTTTT